>VYXC01011988.1:0-257150 GCA_013397175.1 Platysteira castanea | reverse complement strand
CCCCCCCCCGTTAGCAAAAATGTAGGGCTTTACTGCAAACTCTGAATGAATATTCATCATCTTTGTTTTGCAGCTTTCACTTATCCTTAGGTGTAAAAAGTCTCATATCAGTTCCAACAGTGTTATAAACTTTTCTGGCTGCCTAACTTTGTAATTTTCTCATTTGCTTTTAGATTGGCTGTTTTTGTGGGTTTTGCTGAGAGAAGTGAAACAAAATATATTGTTTAACTGTCAAATATTGAGTTTCAAAATACTGTGAGACAGTGCTGCAAAATTTCATTGTTGTGCTTGAGCTGAGCTGCCTGAGAAGAGCTTGTTCTTCCCCAGCTGGGGCAGGAACAAGTAACGGGATGCACCTGGGGCACCTGGCAAACCCGGGACTGATCGAGCAGGAGCTGCACACACAGGAAGGTCACACAAGAGGTGTTCTTGCAGGGAGCTGCTGAGAAACAAGGAAGGTAGGCAAAAATTCCACAAAATATAACGAAATATCTGGGAAATATTATGATGTAGGTGCTTTGTTGAGATTGAAAGGGTTTAGAACATGCGTTGGTTCAGAAAAATGGTGATCACAATGAGTGCAAGAAAGCTGATAGCAGCTTTAGCAACCCAGGAACAACTGAGAAAGGAAGATAGTTGTTTCCTGTGTGGTAAGGTAGCACTGGTAATTGCACAGATATCCATCAATTGGTTGCAGTGTTTGTGTTCATTTTCAGGTTTCACTGCTGCCATAATATGTGAGAAATAACAGTATTTTCTCACTCCATTAACTGGAAGAATGTGAGAAATAAAAGCAAGGTGCCTGAAAGGGAAATGTCCTCTTTTAACTTGCTTTCCAGAACCTTCTGTTACTGATTCAGTTTTATACTTTATATCTTTATTAAGGATATGTCTCCTCTTTTGATAAGGTTTATTATTTGCAGTGTCTTATTGACACCATCATGCTGCATTTTATTCTTGTTTCTTGAATTGTTCAAACTGTGATACATTTCACTAAAAAGTGCTTTATCAGCCTCTCCCAGAGCACAGATTTTTTTTTTTTTTTTCTTAAAATACTCAGTGCTTTTAGTGCCTGAGGCTCTGGCAGCAGCTTCCTGAGTCACTAACACGGGGCATGTGCTCAGCTCCCGAGGGAGCAGCCGCAAAAGCCACTCTGGAAATGTAACAGCCATAAGGGAACGAGAAACATTGGCCAGGGCCATAGAAACATGGCAGACTGCTAATAAGCACGAAGAACATTTAGAGACAGGGTTGAGATCCGAAATGTCTCAGCAGCCAGGACACAAAGAGCCTTTCCTGATTAGCTGGCAGAAGGCACCTGAGCTCTGCCCAGCTCCCGAAGAGCAGCCTCAGGTGTGGGTGGAGTAGCTGAGGGGAATGGAGTTACTGCTGTCTGAATTACTGCTGCACTCACCGAGCTGGGGAACTGCGGATATGCTTGTAGCCCATGCTAATTATGAAAATATACACGCAAGTTTAAGGAGTTTCAACAAGCTTTACTTTAATCCTATGTAAATTTCATAAAGATTTAAATCAAATGCTTTTTATTTGACAATTACATCCAGAAAACAAGCTTTATTGCAAGTGTTTGTAATGGAGGTATTTCCCAGCTGCTGTTAGCAATGATATTTGCTTCACCTGGTTTAGATTATAATCCTAATTTTTTGATAATTAAGGTCATTTTCGGCATTGGGTGAGGGACGCTTGAGTTGTATCAACATCTTTAGTTACATTCTTATAGACTAGTCAGCCTCCAGAAGTGAATACCTATTGAATGCAGAGGTAGCCAAGATGAAGATCTCTGATTAGATAATAGCTTTTAGACACGTAAAGTCAGATACCCATCCATAGGAACAGGTACTGCTGGCGTGTCTTAAAATGCCTGTTGTAAATAATATTGCTCTTCTGGAATACCTCTTCCTGCTTATTCGTCTGAAGGAACGCAAATGGGTGGAATAGCCTCTCAAAAGATCAAGGCTCTGTAGGATGTCCACAATTTCTATGTAAGCACAGAAGAAAAAAACAGCTCTCAAATGATAGATAAGGAAAGAGGTTAAAATTTTTTTTATAGGAGCTGTGTGTGGTTAAATTTGAGAATAGCTCTGAAAGTGTTGATCCAAATATAAGGGTCTACAGAAATGAACTTTAAGTGGTATTATTTATTCCTATGTTGAAAGTGCTACATACCATGCTCTGTACTGTTATTCTGTTCCCAGCATTTTCAGGGATAGAATGAACTACAAAGAATGTATTTCCAAGTAGTGTTCTGATGAAAAAGGGGACATGGTGTATTGCTGTTAGAAGAGAGAGTTCACTTAAATATTAATCTGAAGTGCAGTTGTTCTTTAAAGTTTCTAACTGCTCAGTGAAGCCCAGGACTGACAGTTTTCTACAGGTTTATATGAGGAGATGTGTGTGCACTCACCTTCCAGGGAGGTCTTCCCAAGTATTTTGGCTGACACAAGCATTTGTTGATGGGACAGTGGCACCAGAGTATCTATACAGAGTTCACTTCAAATATGCTTTTAATCAGCACTAGTAATTTAAATAATACAGGATATCTACTATGTCAGGGATATAAATAATAATTCAATGCATTTCCCCCTTCTGTAGTAGTGAAATGTACTAAGTGAATTCTAAAGAGAGTTTTGATGTAGGTGTGTGTTGTGAACTACTTGTCAAAGTGCATTTTAGACTTTTAGAGTGGATGTCTTAAGTGGGCAGATGAATGCAGGTCAGTATTTACAGTCAATGCAGGCCACTAAAAGTAAGGAACATACCATGGAAAGAAAAGGTGACTTTTATGCCTCTAAGATAAAGGTCAAAAATGGGTAGCAACAGTCAGCATGTCAATATGCTGCATCATTCTGAAGTGTGACCCATTCCTTCTAGAGCAAAGCTTGCAAGGAACTAGAGTCAACTTCTGTGTAAGTTAAACTTTGCTTGTAATGACAAACTATTACATGCTCTGTTGGTGTAGAAAATGGCATTTTCCTTTGAGCTGTGTTACTTTTAAAACTATTTGAATAATGGTACACTTATACATCCAAATCAGTTTATTAGAGTACATCCATGCTCTTGAAACAAAGTTGACTTGTTTAAACCTGTTTAGTTGTGATTGAATTTTATTCTTCCGTTTAATGAACACTGTTCAGTCTTAGTGTTCAATTGCTAAATTAATTAACGTGTCTGTAACTCTAATTGTGCATATGTCAATCAAAATCAAAGGAAAAACTGACAAAGAATTTGCCTGGCAAACAAAATAGGCCTATTATATGAAGGCAAAGTAAATGGAAAATTAGAATGAAGTGTGTTTATCTACAGTAAACAGGAGTTACTTTTCTATTTTTTGATATCTGTTTCCATTATTTTTTAAAAGAAATCATGCTTGTATAATTTATTAAATATTACATAAAACTCTTTTATACTTATCTTGACTGCCAGTCTGTGGCTGACAGGATGTGCACCATTCCACATCATCTGTGCACTAATCTCTGTTATAATAGGGACATAGTACTCTACTGAAAGGTGAAATTCCGATTTTAAAGGGATGAGGTTTATTCTCAAGTATTATATAATAGTATTAACTTATGTATGTTTTGGGGTAGGGAAGGAGAGGAGTATCTCAGTTTTCCTCATAAATTACTTAATGATCATCTTCATCAGACTTCTGAATGTTTTTCAATCTTCTTTTCCTAATTTAATTCCCCATTTAATGCAATTAAAACCACAACTCATTTGAGTCCTTTATGAGTACGCTGCTGTGAGTGCAAAAAGTAACACTCAGATCATTGCATGCTGTTACTTTGTTCAGGCTGAAATTTTTTCCTCTGTAAATAATTGCATGGAAGACAAGCAAGACAGTTTGGTTTGAAGGATTTACAAAAGAAGAGGACAAATAAAAATTCTTGGCATATTGCAAAACAACTTAATTCACCTTAATCAGACTTGGCTACTGCAAGCAAATAATAAAGGAGGCATTAAAATGACTTCACCCTGAGCAGCACTAACTGCAGGACAGACATAGGGAGAGTTGTGGAGATGATATAATGCCACTAATGTGACTGAAGCATTGAGTGACTGACACTGTCAGGCATGGTGCCTTATGTCCCTTCCACAGCACTGTTTGCAAAGCTGCAACAGAGCTGTTACAATGTAAATTAGAGTATTCTGTGAAATGCTCCATATACCTTTTATAATGTCATTGGCAATAACCCGTACAATTTATATACCGCATATGGTTTAATATCCTGTATCATTCTAGTGAGACATTACACTACAAAAATGCTCTAAAGTAAATTAAGATTACAAATTAAGAAGATTGAAGTAAAGAACCAGAGAGTATGATGATCACTTGCTATCCAGAAGCCCTTAATAGAGAGATTGCACAAGCTTTCTATTTTCCAGAGGAGTGAAACTTCCTTCATGCCTGCAAAATCCCAAGTGTTTGAAATGAGCTGCAGTGTGTGGTGAAGATTTGCTAACGGACCCTGCTCTGATTTGGGGCCATACTGTCCCATCCCCAAGCTGGGCTGCTGTCCCATCACTGCAGCTCTCGTGCAGCGGGGCAGCTCTCGAGCTCTCCTGTTGTCACGTGTGGCTTGTGTAGGCACCCCTGTAGTACCCTGTGTACACAAACTCCCTGTGCAGCCCTGTTCTGCACAGGCTTCACCAGGGGTTATGTTTTAAGGGTAATTTAACTTCAGCAGCAATCTTTTCCCTAGCTGCCCTTAGTCTTGCTAAATCAAGCGCATAACTCTGTTAGTATGGATCACCCACTGTGGTGTCTGTTATGCTACTTTAATGTCATTGTCCTTTTCTCAGACGAGGCCCTGAACAGGTCTGCAAGGAAGAGTGATGGTCAGTGGTAGTTGGGAATAGTCTAACGACACTTTTCTTTTGCTCTGTATTTGGAAAATATGACCCAGAGGTCATAATAATTCCTTTTATGGGTAATTGTACCCTGGTGTGTGATCAACAAAAGGTAAAAGAAGAAAAATATTAATATTTCTGAATATTAGATACACAATTTAAACAACATTTACTTTATGGCCATATTGAGTGTAACCTGGTTGTTGAAGGCAGCCAAGGTTGAGCAAATGGAATGGGGACTTCCCATAGGAAATGCTCATGGAATTCATACAGGTTGTGAGCTAAGGTCAGGGTCAGCTGGGAATGATGCTGGAGGTGTTCCTTGTTCTATACAGATGCCATTTTTCCTTTATATACCACAAAGCCACTTAGGTGGAGTGTACAAAATTGGTGAACTTGTGCTTCTGACAGTTTATACAGCAACCTAGTTCCCAATGGTTCTTTTTCTATGCAGTGTTTTTTACCTTGTTTCAAAATGGACTTTTTCCTTGTAATCCTAGTGAGTGACTAAGTTGCCTAAAGTAAGTGAGAATGGAGAAGTACTCAAAGAGTACTTGCAGAATAAAGTTAGACTTTGGGTATGTGCCATGTTGGTTTTGGTTGGGGGAAAAGAGGTCTGAAGTTAGAAGTCTGAAAATACAAGCAATTTAGTTTTAGGCCAAAGGTGCTGCAATCAAATCAAAAGCCAAGATTTTAGCAGATGCCATGAGGAGAAGTGGTCTTTTATGATTGATTTATTTGACCTTGTAAATTTGAGATGTCAAATTGAAAATGAACAGGAGTACTCAGGCGTCATATTCTCAAATCTGATTGGATCTGTGTGGTACCAAGGTTGCACTTTCTGCAGGGAAGGAATTTCACTTGAGCACAAGTACTAAGTTGGTAGAGAATACACTGAACTGAGGGAATTTTCTTCCAAATTAGTCAAAAAATAGCATGAGATAAAATCACCTTATAGCCATCTACCAACTCCCCAGGAACTAAAAAGTAAAAATCACATCAGTTCCTTTAAATAAATGGCAGCTAAAATATCACCATGGAAGAACATGCATATACAACCTAGTGAGAGTTCTTTAGCCCTGCTGCTTTTAGCATTATTAATGAAGTAATTTTGTATTCATAAAAATGTCTTCAGCATTTCTGTAGTTCTTAACTCAATTTCAGCAACTCTGCCATGCAAATAAGTAACACCAAGTTTGGAACAGAAACCATGCCAAAAATATTTGCTTCTCTGTTAAGAGCACATGGCTAATGCCCTCAAACATGGCTTTGAGACTTAATTTCTATATACACCTAATAGTGGGGGTTGCCCCACAATGTAAAATGTGAATTTTCAGGGTATTTCAACAACATAAATAGTTCACAATGGATCTTGGAAGCCACAGATAAAGGGAGGAAAACTAGGTAATGAGCATACAGGATTTCAATGCAAATGTATAAAAATAATATTGAATAAATACTTAGAAACTGATAAACAACTCTCTGTCAATTATTAGGGGAAATGAAATTCCTATTGACATAAAATAAGAATTGTAAATGTGCTTAGCAAGGTTACAGCTCTATTAAGTAACTTCTGGTTCTACTTAGGACTAAAGTTCAGTTAATGTCGAACTTTTATTTGGTAAAATAAAGACATTGGATCCTCAACTTTTTGAAGCACATTAACATTCAGTATAATTCTCAGTTTAAAATAGTATGATGCTAACCAGTATAGGATGTACACAAGTTATTTAGAAAAAAATTTCATCTGTCTCCTCTTAAAAAGGATGAACCAAAATACAAAATAATCAGATACACAACCTGAGTGTTGGAAAGTTCTGATCCAGTTCTATATTTAGTGCTGCACAAAATGAAGCAGCCCAATTTCATACTTTATAAAAAGAAATGGGCTAGGTAATGAAAGCAAAATGACTAAATCAGCAAGGTATCCCACTGGGGCTGTCTTCCATGTTTTTCTGCACCGTGCCATGTAGACCTGTATTCTGTGCTTGAGTTAATATACAGTGATGTAACTATATTCCAGAAATGACTGCTGAGATAACTTTACTTCTGTGTCTATTACTTTTGTCAGAACAAATATAGATGTAGATTGATTTGAATTTATGAAGTGTATTACTGTTTATTTCTCCTAATAGCAAAATAGATATTTGCAATAAATAAGAGATGACATTCATTCCCTCTGTGCTTTTATGAGAGTAAAAGAAGTTTAAAAGGTGCTGGCTAGTCCATAACGTAAGGAGACAAAAAGCTGTGCTATTGAACACAAAATGATCTCTTCAGTCTCTACCTTCTCTTCTCAAGTCCTGCAACGAAAAACTAAAGAAGTCTGGTCAGTCCAGCAGACTTGTGCTTGCTTGGTGCTGTATCAGGCCACTATAGAACAAGAATAACTTTTCATAACATTTTAACACTTTCCAAATGTCAGTATGAAGAAACTGCATTTTATGGCTAAGTATGTAATGTCTGAATCGCGGTTCTTTCAATAGAAATGTTATTCACAGTAGTTGCTTATTAAGTTCCATGTGTATCCAGCCAGACCCACCAACTTATGCAGTATCAGAACTTGATACGATGACCGTACGTCCACAGCATGGTATGAATGAAAGGCAGTCCCTATGGAAGCTTTACATTATTTTCATGGATGTTTTATCACCAACTAACATTCGTTCTATTATGCTTTTGAAATAAATAGTATTTGCACATTTCAGTTCTTTAAATAATATAATAATCCCCCTTTATTATCTAACAACTTCACTGTCAGACCTGCAAAAATAGCACTGCTAAAGTTACATTCCTTGCTTGGAAGGCAAGAAGGCAAGATATTTTCATTTGTGCCAAATGAGTCAAGTCTGGAAACTTTTATTTCTTTGTAATTTAAAAGAAATTTTTGTAATTTTGTTCATTCTGATGTTCCAGAATATGAATGAAATCTATCATTATGTATGTGAGAGATTTCTTCATTCCCCTCTGTTTTCCAAAACTTGAATACTTTCTCTTTGCCACCACTATCAGTTCTTGCCCTCTGGCAACAAGATCAAAAAGCAAGTGGAATAAAAGGGAATAGAATAAAAATAAAGAATACAAAAGAAAGATGAACTGGGAGAAGAGCAGAAGAAATGATTAAAGAAAGGGAAAATAAGAGAGATGACAGATGTACAGCTGATATGTAACAAGGTTATGAATGTTTTCATGCCACTTTTATGAAGACAACCAAATGAGTTTATTTCAACTTACTTGAAATTCTGTGTGCGTTTTTTGATTCAGCAGCGTGAAAGTAGTCAAATGCTCATTATCTGTCAATAAAGATCACATTCACTGTGCAGGAAAGTCACAGACTAGTTTTTCAAGGAAGAATGTACTTATCTACCACTGAGAAGTAGAGGTTTCAAGGAGCCTCTCTCTAACCATCTGGCTGACTTGGAATACAAATATTTGAGATGAATGGGTTCTGTGGAGAAAGAGACAGCATGGAAAGGATATTAGAAGTAGTTTGTTAATGTCAAGTGCTGCAGTCACTGTGTCACTGAATACCACTGCAACTTCCCCAGAGGGAGCAAAAAGGGAGGGTTCAGGCACATCTCCGGCCCAGGGAGATGAAACCCCACCCTATGGAGATGCAGATGTGGAGTGTGTTTAGCACAGAGCCAAGCTCAGTGTCAGATCCAGTGCCTGCTTTGGGAGACAGGTGTTTCTCAAAGCCTGGGACCAGGAAAGAGGTGTCTAAAAGAGCTAAGAAAAATTAAAGCAGTGCAGTAACTACTCCTGATAGTGTCGCTGTGTATTCAGAGCTCTCCCGTTCCACCAGACCGCGTTCTTTGGGTGGTAGAGTCAGTGCATTCTGTTCTGCACCATGGTAGTGAGCGTGCACAGTATCAGTGTGAAAGGAGGGCTGGTGCACAGTCCACAGGAGGGAGCAGTCACTCCTTCAACCGGTGGCTGATCCAACCTGCCGTAGTAAAACCGGGATTCTCTCGGGGGATTCAGTCTGAATGCAGTCTGCGCTGTGAGAGACTGGTATTTAAGCTTTTTGCAATTTATTTTCTGCATGGTTTTTTCAAGGATCAGTCACAGCCTAACCCTGTGGAGAGACATGAACTAATAGTTTTTATCTTATGAATATCACTCAAGGAGTTTGGGAGACCTTATTAGCTGTGCTTATTTTCTATGTGCTGCTGTTCAGCAGTTCAGCTTCAAATATCCAGCTCTATTCTGCTGTTGAGACTGCCCAGAGATAAATTTCTTTTGCTAGAGAGGTGCTTCAGGTAAACTCAGGAGCAAACTCCAGAAGGATGAGTAAAATTACTGGCAACAGCAGAGGTAAAACAGCATGACTCGGTTGTTTTTCTAATTTTCATGTGGAACATAGATTTGAGCTTTAGATGGTCGCTGTTGGCTTCTTAATAGAAGTGGGCATTGTAGTGCTTTCTACTGTTAATTCTGGCTGATGTTTTGCAAACAATTTTTTCTCACTGCGCTCAAGAGAAGAAAAGGAGTTAAATAATTAGGGTGTTTGAGGTCATAATGGACACAGAGAAATCTGTGTTTAGAAACTTGAATAGCTTTCACCTTCAATCCCACAAAATAAAAAAGACTTTGTTTTCCAGCCCTATTTTAAAACCAAAACAAGAACAATTGTGTTTGTAACAGTATTACACCAGCATTTGAATATAAGGTGTAAAGACAAGATCATGTACAAGTTTGCAAGAAACTTGATAACCCTGCTGGATAATAATCCTGCCTAGGAAAGGGGACTAAGTTAAGGTTTTAAGGTTCATTTTAAACTGGTCTTGCAGACAGCAACAAAAGAAGTGCAGGGTTTGAAAGTTCATTAACTGCACCTGTAAAGTTAGTATTTCCTGATGCAGAAAACAATTAATTTGTATTGATCTGCAAACATATGTTTATTAAAAGTATGTGCTTTTAGATGTATGTGTCTACAGGGACTTCCTCTGGCAAGTGCAATAAATTGTGCAGTGGACATTATACAATTTTTTCTTTTTAAAGTAACATATTATGAGTTTCCTGGAACAAAGGCTTTTTTTTTTTTTTGACATGTTTCTGTCTCTTCAGTAGCGTGCTGTGGAAAGACATGGATATAAACATCCTTACACAGTGCATGCTTTGCATCTGTTGTGAGTTGACAGATCTTAATTGTTTTCTTTGGACTCTTAGATTTAGCTTGGGTTTTGGTTTTTTTTTTTTATTGTATTGGTTTTGCATGGCCTGGTTTTTGGGAGTGCAGGGGCCACAGAGGGGGCCTCTGTGAGAAGCACGGTGCAGCAGGGGAGCGGCTCCTCTCCTTGAGCAGCAAGAGAAACCACAGTTGATGAACTGACTAGAACTGTTGCTGGGAAGGAGGGAGGGATTGGGACAGTAAGGGTGTTTCTAAGGGCTTATTTTAATTCTCATTATCCTGCTCTGATTTTGTTGGTAATAAATTCCCTTTATATCTCCAAGTCAGGCTTGTTTTTGCCCTTGATGGTAATTGATGGGTGTTTTCTCCCAGTCCTTATCTCAACCCATGAACCCTTCATTATACTTTGTCTTCTCTGTCCAGTTTCAGAGGAGGGTGAGCAAGAAGCTTTTCTGGGTGCCTGGCATCCAGCCAGCATCAGGCCATGACATTTAAGTAGAAAGGGAAAAATTCCTTTGGCTGTGCTATCAGAACCCATCAATAACTTCACACATTTCAAGAACTTGTCGTTCTCTCCTGCCTCTCTACCACCACCACTTTCTCTCTGCTCTAAGGCTATGATTCCCTCTGCATCTGTAGCCATTTGTAGTGTTTCGTGGGAAGTAAATCCAGTCACACAGGCAGGAGCAAATCCAACAGTTTCTTTGGCAGAGCCCCAGTAAGCCTGTACTACATTCTGCAGCAGCTGTTGCATTACTGATTTCTACTGGAATGCTGGGTCCTGAGCTGTGTCTTCATTACCTTAAAACAGTGCTATGTGCACTGCCTGTCATTATCTTCTGGTGAAAAACAAAATACACAAGAGCAACTACAGAGAGATATTGTCCTACTTCAGACCTGGAGTCCATCCACCTCTTCAGAGATAGTGCACTATTTGAGGGGAAAGCAGAAGTTTTGTCCAACTTTTCCCTCTATCACCTTGAAAACAGGGAACTGATAATTGCAGTAAACCAAAGTTGTTGCCCCTTCCTCTGTAGTATCAATCCATGTTTGGATCGCACTGACAAGGGGTTGCTGTAGTTTCCTCTGCCAGGGACAGCAGTTCAGGGCACTCAGGCTCTAATGTAACTTGCTGATTTTTAGAAAGGTAGAAAAAGGCTTGTTTCTCATTTTTGAATTTACCATGTTTAAAATGTCACAATGTTGCATAGATTTTTCTATTCCCAGAGATAATATGGGTAAATATTTACAGAAGGAGCAATAGGAACACTGATATGAATCCCCAAGAGGACTCAACACCCTGTGAAGTGTATGACTTCTGGTATAGCAGGAAGAGCCTCTTGGGATGTTTTCAAGTATTATAACCATCTCAAAACCTGGTTGTTTTGTTCTGATGGTTATTAGTTATCTTCAGGAACAGGCCATGCTCACCAATATCACATTTTACCAGTGACAGTTCAAATCATGCCACTCCTTCTCTGAACTGACAAATTTCAAAAATATCTAATATTGCTTTTGTGTTTATTTTCCACATATCTTGGCACATCACAGTCTATCTACTTACCAAACCTTCCTTTTCCACTCAAGAGTTCTTTAGACAAAAATAAGAGAAGCAGTTTTGAGATCTTGCTCTTTGCAACTTGAATTGTTGTTTTATTAGATAATATGGGAACTCGAACTGGTGTGGCAAATGAAAGTTCATTCTTTTCTTTGTTTACACACTCTTTTCCACAGAAATAAGCCATATTTTTTTTTTAGTCCATATGGCTTTAAGTGAAACTGTGTAGGGTTTTGTCAAGATAGATGTAGTTCTTGGGACAGATGTGCAGCCCAAAGTTTCCTTTACATCTGTTAAAAGACAGAGTTTTTCAAGACTTCTTTGTAACTCATGAAGGAGGTTTTTTGCTGGTTTTTTTCCCTTCTCTAATCTGGTTTTCCAGTTCAGGAAATCAATGTGCAGAACACACTAACTTTTCACCAGTTTTATACTCTAGGTTACATCTGTATCCAGCTTCTGTCTTGCCTACCGTCACATCATTAAGTAGAGTTTGGGTACTTGATGGCCAGCTCAGGGTAATTAACACTGTATCCTAGGAAGGCAGCTTGATTTGTTATTTGCTACCAGTTTTACTGAGAGCAGCAAAACCTGGCTCTGTCACCTTAATACATTAATCTGCTACACATTGGCTAATAAGAAGCTGAACCCAATTTCCAGAACTGGTGAACTTCTGTAACTTCAGTTGAGGTAATTTACATCTAAGGCTCATAGTGTCTGTGAACAAATTAGTATTCAGGTTTTGAACATTGCTTTGAGGAGGTCTTTAGGAGTTAGATTGGTTAGATTGGAATTGAACAGTCAGACCTATGTCTCATATTTGTGAGCACCAGAAGCATTTGCAGAGGGCTCCTGGAAGTGCTGTCATCATCATGGCTCACCCTTCAAAGCAGTATCTGATGGCTAGGAGGGAAATGACAGAACCTGGAGTTACTTGGTGTGAACAGTGCAAGTGGGCAGCAGAGATGCTTAAGCAGCACAGAGCATAGCCAGTGAAAAATATGAGGAAGCATTTTTTACAATTTAAATATGTTTTATGTAAGTCCTAGTATAGCCTTTAGACTGCTCTTGAGAAGACAGATCAGTCTCAGGAGAGCTACAAAAAATATTTGGGTCACAGAAGAAACCTGCTGAAATTCTAATTATGGAAGATCATAACTATTCCCCTCTGGACTCCCTCTGGATGTAAAACCTTTTCATTATATGGTTATCTTACTGATATTCCATTCCCATTGCAGTTTGGAGTAAACATTTTGGTGGCTCCTGATGGAATCAGGATTTCAGCTCTGCATTAGGTGGTGAAAACAAGTGCAAATACAGAGACATTGACCTGTTAACAGGATAAACCAGGGAGACTTCACATTAGTGTTTTAGCCAACTAATACAAGAGGCTAGAGACAGCGAGATGGAGCTGGGTTTAGTCAGTTTATGCCTCAGATAACAGACAGATGCTACATCCTGGACTGGGTTTCCTGCCCTGTGTCTGTGTTCCATAACAGCAGTGGTCATGAAGACAGTTATCCATTGCCACTTTATGTTCAGGAGTGCTCTGAGGGCTGTTCCAGGAGGTGCATGACTAAGGTGTATTTTCTCATTTGGAAAAAAACCAGATGATAAGATGATAAGTATTATCAAGTATTAATTATCAATTAAGATTAATAGACTTTTTCAATGATCTTACTATGTGATACCAGTAAGATTACATAAAATCCTTTGTTTCCAATTTTCTCAAATAAAAAAACCAACACAGATTCTTCTCAATAGGAATGATTATTCTTCCCGTCTGTGCTCTAGGCAACCATATGAACTGCCTATGGGACAGCCTGCATTAGCAGAGAAAAATAGAATTTATGCAGGGACCAAATTCAAAGCTGTACTTTGAGAAAAATGCTATAAGCATTGGCATGTTCTGGAAAGTTTCAGCAAACGTTGAAAAAAGTCCAACAAGCACAAACTCCACAAAAGCACAAACATAAAAATCAGTTTGCCAACTGCAAAAATTCTGGCTCCTTTCCTCTCCCCTTATTTACCACAGCCTCATTAAGCACGTGAATTGGATGACTCCAAGAGCACTTTTTCTGTAGGGCAGTCTGGCACAAATTTGCAACTTGTTCCAAGAACTTCCAATGAACCTCTATCAGAAATAAATAATTCTATTGAATAAACAAACAGAAAGTTACCAAAAAATAACTGTACATGTGATAGGAGAGTTGTTGCAGCCTATTTGCTTGTCAGAAGTTGGAGCAGTTTTTTTGGTGCTGAAAATTAAAACAGTTACTTCCCATTTTCCTCTTTACCTCTGTGTGAAGTGATGATTACGAGGGGACTGTGGCTAAAGAGAGTACTTTGGTAAATGTAGAGAATGCTGTGGTACACTTAGGAATGAATAAAAAAAGTTTTCAACACTTCATTTCCTTTCAGGTTCTCTGTCATCTGCTAATAAATAGATACCCCGGCTAGGTCAGTTTTGAGTATTCCCCCTTCTTTCTCTTGCTCTGCTTACTGCTCCTTCTAACTCCCATCTAGAGGCACTTCCTGTCTGGCTCAAGGTCCCTCTTTACCATCTTCTGCATTGTCTGCAAAACACTTGTGTATTTTTCCTGTACTAGAGAGGTGCTGACAGTACACGCACAGGAAAGAGAAGAGCTGTAAAATCATACCAGATGTAAATGGTGCAAGAAATAACCGCAAGCTGTAATGACTTGAGTTATGTTCCACAGAAAGAGTGAACATTTGTTAATATATTTTTCCAGTTATTCTCAGCTTATACCTTTCCTTAGTCCATAGAGAAGTGATGTATTGAGCCTTGCTTTAAAGGTAAAATCAGAACGGAAGGCATTGAACTGCCTGTGTTCAATTTAATATTTCTAAATGCAGATGTACTGAATCAAACAGCTGCTGTCTAGAGAGCCATGATGTTTTATGCTACCTTTTGGGCCTTTATCTTACACAGAAAGAATAGTTCTTTCCTAAAATAATAAATGAGCAACTGCTGCAGTGCATAGAATGAATAAACATCCATGCATTTAACTATGTAAGAAATTATGTTCTTGTCTTATACAACCCTGTTTACACTTTGCAGAGAATGGAGATAGAATGATAGAGTTATTAATGTGCTTAAAAGTGAAAAGGTAAAGTAATTTATTCAGTGGAAAGGAAGGGCAAAGCTAATACTCCAGAAATATCAAATATTGTTGAAAATAAAACAAGAATTGTTTTAACTAAGAATCTGTTCAAAAAATATCAGCAGTCTAAAGACCAGATCCCAAATAATGGGTCTATACTAATGTATCTTCAGGTTCATTAATTTTCATAAATACATGTATTTAGACAGTATTTATGGTTTTGGGTTGGGTTGTTTTGGTGGCTTTTTTTTTTTTCCCTTTATATCAAGGCATCTCTCCTGTCTTTACTGGCCTGTAAAAGAAATTCAGTCAGTACTATGGACAGATTCCATTGTGAGTCATTTGAAACAGGGAAAGATCCTAAACCCAAGAGGAGACAAAGTTGTGGCTCTTCCTAGAGACATTTTAGTATTCCAAAGTGGAGGATGACAGTGTTTTAGCTGTTCAGCTGAAATGGGTTTAGTCGTTTTTGAAATAGGTAGCTGTGCTTTGCATCCCATTGTCCTTACAGGTTTGGCAGGATGAATGGATTCACCTGGTACCAGTCACAGTATTCAGAATCAACTGCAGTGCTGGGGTGAAACTTCATTTCAACACAGGCTTCCTGTTGTGAGGTGTAATCATCTTTTTTTATTTTACTTTGAAACTTAATTTTTTTTTTGTTTGACTGGTTGATCATTCTTGTCTGTTACCTGCAGTTTAGAGAACCTGAGACAGAAGAGAACAACCTAAATAGTCCTGGCAGCAAATGAAATTACAGCCTACTGAAAAGGTCAAAGCAGTGCTGCTCACAATGGTAATCTACAGAATACATGAGGCATTCCATTTCAAATACATCATTTCTCTGTCAGAAATTGCAAAAGAGCACAGCAAATGACAAGAAATGAATCCATAACTGTTGAAATGAAGTTGGGAAGAATTTAGACTTAACATGTTCCAGATAAAAAATAGCCATTTGTACATTATTCTCAGCAGTTGCACTTGAATTACGGGCAGAGCTGGTTTCCCACCTGGATATTGCTCTTCAGTGTAACAGCCTTTATCCCATTTTGCAGAGAATACTGGAGTAATCACAGAATATATGTACAGCAAGGGTATTTTCAAAAATGTAAATTGTTCCAGAAACATAGGTAACATTCACTTGGTGAAACTTGATCAGTCGGGGAAAATGGGAAACTGTTTGTTGCTGCAAAGAAAAGAGGACAACCTTGTCTCTGCTGCCAGGGCCCATGGATGGAAGCAGATCCTACTGACCAGGCTGTGATGGTGGCTGATCTTGTCATTTCAGTGGGCTCTCTGTGCCGTGTGACATTTGGTGTTCATGTTATTTTCCTTTGCAGCTCATACGTCCCTGGCTGGTGGAAACATATGAGGTGTAAAATGTCATTTGCTTTTGGGGATACTTAGCTGCTACAAAGAGGAAGCAATGAGGTCAGGGAAATAGCATGAGCCAAATTGTCATAGGGAGAGAGACAAGAAGCAATGCTGAGTGGTTCTGTCACAAGCCATGATGCTTTTACAGTATGCAGAATTTCCTGAGACAGTGTCCTGAGAAAGATGTTGGCCAGTAGGGATTACTAACTTTTAAAACATGAAGTGAGAACTCTGTGCAAGGCAAACTCTCCCTCCAGTGCTGTGGAAGGCAGGAGGACAGAGTGCTTCAAGCAGGAGTAATTGGCAATCCCTGGTGCTTAAAATGAAGTGGTGCCTTTGAAGCCAAGCACACCAAAGAATATCTTTGCATTTAATTCATCTCATCAGTCTCGACTGCAGTTGACAAAATTTTGCTGTCAATGGGAGCATGATTTTCAGTTATTTAATAGTGATGGAAAGAAGGCAATGATAGGTTGTGTTTTGTCATCCTTGTTGTTTGCTGATTCCTTATTTGGGAAGCAATTCTTTCCGTGGGGCACAGGCTTGTGCAGAGGGAGTTGAAGTGTCCTGGTGTTGCTTGTCCTCAGTGCGTGATGAGGCAGTGCTGGACGTGCTCAGCACCCAAAGAACTGACTTTTGAAGCAGGCACCTGGAGATTGATAGGGGAGGCTGCTAGGCCACAATGCCTTCCTCAGGGAAACACTTCCTGGTTGTTGCTTTTCCTAATAAAAACTTCCTCTTTATTTGTTGTGCATTAAAACTGCAAGACTGCTGGAAAGCCAAACCCTTTCTGCTAAGGGATTTCTAGTTTAATCCTTGTCTTTACACGATGTGTGTGCATTTATTATCTTGTGAGATAACTTTTATATCCAAATGATTTGTGCCTGAGTTTGCTTTGTGATTTACTGTTTGATTTTGGCTTCCAAATACTATTTCTTGGAGATACAGCTGAATGGCATAACTTCCAAAGATGCACTCTGCATAGCAATCCACATTGGTTTTGTTTTGCTTTTCAGTGTTAAAAGTGGTTTACAGACATGTAACTTTAGATGTAGGTGACTTCATCAAACTTGCATTGCTTTTGCTCCTGGATAAAATCTCCTTGTCCATTCTGCAATTACTCAACCACAGAGGAGGAACAGACCCCATATTTTTGCATTAAACTGAGCACAAAAGGATCACAATCCAGACGAAGTTGTTCAAGGCATCTCCTATTTCATTCAGTTTGACTTGTTACTAAAAGTAATGATGATATGTACACAACACTGTTAATTTTCAGATACTTATTTTACTTAAAAATAACTTCAGTTTATCACTTAAAAAAATAGAAAGAATAACATTTCTCCAATCAATATTTGGGGGTTAGGTGTGCTTATTAGCCTTTAAGTAACTTTTCCTAATTAAGAACAGGACAGTGCATAATGCTGTTGCAGGGTTTTTGAAGGAGAGGAAGATAAGGAGCTGTGGTTTCAGGGCCCTTGAAAATAGGGGAATTCTCATGGCTTAATTCCTAAAAAAGGAATATGCAGTAAAGTCCATGGAGTTTTTTATTACTGCCTCCAGAGAGAAGAATTTTAAAAGACAGACATTCAGTGCTGCTTCTTGAGAAAGAAGATATTGATCCTGGAGATATTTCCATTATCTCTTCATTTTCACGAAAAATTACCAGGTCTGCACAGCCACTATCAGTTCCAGCTTGCTATATAATAAATATCCCCCTTGGAACAGTTGAATCTGCTCCAGCTGGAAGTGTGGAGAGTGACCTGGAGAGCATCTCTTGGGCTGCCTCTGCCTGTGGGCAGCTGCACTCAGTAAATCCCTGACTGACTCTTGTCTAACTTCCTACAAAAACCCATAGCAAAGGAGATGTAGCAGTCAAGTCCAGTGGCTCAGCTGGAAGGTTTTTCTGGGATCTGACCTCAGATCTTTCCTCCATAAGGCTCTTTCCTCCATAAACCCATTCCATGTTTTCCCTTCCCCTGTGGATATGGGAGAACAATTTCTTACCCATGTTCCTGCAGTAGCCTTCAAATAGGTGGTACCTCCCCATCAATATTCTTTCCTTAAGCCTGAGAAACCTCAAATTTGTGATATGGACTAAAGAAGTGTTGCTACTTCCTTAGAAATATCTTTAGAAGGTAAAGTACAGAGTAATTAAACTACTGTAAGCAGGCAGATCTGGAAAGATGAAGTAGTTTATAGGAGAAAATGAAACTTGTATTGGCAAATAGTACAGTAACACTAAGCAAGTGCTTAAGCTAAGGAATAATTATATACAAACTTTCCAAGAGTATGTTGAGGCTGGAAATCAGAACATGGGTTTTAGTCATCACACAAATTAGGTTCTCGAACAGCCTTTTAGTATGGAGAAAAAAGTCCAACTAATTTTTAGGAGGAGCTTGATCAGTTTAAGAAAGAGACTGCACGATGTAATTATTTGTGAGGGTAGAGAGAACTTAATAGTCTGGACAGTCTCTTCCAAATCTGTTTCAGCTGAAGTACCTTGTTCAAAAGTCTCCTTAGCCCTCATGTCTCTTGGAAAAATGGAGTATCTTATCCTGGGATCCAGAATATAAACTGAAAAATTTAGCAGCGAATAATTTTGTTCTTCTCACTTGGTAAAAACTTTCTCTTACATCAGAGGGAGTTGTGCTGAGTGAAAACACATCTGTATGTGTTTCCACATAATAAGTTCATGCCCCACTGTGACTGAATTTTCACTGTACATGAAAAGAAATTAGAAATTGGTTTTGGGGAGATGAAAAGAATGTCAGATGCAAGTGCTTTATTAATGCAAGCCGCAGTCACATCCTTAAAGTGTGTTGTGCTGGGAAATCTTCTCCAATGATATGGGTTTACTCTTTTATTGGGAGGCCAAAATTTTCAATAGCAGTGTTGGTAGTGACCCGTAAGGCTCATGAGAAAAACTTTAGCAATAAGCATTCTCCTAAATGCCTGAGCATAATTTTTATTTTAGAGGCTGTGCTTATCAAGGCATTTTTACTTTTATTCTAATTTGTTTTGGCTTGTGTTTTCATTTCTGGATGTTTTTTTAAAAAATTTGTTGTTGTTGTTGTTAAGAAAAGGAAAATTTAAGTGGCTGCTGTCCTATGCATTGTACTTTAAATTTCTTGTTTCAACCAAGGATTGAAATCAAAATGAATCTTTCTGGGTTTATATCATATAAGAATATTAAAGGATCAATTGTAAGCTGGAAAACTTTCCCCACATAATTTGAACAGAAATTTTATTAAAATTCAAAACTATCTTGAGAAAATGTTCATAATAAAATTTTTTTCGAAATCCTTTCTCTAGGATTGGGTTTGAAATGCCAAAACATGAAAGGGACAGACACAAGTATTGCAACTCAAGCCTATCAACAAGATAAAAATAAAGTTTGTCTGCTCTTGTGAAGATTTAGGTTATTTTGACTACTTCCCCTAAGCATTCATCTGTATGCACAAGAGAAGTTCTTCTAGAGTCACCTAGGGATGTATATTTCAAAATTTGTCCCAGTATATCACCATGAAGAAGCATATGATGAACTTTAAAATACTTCATATTGCAGTAAGTGTAATACTAAGCAGAGATCATTTATACATTATGTATGGTAATGCCTCAGGAATATCATTCTGGAAGAAAGTCAGAAAGGAGTGCAGGAGAATACTAAAAAATCTTTTCAGATTAAATTCAACTTTATCACTTGCTGGAGACACCTCCTACTGAGGTGAGCAATCTCATCATATCATTACATTTCTATTTCTGCCATTTCTTCAGCAAAGTGGTTATGTGGTTGGATTAAGCAGTCTCCTCCTGTTCTATATTTATGTGTTAAACCTTTGGTCATATTTTTTGAGAGAAAGCTACAGATGAGTCTGTGTGTGTGTGTGGGCAGTTGATTCTGTGAGATCTGAGACTATTTTCTCTCTTTCTGTCTGTAGCCCTACGAGTAGGACAACATGGGGAGCTGTCACACACTTCACTTGAATTTAACTTTCTGCAGAGTTCTGAAAGTTTCACTCTTCTCCTTTAGTTGACTCCTACCTTCAGAACTTGTCAATTCAGATATTTCTGAAAGGAAAAAAAGTCATAAAGGTGAATTGTTCGATTATTGTTAAGATTACTACTTATCAATCTTACCATCTGGTAAGCTTTCATCTCTCTTACAGAACACAAGCTCATAAAAGCGAGGAAAGGAAAGAACATAATCTGTTGTTTCTTGCCTATACAAACCGGTGTTAACCATGACTCTCTCTCTTCAGATGTTCAAATAGTAATGAGCAAAATAATTAATTATATCAGGATACATAAGGAAAAGGGGGTGGTTGAGAACCTGAACAAATCCATACCAGGAAAAGCGATTAAACCAGGTTTTTATTAATTCATATACTTGTGGATTTTTATTTAAAGGTGACCACTACATGTTATTCATCCATATACTGCCACCTCTCTTTAGCAACTAATTTCTGTCTATATTTTAAGACTACTTAAAGGAGTAGCAGTAGTGTTAATTCTAAAGCAGCAGTGATATGAAATGCCCATTTATTGAAATTTAGTGCTAAATCTTTGTTTTGTTATTAAGACACTTAGTATTCTTAACTTTGCCTCACTTCAAGTTCAGATGTGTGGGTTCATTCCAGAAACAACCTAATGGACAGGAATTGTGATCACCCATTATTGATTTTCTCCTATTTAGTAAAAGAGAAACCAGGTTCATTTAAATGATTTCATTAGAGGAAGACTCAGTGTGAGTCATTCTGCTCTCTTCACTCAGTACTGCCAGCTCTCTACTACACAGAGGGTCAATTTCCTCAGAACCCTACCAGCCAGCACCTCTTCTGCTTAGAAAAGAGGAGAATCCAGGCAGCTGATAAGCTGAGGGAGCTGAGATTGCAGTACTCAAGGAGGATGAAGAGCTGAGAGAGTTCAGCTTCATCAAGTAAAGAAAAGGAAGGCAAAACTTCCTATGTTTCACAGTCAAGGGAGAACCTCTGCTTTTCTACCTCTCCCCCTACATTGCTAACTCTGGATCAACTTTTTCATTTTCTCAACATTGCTGTTCCTTGCTGTTTATGAAGTTATGTCAGTCAGTCTGTAAAGAATAGTGAATTTGTATCTCTTATTTGTTTCACCCCTCTTACCTATCTGAATTTGAGAAACCCACCATACAGGAACAGATTATTTTCATGCTATTTTTTGACTGGGACACAGCATCCTTCCCACAGACTTCCCTGTACCTCTTGGCCAGGCTGCTGTAGGTGGAATTCTGTGCTGGCTCCTCATCTGAGGNGGTGGAACAAACTACATTGTAACCCATGAGAATAACAGGGAGGCAGGAGCTAGAACTGGGAGCCAATGAATTGTCGAAGATAACAGAACTTCCCAGAAAGGGGAGGTGGCTTCAGACTTCAGATCCACCCATGGATCCGCCCATGGATCCTTCCTCGGATCCGCCCTCATCTGCCCATTGGAGGGCTACGGTCTCATGGGCATTTGATCGCCACAGCCCATTGATGGGCTGGGCCACCCAAACCTTTTCATTTTTAATAGTACTGAAAAGGTACTTCCTCAGTGCTGGTTCGGGTGAGGCAAATCTGCCAGGCCTGCTGTGATTTCAGGTGAATTTTATGCAGTCAGTGCACTTCTGTATGCAGAGGCCATCTGAACCTAAAGGTATTGCATTACCTAGGGAGGGTTACAGAACTCAAGTTCATAACTGAGGTACAGGCTGCTCCCCAGTAATACACAATTTCCCCTTTGACGCAGTATAAAGCTTCATCTTTTAGCCATGGAATGAAAGCAGTGCTGACTCTTTGCTTAATTCCTGTGATATGGGTAAGTGCAAGGAGTCCAGGGATGAAGAAGCAACAGCAGCATCTCTTGGAGCTGATGCAGTGCTGTAGAAAGTGTGCACAGCATCAGGGAGTCCCCCTGAGGATGACAGGGCACTCCAAGGCCCATGGTGGCCATCACAATTGTCATATAATGCACATTTTAATATCCCCTTAATTACACTCAATTCAGTGGCTATTTAATTAACTATTAACTAATTAACTATTTGCTTGAGAGATATCATAATGTTTCTGCAAATGGAGTAAATAGGTGATATGGGAGCTCTTGAAAGTACATCTTAGAGGTTTTATACACAAATATACCTCATAGGTATATACACATATATAATCAGGAAGGAGATGTGTATGCAGAATTCTGTAGGAAATGTTTGTGGTGCCAAACTCTGACCTATAAATTGCTGGAAGGAATGGTTGAGACTAAGGAGTTCCCCAGCCATTTTCCTTTAGATGCTAAGGAGGACACTGCCACCTTTTTCTTAGTGCTTGAGTACAGAAGCAAATGTTTGCATGAGGAAACAGATAGTGGCTTTTGAAGTGGAAAATTATTTCAATGTGTTTCGAATAAAATATTTCACTGTACCTAAGAAAAGTCTCCATTTTTCCCCCCAGCTTGTTTTGCCGAAATATTCTCTTTAATAGTCAGTGAAAAGTCAATTATTTCAGCAGGGATTTTCATAGTCCTTGTTTTCAAAAGATTGTATTGTGCTCTCGAACTTACTTGAATACCACTGCTGTGGATAAATTACTGCATAGGAAGTTGTGCAGAAAAAACCTGAAGCATTCGTAAACCAAAGCACAATCAAATTTATGTGACTAATAGAACAATTTTGTTTTGAAATTTCTTCCAATATTTTTAATCCCGGATGGTAACTTTCTAATGTAAACAGTATCATCTGGTGTAATGTTTTCACAAAGTTAAATTTGCACCCAGTTTAAGAAAAATCAATATTTGTTAATAGAAGCTATTGTTTGTTTGTTCTTCAGTCAGTGAAACAACTAGCATGGAGCTGGATAAAAGCTTAAGGAGATAAAGAGATAGAAGGAAATGAACACAACAGTATGAAGAAATAAACACAGAAAAATTTAAAATAACTCTGGTAGTAATGCAAGGTGCACAGAATTGGGGTTTTCTTTGATTCACTGCTGAAGCTCTGAAGCAGCAGTAAAATGGGAGAGCAGTCGGGACACTGCTGTGCTGAAACTGGATTTGAGAGTAGTGTCCCTTTCATCTTCCTTCAAGGGTGTGAGGTGTCAGCTCTTACTGAAAGCATTTCTTGTTTCCAGTCACTGGGACAAGCCACCTCCCCGTTTAACTTCTGTGGTTTATGCCCTTCTTTTGATTTCCTACTGCTGCTCTCCAGTCAAGACCTAGAATGTTCTTAAGCAGAGCTGGTCTGGATTTTGCCAAAAAGACTGCACTATTGTCAGAGAGTCATTTTGACTGCTGTCTTTTACAAGTCCAGCACTACAATTTCCTTGAATTTTTTGTCATCATATTGATTTTAAAATATTTTAGGATGTTTTAAAAATCAAAATAGTCAGTATGTTGGAGAATAGCATTTCTAGGGTCATTGTTTCAATGTGTCTGGAGCAATGAAATTGTCTGGAACAAAATGTTCGTCAAGGGGATAAATTAAATAAGCTGCAAATTACTCTCCACTTAGGAATCCTCTGGCTCCAGCCATTGCTTGGGCATTTTGCCTGTCCTTTCCCGGCTCTGCTCCTTGAGGTCTTTGCCACCCTATTGTCCCATATCCTCATCTCAATTTTAGCTTTTTCAACCCTGCATTCAATCATTTACGTATTTAACCCTCAACCTGTTCTATAGTGCTTATTGGGTGCTAAACATTTTTGAATTGTCTATTCCTATTTAATTTCATTAAAATAATAAGATTAGAGGAGGTGCTGTCAATTTGTTTCTTCTCTTACTATTATTTACTATTTGTACTGTGGCTGGTGTTTGAAACCAATGGATACAATCCATTATTGTAGGTGAAGCTGTAGTATCTCATTAGCTGCTCTGTGTTAACTGCAGGTGTAGGTACTATTCCTCTGCTGTCCTCAGTGACTGTCAAATTAGTGCTGGACAACAAAGGAGTCCTCCTGGGTGGTGTAAATTTGCTTACCTTCTTTGTAGGTTTTAGGAAGCCAAATAAACTTATATGTGTCCCATTTTTCCTCACCACTATCTCTACTTATGTACTGTGTACATAAGTACCCAGTATCTGCTTTAAAAATTCCTTCATTTCGTAAAGATTTCTGTGCATCCAAGAATTCAGGGCTGTTTTTTTGCTTTATCTCCATCAATATCATTGTGGTGCATTTGTAGCCTGTATGCTAACTTGGTGTTGTAGTTAATTTTAATTTTGAAAACATTCTTTACCGAAATACCGAAGTTTTCACTGCAGTAGCACCAATGAAAGGCCTTTCAAGCTGTCCTAGGGAGAGAAATTGGGAAATGAAAAAAAGCTACAGACTTTGACGTTATCTTTAGTTCACTGACAAGGAATTCTTTAATGTTGAGTTGTGGTCATAAATGGGATGTGAAAGATGTTTCATGAATAAAAGATATATAAATATTCAGTTGAATTTGGATGTTAAGTTTTTTAAACATTGATACGTGTTTTGCATTTTATTGAGAGCGGATTATATAGTGGTTGTAATTACAGCTCTGATATCACATTAGATATAAAGTCCAGTAGCGAATGCGGAATGAAAGAAAAAATAATCTTTAATCAAAGCTTAAAGTTCAGACAATAGGTGATAATTTTTTAAACCTATATAAGAAATAGTAGGTTTTCTTCTAAATTGTTAACAAAGAAATCTAAACTGCAGTAAACAGGATGGAAGGTTTTGCCAGAGGCATAGCAACTCTGCCATAATTAACCAAAATGTTGCCACATTTGGAGGTGCGTTTTCCCAGAACAGAGCACTGCAGTGTATTTTCATGACAGTACAGTGCCATGGAGAACTGTAGAGTGGCTCCTGGCAGAACCTCGTCAGCGTGGTGCTGCAGCTGAAGCTAAAACTGCCCGGTGGATTTCTGCTGTTGCTATAATTTCATTAGAGCTGCGTAAGGAAACTCTTCTTGTGTTCAAGGGAATATTGCCAGCATGCCTTGGAGCAGAGAGCTTTTTCCAAAGAGTTCAGGGGGTCTGACAGCACAGCAAAGCTCCTGGTGGATTTTCAGGAGAGCTGAACTTATTTATGTAAGCAGTAAGGTTTTTCCATAAAATCTCAACTTTAACTATGGCTTAAGTGAAAAAAACCCTACCCCACATAGCAGCAGTAGGGTAGAGAGGCACTTGTGTGCTTGGAGAGCTTTCTCATGTGGCATAAACAGGTGAACTAGATCACTTCCGCAGGATCATATGCGACTAAAAAGATAATGTTTCTTAAATGGAGCTGCTTTTAAGTCCTTGTGATACAAGTACACAAAATTAAGCACTTTGAGATAGTCTGAGTTAAGTGGATGAAAAAAAAGGAGAAGCTCCATGGGAAAGGTGCTTTGGTGACTGAGGAGAAAGGCCCTGGCCTCAAGGCCATGCAAATTTCTGTGGTCACTCAAGGCAGAGAGTGGTAAATGATGGAACTGCCCAAGCAGAGAAATGTGCCTTTTAGATGTGAACCTGAGAGAAATATGCAATATGTATTTTTATTGACATTTGACAGGCAAAGAGTTAAAAAAGCCAAATAAGCCAGCTTCTGGAACAAAATGGTAACAAATTCTTAGACTAGAGGAAATTACATTATTAGATTTGACTATCAAGCCTCTTTACTTCTACCTTTATGTGTGAGTCACAGCAAAGATTTTTGTTCATCTCTTCATAGTTCTGCTTGTTCTTAGTGGCCAACAGGTCACCAAAACGGCCTCTGTGCAAAGCCAAGGCAGAAGTTGCACAGTATTATGCATTCTATTCAGGGTTTGCAGTACAATGTTCCCCCCTGAAATCTCTTTTCAGTACCATCAGATTTGAGTCTTTGCCACAGAGCTTCAGACAGAGTGTGTTATTGCCAAAGACAATTCCAAAAATAAAATTAGACATATGGTACTTGGTAATAACGAATGAGCATCCAGGATTTCAATTTGGTTTCGGTAAGTGCTCAGGAATCTGGGTGTTTATCTAAAATAGAATTAAGCAGATGAAAAATGGGTTGGAAATTTTCCCCAGATGAACTGTATCAGAGACTTTTAATCTTTTCTGGGCTTGCTAGGAAGAGTCTTCTTTTATTCTGCAGTCTTAAATAATTATCAGATAGCCTGTGATTTGTTTTTCACTTCCTTCTGTTGAACTTTGAGCAAGTTAGTATTTTATTCTCTGCTCCTCATCTATTTTTAAATAGGTAATATGTCCTTTGGTTCATAGGATCATTGTTAAAGATAAACCTCCTGAAATTTCTGAGCAACAAAGTACTACAGTTATGTAGAAGAGCTGGACATTTATCTCAGATTTCATCTGAGTTCCTGTGAGAATGTTAGTTCTAGTATTACCCTTGGGTTTAAAATTCTAACTTTTCAAAGAATTTGATGTTGGGTAGTGAAGGGAAAGAAATTGAAAGAAAATAAATGGACCAGCTTCTGTTTAAGCTTATAGGATCCTATGGTTTATTCATGACCAGCCCTTATTTAATCTAAATTAGCTCTTTCATCCCAAAACTTTAGTGAATCTCAATCTAGTAATTTTAAAATCTGTTTTGTTACCTTCTTGTAACATACCCTATGCTTGATATTGTTGTGTACCTCAGCAATGCCCATGTGCACTAGCATGTTTGCCAAAACAAAATTTAATATTGGATCACAGAGTATGCCTTTATAATAATAAAAGTTTTACAATATGTTACATTTTCAGGAATGTGGAAACCAAAATACATTTTCAGAGTGCAAGTAAAGGGAGAGAAAAATCATCAGGTTAACATCATTTTGGTCTTTTTCATTATGCACGACACAAATTGTTAATAAATAGTAAAACCAAGGCATGCTGAAACACTTTTACATTCAGTGGATGCATCAAAGAAACAAACTAAAAATGACCAACAAACTTGGAGTTAGCAGCTTGTCCACTGCATACAGCAAAGCATAGCTGATGGATGAGCTGATGGAGGCAGAAAAAAGCCATGAGAGACAGTTCTTAGAGCTCTAACTTGACTTTGGAAACAAAACTGGTGTAAGCAAGTTCACAATCATAGCACATATTCTGCATTAGACAAGCATCTGGAAAACCTGATGAAGGCTAATAAAGGTCATTGATAGCAATTAAACAAAATAAAAATGAACTTTTACAGTAGTAAGTATGAATTTGTGCATGAGTAGAACTGCTACACAGTAATGTGTTATTTTCCTGGAATAACAGTGCGGAGTTAACACATGGGGAGAGGCTGGCTCCTTGCTCTGGAACTGCACTGCCAGAATCTTGGGGCTGGTGGATGAACAGCTGTGAAGACTATTTCCTTACCACTTTTGTCATGTGAATTTTAGACATGAACTTATAAATCCTGAACATATACACCAGAGAGTGATTAAAGAGAGAAGAGTCCTAAATTAAGTAGATCTTTGATAGAAGTCCTGCTCTACAGCCTTTTTCTGAAGATGCTGTCATGTCCATCTCCCAGTCTACTTAAACTGACATAAACTGCAATTTTAGTTTCCAGGAGTATTTTATGAAATCAGTTGTTTGCTGGTATCAAACTCTTATTTTGATAATTTTAGGATTTTTCTTTAGGAAACTGAATAATGTCATCAAGGATGACAGAAAGCTTTTCTTCTGTTTATTATTGGTCATGTAAAGCTGCGAACACTGACAAAAAACATCAAGGCTTCACCAGGCAGGTCAAACACTCTTCCATCCCATTAGGCACTGTTTTTTTCCTTTCGTTCTCTATTATTTTGGTTGTTGCTGTTGTTTTTTCTGTCAGTTCTGGTGAATACATGCTCTGGAAAGATTCCAAAATGCCTCAAGACTAAATGCTTTGGGCTGTAAGAGATAAGTGCAATATATGATATCTTCAGTGCTGACATTTTCAAACGCTTCTCTCTAAATAAACTGCATTGAAATTGACCTCTGTAAATCATTCTTTACATTACTTGTTCTGGAAGAATCTGTCAGTTTACAAAAGTCTCTCTTTTTTCTTTTTTTCTTTTTTTCTTTTTCTTTTTTTTTTTATTTTTTAATGAGATACATGAAAAAGCGTGTTTTGTATATATGGTTAACATGTCAGTGTGTTTGGAAGAATAATTATTATACTTGATAACTGACAATCTGAAAACAAGTAATTAAATAAAAAAGCTGAAATACTTTTATTGTGTTTTTATACTATACTTTTTGCTTGAAATACTTAGGTTTATTGTCTGGATTCATAATTTTGTTTTGAGAAATATACAAAGGGTTGATGTATGGTTTTTGATTTGTTTTGGTTTTTTTACTGATTTTTTAATGCATACAGCCTTTGGGAATGAAGAAGCACCTTTTTTTTTTTTTTTAACAGTTTTGTGTAACTGGTTTTATTCTGTTTCTTTAACAGGCTAAATGGCCTATTGTCAATAAAACTCCAAATGGCTGTAAGAGAAGCTGGCTTTTAAGACACCTGTGTTACGATAAAATGCCAAGGGATTTATTGGCATAGTTCAGGCAATTGTTTTCAGAATTGCAATCATAAGAAATTCCTGTAAAGTGATAAGCATTTATTCAGTTGACCAGTGAATGTGACATATGCTATGTAAAGGGAAATTAATTAGAAATGAATTCACAGCCTGTTTTTCAGCATTGAGCCAAATCTATTAGCTTATATAACCACATAAGCTAAAACTCAGTGCTCCTTTAAGTACTGATTTGCTGTTTGAAAATGAAATTAACTGCGTCTGACCAGATTGTAGGAAACCAACTTCGGTGAAATCTGCCTATCACTGCAGGATGCTTCATAATACCTCTGTATGTGACCAAAAGTTTGCTGTCCTTTGTGGATGGCCTGTTTTGGAGAGATGAGCATCCATGAGAAGCAGTCCATGCACCAAACCAATGGCATGTTACAGAAGTGAGGTTTGTACAGGAGAATAATCTGGGATCAGCCATGCCTCCTAAACTGGTGTTTTGTCCATTAAAACAGAGATGTAAAATGGAGCAGGTATTTCAGCCTGGTGTGTTCGCAGGACACAGAAACACACCAGTCTCACGTCTGCCTTCTGAGGGGTGGCAGCACAGTTCATGCACTCCATGCTTTGCACTGACAGGGATTTTTAACTTTCAGTGTCTTACTGGGCAACAGGCACAAGCTGAAGAGTCACATGATTGTTGCATATCCTTTGTCATTATATTCAAGGGTAAGCAAAGAATTTTAGCCTCTGTCTCATTTGTCAGATATCATAGGATTCATCTTTTTTAACCATTCTATGGATCATAAGATTTAGTTCACTTTGTAAGCTTCCCGTGGCTTTTTCACTCAGAAGTTTGTTTTCAGTTACAGTAACCTATGGCATTGCAAATCTCATTGTCTCTGCAGCTAATTTCTTTTGTTATTGTATATTTCCAGTGCAGACATAGGGTCTTGTGGCAAACCTCTTGGGTTGCACCTGTTCCTGGTGTCTAGAGTATACATCAACATTTCTGGTACTTGGTTATTCAAAAAAACTCCCAACCAATTCTGGAATGAAAAGGGTAAATTGGCAAATTTGAATGGGAGACAGGTAAACTGGCAAACAAAAATGCAGGTTCCTGGGATGTAGAGTGTAGTTCAAGCAGTGGAGCTGTTATTCCAGCCACAGTGTTTTATTTACATTCCCATTGCACTCCATCAGTTAAAGGCTTAGCTTTAAAATTTTTTATCAGGAGCCATTAAGGTGAGATTCCAGGGTTGTACGAACATGCTCTCGTTGGGGAAATTACAGAAACAGCCAATAGGTGATTTGAATGCTATCTTTAAAAATACCAGGGACAGTTGTACTCTCAGTTTCTGTGTAGAAGCAGATCTCCAATATCAGCCCTTGGCTAACAAACTTTATCTCTGTCTCTTTTCAAGATTAGACAGAACAGAGTTTTCTCAGGAAGGTGTTTGTGCAGAAGAGCAGCAGCTGCCTGGATTGTGAGCTAAATGATCAGCACTGAAACACAACTCACTGTGTGCACCTGCTGTACTTGCCACCAGGAAAGGATATACCCACTGCACCTGATGTTGGAAGAAACTAGTCAGGGGAATATAGTACTAGAAATGGTTTATTGAAGCTCACATGGAATCTAATTCATTCCAGCTCATCCATTGAGATCCGCCTAGAGTTGATAAATTTTTGTTGTTGTATTGGAAATGCCACATTTTAGAAGTAATTTTATGGTAGTGGGAAATGTAATCACTGGGTAGGTAGCTAAGAATTTCCTAAGATGCACTTCAACACTCAGGATTGTAGTGGGGTTTTTTACCTTATTTTGTGAATCAGTATTTTAGAAGCCAACAAATGTCTGCTGTTCAGAATTGCAAATAAACACCCCAGCTTTCAAGCAAATAGAGAATGGACTATGAGGAACTTTTAAAAATATATGTAGCTGGTTAATTGGAAAATTTTTCTACTCATTGCTTCTGTTATTAGGAGTTCCTCATTTGTTGAAATGGTAAAAAGCACAGAAGAAATTCTGGATAAAATGTTTTCTTGGGTATGTACCAGAACTTCTACAGATGAGGTGGGAGGAACAAGAGTAATGATTCCAAAATTTACCTGTTGGAAAAGCCTTTGCTCTGTCACAGTTTGGTGATGTGGTCTCAGATCTCACTGGGCCTTCACAAATCAACTTGTTTGTTTCAGGAGAGCACTGGTCGGTGCTCAAGGTACCAAAATAGGTAAAGTCTCTACATGTCATCTTGAGAGCTTTTGCAGTCCGGTTGTTGGTGACTGAATTAATAGTTTTCATAACTTTTGTAAAAAACAGCACTAACTAGGAGCTCAGGTTTTATTATGCTGAACCAAACCAACATGGAAACATCATTCCCTTCCACCTCCTCTAAATTCCCTTTTTTCTAAACCTTTCAGTTACTCAGTGAGCAAGAGCAATGAACTCAAGGGATTAGTCACTTGTGTGCGTGAATGCATAGTGGGTTTTTATTCAGACTCCTACATGAGGGATCTCTTCCAAATTCAGATATTCCTCAGCTCACATGCATTATGAAATTTTTAAAGGCTTCTGGGATTTATACCAACAGAAAAATAGTTCATTTCCTTCTAATCTCTTAATGTAAAGGTTAAAATAAGGGAGAAAATCAAATTGTCACACTTCAAAGACAGTCACTGATTTTCAAATATGAGTATAGGACCCTGCTGATGAATATTGGTCTGGGTTTTTCTCTTCTGTGGCATTTTTCCGTGTTTGGCTGTTCTGATGTCCCATCAATGAGTGGTGGAGTTGCTGCTGAAATCTGCATTGCTTCTTTCCAGTATGGTCAAGAGTAATGCAGAAGTATCAGAAAATTGATCTTTAAGTAGTAGTAGCAGAACTTGCAAAATGCAGCATTTATGAACTCTCAGCAACATTTTATTTTACAAAACACTTATTATCTCATTATTTGCAAATATCCTTATGCTTATAGAAATAATAAAAGTGCCACTAGATGCAATATTTACACAAATTTGATACTCCTGTCTTGTATTCGTGTTTGAAAAATTCCTCAGCCATGTTCTTTAAAAGGTGGGAAATAATATTATTCAGACAAATTTATGGAAACCACATACGGAACTTTTTGCCTGTGAAAAACATCACACTACCAATTTGAGGTAAATTGCCAGTATGTAAGTACTATTTGATAATACTTACCTAAAAAATAGTCCACCTACTTTCTTAGGCATAAGATGACATCAGTTAGATCCTCTTTCATCCATGTTGAAGCTTTGGCACATGGGAATTCTGTTGAGAAACAGCTTTTTCCAAAACTCCACTCATGTGGTACTTGCCAAGGTTATAGAAACCTGGGTTTTTTCACACTGAAGAGGCTTAATTCAAGCATATTGCCAAAGGACATGACCCTGTCACATGGCAAGGAAGAGGTTCTGTTCCTCTGGAAAGAGAAAGCACAGGCTGGCTGTGGCACTGACTCAGGGAAGCCAAGCTGGTGCTGCTTTGCTTAGCTGAGTGGTGAATGTCGTACACAGTGGACATTCATCCATTATATCGTGGGAAAAGGTAAAACTGGTTAAGAATAGAGAGGAAAAAACAAATCACAATAATAAATCCACTGATTCTGTAGCTGAGCAATGCAGGATTATTCTGAAAAAATAAATAAAAATATATAATTACGCATAATATGAAAAACAATATGGTCCAGTATAGACAACACAGAAACCATAAGCTACTAAAAAGTACAAGCAAAATTTCAAAGAAAAATGTCATGACAATTATTCTAAAAGGCTGAGACAGGCAAGATGATTCTGCTTTTTCCTAAAAATGCTGTTTTTCCTTACTCAATGACATACTAATGTCACTTCCATTTCTCATTTTCCAAATGGTCCCTCTTTCTGTGTTCTCTGTGCTGCTGAGAGGGATCTGCTGCTCCTTACATTACCTATAGCTGGGAAAAAATACGTTGACTGGGCAGTTACTGGGTGGATTTAGTAAGAGCAGTAATTCAGTTAATTACCAAGGGACTTAGCTGGTGTATGAGCTCACTGGTCACTGTCACTAGCATTCCCAATCCCCTCCAAAAGAGAGGAAAGATGTCCTCCCTGATTTATGGCTTCTGTTTCTCACATGAAATGGATGCTCAAGCTGCAAGACAGTGGTTCCTGTTGTCCTGTAGAGTTAAAAAGCCATTTTCTTTTTATGATCTACTCTCCCTTTAGTTGCAAAGTAGCACTTGTTTATCTGTAATGTCTCCACACTTCTGTGGTCTAAATTCTTGTCATGTAGCTTTTTTCTAACAGCTTGAGGCTGAATGATCATAGGAAGATAATCAGATGCCATTGCCGAATTGTGACTTTCTGTTCCAAAAGCAGCAAACTACACCTTGATCCAGTTGTTGAGAGGTGGGAAGAGTAAAAAGTCTGGGATATATTAATTTATGCAGCTTTAAAGACAGCTTTAAAATGAGTTCAGTTGCATTTCTATTTCCTTCTGGCCAAGAATCATGGAATGCTTTTTCCAGGGTTGGCACTGGCTCTGCTGCACACTGGGGCTGCACAGGAGCTGGCCAGAGCTGTCTGTGTCCAGCTCGGGGCAGCCCTGCTGTGCCAGCTCCCTGCCACCCACACCACTATGGATATTAATTGAGAGAATGAATAACCTTTGGGGTTTCAGAAATATTTGGGGTGCCCTGGCCTGTAGCTCAATCTGGCAGTGCCAGGCATGGTGCAGTGGCAGACATAGGTGGGTGATAAGGCTTGCAGCACCTCCTCATCCCTGCAGAGTTTGTCCAAGGCCTTCATTCTCATTACCTCAGGATTTCTTGGACTGCACTCTCCCCTACTTGTTCTTGGAAATCAAGTTAAATAAGTAGAATATTTGACATAAAAGTATGTAATGAAACTCAAGAGTTTCTTTTGTGTGCTCTATCTGGTAATTCACAGCAGCACCGTGAGAGCCAGGGGAAGAGCGAGGGCTGAGCAGCAGCAGGGAGCAGCAGGCAGCTGCCAGGCACATCTTTCCAGCCACAGGGTGCCACCATCGCTCCAGCTGATGGAATCCTGACAGCAACAGAGAATGCATCACCTGGAGATTAGTAGGAACACGAACTACTTCGATCTAGTTTTCAGGTTAATGTTTATGCATTGATATGTTGTAATCACACAATAATAGTTTTCTGCCTTTGAGAAGCTTTAAGAGATGTGTAATCTATTAAAATTAGGGGAGGGAGTCCCCAGAGAATGTAACAATGCTCAGAAAGCAATCATGACACTTTCCAGCATTGTGTTGACCTGAGTTTGGTGCCACATTATGCCGATATCAACCACAGGAAGCCCTAGATTGTCCGTGAAATAACCAAGTGATGGGATGCACATGTTCTGTCAAGTGACTGTGGTGAAGGAATAGGGATGCCTATGTCTGGCAACATTTCTCATAGGCAATAACAGCTGCCAGAGTGAGAAAAACAAGTCTGGATGCTGTGTGGCAGCTCAGCAACATTTGAAGTTGCAAGCCTGGAGGATTATAGATTGCTTTAGGAAAAACCATAACTTTGCTTTAGCCTGTGGCATCCTGGAGCAATAACTGCTATTTGGAGGTGTACTGAGTGAGGGTTGCGTGGCTTGGGTTATTTTTTTTCCTGCTTTAGGGATATTAGTTATGGGTGTCCACTGAAGCTAATGCATCTTAGGGAGATTAACCTAAGGACAAAAATTTATTCCTCATGTTACAAAATCCAATTAAAATTTGGAAAGTGCATGAAAATGTTGATAGCTATAAAACTGAAAGAATAATGGAGTGGAAGAAGTTTTTCTGGATTTGAAGGACTTAATGGTTTTTAACTTAAAATGAATTGGATTTCATGCTAAGACAGCATAGGGAGCCAAAGTTAGAAGCCAGGACACTGGCAAGGAACTTCTGTTCTCACTGGAATACAGAGTTAGGCATTTTATACTTTATTTTGGCCTTTCAGGCCTTTCATGTCCTGGTCTGTCTTAATTCATAACTTGCTGATAAAGATATCCAGGAGCTCATTCTATAAACAGCAAAACTGATACTTCCATTTCAGGATAACATTTCTGAGTGTTAGATAAAGAAGTTTCAGATAGGTTAGATGTTCAGGCAGTGAAGGTAATGACAATAGCCTGTGGTCTTTTGCCTCAGGTTTTATTACAAGGTCTGTTTTATTTTCTGTCTAATCTCTGACACTTACTTTGGAGGGTAATTTGTAAAAAATATTCTATGTGGTTTAAATAGCTCACTAATTGAAGTTCACAAGAATCTCTGTTCCTGTTTGTATTCCTGTAAAAGGCCATGTAAAAGAAGAAGCAACACAGATTAGATCCAAAATTAAATGAATAGACTATTTTTTAATAGGTTGGGGGTTTTTTTAGTGTAACAATGAGTAAAAGCTTGATGGCAAAGAGGTTTCATAATAATTGTACATCATCACAGCAATTTCAAGTCTAGGCTTTAGGTTCTGTTTTGTTTGCAGTGGTTTGGAAGATTAAATTATTTCACAGGAGTGAAACTGGCAAAATTGACTGATGAAGCACAAAGGTGTGGCAGTTTGCTGATAAATGACTGCTGGGGAGAAAGCCTAGGTGACTCTTAAATCAGAAATTCTCTACTGCTCTGACCAACCAAATAGTCCCACATGGCCCTTAAATACACATTTCAGTCTTTATCGTTTGGGTAGAACCCAGCCCTTTATATCCTTAATGTACAACTTCCCTTCAAGAAGAATTCTTAGTTTATTTTACTGAAACTACATTAGTTCCTCTGTAAGGAGCAGGAATCACCTTGCAGGCAACCTAAAAGATGCAGTTTCATAGCATTTATGTACCTCACACTCAAGAAAAAACAGTACTGCTGTCAACTTTCTTTTCTGTTTTGAAAAAAAGAGTGTCAAAATGCCTTTTCTGCCACATTTAAGACCATCCAACCTGTGGTCCAGTTTATGCTGGGACAAATGATGTACAAAAAAATTATATTTAGAAATTTCTGCCTTTGTGTTGTCCTAAAATTAATGAGGTCTCGGGTAATAGAATACTGTGTGTGTGAGTCTGTAGGAGGAAACCTTCATCTCTCCAGTCTGATCCTATAGATGGAGAGAGGGTTCTGTGTGTCTGGGAAGAGGCTGAGTTGGAGCATTTTTCACTGACTGTGAATCTCGTTTGGAATCCTTGCTTTTCTCTCTACCCCAGAAGACTAATAGTGAGACTGGAAGAAAAAAAATAAAAATGCCATTACCTTCCAAACCCACAATCAAAAATGCAGAAAACATCATCCCAGTTGTCTACTTAGTGTGGTGTTCTTTCAGGCTTGCCTCAAATTTTAGGCCGTTTCAAAATGGTGTGTCTGTGGCAGAATGTTGTGGTCCACCTCTTGGCATCTATTTGGAGCCAAGTCTGGGATTGTGCAAGTTTTATACACTTCAAAATTTTTAAAATTCGGTTCCTTTGGTTGCAAGACTGATAGATATGACTTATAGCCACTAGAAATGTAGACAGGCTTCTCAAACCCCTGCCTTTTTAAGTGTATGACTGTGAAAATCACACAGTGTGCTGGGCTCATGAGCTCTGGGTTTTCCCAGTCTAGAGTTAGGTTTGCATAAATGTGTATGGAACGAATTATCTGAGAATGAGTCTGGAAAAATGACACTGACAATTTAATCAGTTTCCCACCTGCTGCAACAGATTTTGTTACAAATTTCAGTTGAGAAACATGTTATTTCTGTATTTTTTACTAATCTCCTTCATGTCTGAAACAGATCTTAGACTTTCAGACAGAACCTGTGTTTGAGCTAAGTCTCTGTAGCAGAAATTCAGCCCAAAGTAGTTTTTCATGGCCAAATTATAAACTGCTGGCAAATACATTTCATTTTGAAAATGTGGATTCAGCCTTCAGTGGCACAGCACTTTGCTTTCCCAGTTAATAACGTAGTGACCTATATGTGCAAAGTTTCCTAAAGTATTTCTTGAGGCAAGTTTTTTCTGGTCTGGGTAAGAAGGGATTTATTATTTTATGTAACTCAGTTGGCTCCAGTAAACTGTGTGATTAAAGACTTCTGTAACAGTAGCAGATGCCCAGAAGTAGAGTTGATAAAATCAGGGAGTTCTAGAAGTCCATGTAGTTTAGTCATGGGCACACTTCTAATTGATGTAAGTATGTACCCCTATAAGCTAAAATCATCCTTTATGTGTTTTTCCAGAATGGTTCAATGGACATTAACATTGTGCTGCCTGATGGAAAAAAAAATCTCCAAATCTATGTAAAATGTAAAGTTTTTCTGAGACTTGCAGAGAGGGTGAAAATTACTCAGTGATGAGATACATCCTATGGGAACAGGTCAGGCCAGAACAGCTCTTTTCACATGGGCTATTTATGAAAAGTTAAATCGGTAATTTTCTTACTAAAGTTGATAAGGACTACTGGAAGCTAAAAAAAATCTCCATACTCCCATATTCACTCAGTTATGTATTATATAGCACCTTTTGTATGCAGCTGGAAGTAAATGAATGCATTCATTTAAATGAATGAGGATCTTAAAGGAATCAACCTATTATATTTAAATTAAATATTTTTAAAAATCTGTTCCCTTTAAGACAATTATGAAAGAAAAGGATGCATGCCATAAATAGAGGATGATATTTTATAATGAGTCCTTGCAGTCAGAGGTTTTGGCCTGTTTAGTTGGTTAGTTCAACCAGAAAAAAATGATAAATCATGTCAAGATGGAGAAGTCCTTTTACTGCTTCAAAATGAAAAGAAAATCTGATTTTAGAATGTCAGGTTCAGGATTTATGAGTAGGCTTCCCATAATCAGTCACTCAGAATGAGTCATATTATTTAAGATGTATTTTCAGGCAGACAAGCTGAAAATATTTCTGTGTACAATGCCAAGTCAGTTTACACTATCTTTCACATCTAAATTGCTTTTTCACCCTATGCAGATGGAAACATGCACACAAACATGGACACACAGTTTGTTCGTGCTGAGTTCCCATATGAATTAGTTATAAACTCTGACAACAGTGCACAACAGCAGAAGCGGAGGCAGTTTGAGGTTTTACTGTGGTATCTTACCTTGCAGACCACTGAAGGTAATGGACACAATAAAACCTATTATAGAATTGCCCTAAATGGTCTTTAGTAGTGGTAACACTTAGAGGGGGACCAGCTAGTAGGAATGGGCCCTAAAAAATGGGCCTATATTGAGTCTATCCTTCAATTATTTAGGAATAAGACAATTTTGACAGACTTTTGACAGACAGAGAGGGCAGGAAGGGAAAGAGCTGGGCAAAACTTAACGAGGCAAATGTCTTTGTTCAGCTTTGCCAAGGTAACTTCTGGCGTTTAAGGAAGAGATTTTCCATAATTTTGTGTTTACATACAGCAGCCATGGCCCACAGTACTGTAGTGTAATTAAGTGAAATGCATGTAGAGAAGTAAATATGTAAATAACAACTATAATAGCTGCAAGCTGTAAATTACATACTTGATCCTTTGATAGGTCAGAGTGTGTCAAGCTACTGGAGTGTCTAACTTTATCACCTTTCAGAACATTCTCATACTGATTTTCCCTTATCCTTTCATCATTTCTTTTGACTTTTTTGACATGGGAATTTTTTTTGCCAAAATTCATACCCAGCTCTCTGCAAGTAGAAGTCCAAACCACCTAGGTGTATATTCTTTGGGAGGATAGGAACGACTATGAGCCAAATCAGTGCAAGAAATGGTATGCCAGCTCCACCCGTCTTCATCAAAAATCTGTTTCAAAAACATCTTTCCAGCTTGCAGCTCTCATTGTAACTGATAATGCAGAGATTTAAGGATTAACACAATCCTACACATATCCTCTGTGCAAAGTGATTCTTTTAATGGCACAGGGCTGAAGGTGGTCTGAAGCAGGAGGGTTGTTCTGGATTTATGGTTTCAGAAAAGCATGTGTGGGGGTACCTACAAAAATTGCTGGCCTGTGTAAGTGGGCACTTGATACAAATGTGAAATTACGTAAAAGATAAACCCAGGTAGGGCGGCATGTGAATTGGATCCTGATAAAAGACAAGATATTAAGGATAAGAAAGCAGGGAGAAGGACAAAGCATAGATTTGGGACCACCATATATGTTGTTTGGTTTTTTTTATTTAAGGACTCTTCTGTTCAAAGGACCTTACTCGAGCAGTAGTCATGCCTTCAGATGGACACACACAAATTCTTCTGAAAGGTGGTGAAGGAATTCTTGATACAGGTTGGAGAACAGGGTAAACCCAAACCCAAATAAGACTCAGCACATCAAGGAAAAGTAGGAGGTGGAATGTTGGAGTGTCATGACAGACCTCAAAGTGCTATCACTGCTTCCTCTTCATGGGGGCAGATATGGGGAAAGAATCTGATGAAATGACTGAAGCGATGCCTTAGCAGCTGAGAATGCACCTATTCTAAGCTACAGCTATGAGTAGATCCATGAAATATCACCAGTTCCAGAGTGAAAAAATTCCAGAGTAAAACTCACTACTTTTTTTCTTCCTGAAATGGGACTCAGCACACAAGGAGGGTTATTACATGCCCATAGAAAATCTTTCTTTCCCTACGCATCTCCATGCTGCTCTGTATCACTATTTCCCTTCCTATCTCTCAGTGCTCTTCTGTATCCCTCTGCACAAATGCTATTTCTGCACCTGCAGTTTGTGAGAGTGGACTGTGGGTCAGATGAATTGTCTTGGCACACTCAGTTGCTCCATTTCTTCCTACTGCTTCTCTGCAAGCAGAATTCCCAGCCTGCTCTCCTTGCAATAAATGAGAGACTCCTCATTTCAAAATAAGTTGGGCACTGCTAAACTTCTTGGCAGATGCACATATCTCATGGTCAAAATTTAGTATCCTCTTGCCTTCAAAAGTATGCTACTAATTAGGTGAGCCAAAATTTTAATTTATACAGAGCTGTGGGCTCAAATACATGCACAAGTTGCTTGAGAGCAAGTCTGCTGAACACCTGTGCTTAGTACTCCTGCCTTCTTCAAGGCCACTTTGCACGTCTATTCTGTTACAGAATTTTAAAGGCCAAGCTTTTAGCCAGGTACCCAAAACTTTCACAATAATTTTCTGCTATTTTCCCATTTACATTTATCAACATGTGTTTTTATGGATCTTACATTACTGGATTGGTAGAAAACCTGAATGTTTCCACAGGGAAGTAAAAGGGTTCCAACAGTGCAGAGTGCACCATAGAATGGGGATTGTGTTTGAAGCCAACAACCCATAACCACAGTCTTGTTGGTTGCTTTCTCTGGGAAGAGCAACAAGCGACAATCTCCGTGTGAATTATACTATCTAAGGTAAATAGTATGTGAAGCTTTAGGGCATCCTGTAGCTGTTGCCAGGACACCGATGCTAGAAAACACAGCTGCCAAGTCAGATGCAGTTTATTTAGGAGTTTGGAAGCATGAGCCCGTGACAGCAGCATGATGTAGAAGCTCAGTTTGGGTTCATTTGTTCTAAGGGGCAAAAGGGAGAACAGCAGCACCTTGATAGAGCCTTCAGCTGTCTGTAGGAGAAGAGGCAGTGATCGAGAATGAGGTCGGGAGGGGGAAAGAATAGCTGGATTTTGAAAGCCTTTTAACCTCTGACTTCAGAGAAGAATGTGTGTCAAATATAATGAAACAAGGAGACATATCTGGAAGGGCCTAATGGTGACACTTTTATAAGACAGCAGACAAAGAATCTGTCTTTGCTGAATGGAAGCTGACAGTAATATCTCTTTTCACAAAAATGGCAACTTGCTGAAGAAGAAAATAAAAATGGTAATGTGTAGTTATATGTACATCAAATCCCCCTGACTCCTATGCCTATAACACTGGAAAATGGTAATGCTGGTGGCTTTCCATCATTTAATAAATCCATCCACGCTCATCATATTTCCTCTTAAATTTGGTGTGGCCCCTTTTACAGCAGTACTTCCCTACCATAAGTCAGCAGAGGGAAGATAATGTTACAGAATATACTGTCTTTTTCTAGCCAACTATACATTTTCTTAAAACAGGGGTATGAGTAGGTGCTTCTGCTTATAAAATGACTTGACATTTTACCTATCCTTCATAAACTGGCCTTGATCTCCTCCTTTTCTTCCCAAGCAACTTTGAAATGGTAACTCTTACAATAATTGCTGCTCAGTTGGTGCTGTTTACTTTTTACTGGGCTGCCAAAACTTAGTCAACATTGAACAAAAATTTGCCTGTGATTAAATCTATTAACATCAATATCCATATTGAAGTGTGAAACTAATTTCCCATATTGTTCTGTATTCTCCTAATAAAACCATCAGATTCTTGCAATGTTGCCAAAATACCTGCTTTTAAAGGCTTAATATCTAATAAGTGTCATTTTATGTGGACTTGAAGAAGGGAGATTACAACCTAATGTCACAGTTATGGAGAATATTGGGTCAGCATATTTTAGTTGCAAAATGGGTAGGTAAGATGTTTAGAAAAAATGCTTTCATTTGGTTGAAAAATTCTACAAAACAAATCATCAGAAAAATAATGTTTTGTAAAACCTGAAACATTTCAGTCAAAACATTCCTCAGTGACTTACTGTCCGTGAATCCAAGGCAAGGCTTTAAGGGACTCTGCATTTGTAGCTTATTGATTTGCCTAGACATTCTCTGCAGACATCAGAAACATCAGTTTCTCTTAACAGGGTCAAGTTCTGAATAAGTTTGTGTTTACCCCAGTCTTATTTTTATTAATAGCACAATGTCAAAGAATAGTAAGAAAATTCCCTACAAACTCAAATCTCTTGAGGATCAGTTGTTTTTACCTTTTCTGCTCTAGGAACACAAGCTAATACAATTCTATGTAGACATTAAGGGGAAATAGAGTGTGATTAATTTTAATTCTGGCTCCCAATTTTTAAGAAGAGTTTAGATGCCTTTTCTAGATTAAAATAAAGTGAGATGAAGAAAGGCATATGAGGTAGGGTCCTTCATGATACAAGCAAAGCACTTCAAGTGTAGAAATGTTTTAGCCAGATTTAGTTCAAGCAGGATATTAAACAACTTAAGCTGACACTTAGGTTCTTGGAAGGTAAACCCCTATTCTCTAGAGATTATTTCACTTAACAGATGGTGTTGTGATACAAGCAGTGTTTGATAACTAAAGAATGTGCTGAGCCAGTCCGGGCTTCAAGGGAGGGCTTTACACAGAGCTGAAATAATGTCCCCAGCTGCTGCATCAGAATAATGCCACTGCCTTGGAGTCTGAGATGTTGGTGTTCTCTGCACTTTCAGCTGCTGGATAAACTGTACAGACACCATAAGGCTTCTCCTCCGGAAAGTATGTGACACAAGTGGAGAAGCTGCTTTTACTAAGATTTATAAGGAATTAATATTAATTTGGGCACTGTGACTGTCTAACTCCCTTGACTGAGTTTCTGAGTTGTGTTAGAGAAAGCTTAACTAAAGCCAAACAAGAGGAGCCAACTGTTATTGGTACAGGAATAAAGAATGGGCTGAGGTACCCTCATTCTCAGAAAGAGAAATTGGAGAGGGACCATAAAACTCTAAGCCTTAAGTGTGGCTCACACATCTTCTGGTAAAATTTTTGATTGTTTTTTTTTTTTCCTCTCATAAGAGCAAGCTGCAGTATAAGTAGGATCCATCAGATGCTGCTGCTGCCTGATTTACAGATATCTTTTCCTGAATGCATATTTAGATCTTGGGGTGAATATTCCATTTTTGCTTATTATACATTTTTATGAGTGCTGGTGTTTGTGCTATAAAATATGCTCTGGTTTAGAATCATAGAATAATCTGCTTTGGAAGGTGCCACCAAGGACTTTTAGTCCAGCCTCCTGCTCAAACAGAGCTAATAAGACCAAGCTGTGCAGGCACTTCTCTTGAAACCTCAAAGTGCTGGGAAAATATGTTAAGATAATTGAGAGGACAAGTTGTCCTCAATTCAGAGTACACCTGTAATCAACTCTCAGGAGATACTTATCTCCAAGACTTTAATAAGATGTGCTAAAAGAATGTAGCCTTTAAGTATGAGTACCGGTAAGAAGAAAGGTATCAGATATCCTGTCAGTCAGCAGACAGTTGAAAACACTGGATCTTTTGATTCCCTAGAAGATAAGCTTTAACTGTTTCATCTTTCATGTGAAAACTTTTTTTCTGTACACATAGTGGCAGTGCAGATGGCAAAATTAGCTGATGGCAGGATGGTAGAGGTGAAAGATTCCTGAGTGCTCACTGACAGAGGCATTATTTTACCTTAAAATGGCAGTTCTGGGAGTGCTCGATCTGACATGAAATTCTCAGGATTTGCAGAGCTACAAAAAATTACCTTGGACATATGGAATAATGATGCAATTTAAAATGAAATCTATATCTTTCTACCTTTGCTATAGGCTATTTTTGCATTTCCTCATGATTTGATTTCTCGTCGGCTAGACTTGGGTTGTGATAGGAGACAAACCAACCAAGAAAGCTGGCAGTGGAAGTAAAGGAGTGCTCCATATTGACATTTCAGGATGTGGTGTCTTAGATTTTCAGTTAAAAACTGTTATGGTTTTGCCTGGGTAGAGTTCCAATGACTGGACTATTTGAAAGTGAAGGAGTCTGGCGTCTGGACTGAGGGCCTAAGAATGTAGCCTGTAAATAAGAATCCATTCCCTGAATTTCCCCACTTAATTGCTATTTTTAATTTCATGTGATTTCCTGCCACTTGGATCCACTGAAAGTTTGGAGAGCTGATCTTATAAGGTTTGTGAGGAGCAGAAGTGTACCTGGAAAACCTTTATCTAACTTTTGACAGTCTGCCTTTGCAAAACTATTCAAGCTTCTGAAAGAATTGTCTTCCAGGATAAAACAGCAACAATAGAAACAAAGTGAGAGACCTTGCTTCACAAAAGATAAACAAAGAAGTTTTTCAAGAATCCCAGTGAGTTGGCTCCTAAATCTCTTTGCTACTGTGATTTGTGCTCCTGAATCCAAACTTCTGAAGATCTCTTACCTTCTATTACATCCATCATTTGCCATTTTTTCTCTCAGCAGAAGAAAATGAAAGGGAAAATAAGTGTATGTGGATTTGGCTGTTATTGGATAATATACCACCTATTCCCAATTGAAGGCTGAGGCCTTATAACATGTATTTAAATATTCTTTCCATTTCTTGAATATTTAAATTTTTGGGGGCTATAAATTAACTTTCTGGACATTCTATCTTTATAAACATTTGCTGTCACTTCTATTTGTCAAGTTTAGTGATAAGTTATGCTTTCCACTAAAAACTAATAGATCAAATGATATTTTTTTCCCCATGATTAGTTCATTCAATCAGTTCCTGATTTACGAGCTTAGAGAAGAAAATTCTTGTCTGCCATAGCATCTAATGCTGAGGCCTACCTGTTGACTTAAGATGAGTCTGTCGATGGCCAAGAGCATTGAATGGAGTGAAAAAGACAGCTGGAATTTTTCTATTTCCCTATAGGAACATTTAATTTTTCTACAGCCAGTCTGTAACAGGAAAAAGAGAGTGAAAAATTAATTCTATCTCTTTCCTACTATCTTAGGCATTAGTTTGGATGCCACTTTATGAGCAAAAGAACCTAATTTTCCTGCAAATTATGAACAGTAGTTTAAGTCAAAGGCCATCATCATCACTGATGTTTCTTCATTGCTGTACTGCCAGATACACAGGGCAAATTTGACATTCTGTTTGCAAGCTGCTATTGATTAGTGTTGCACTGACACTAATGGAGTGAACACTGCTATTTAAGGAAAATAAAAATGTTTCTGAGTTTGAGAAAAGAATGTCATAATCTCTGAATACTTTGTGAAGACATTTTCCCCTCACTCTCCAATAAGTTGTCTCAACACAGTTCTTAATTCTGTGTCTTAAAGAGAGACTACAATATACATTTCTAGCTGGCCTCTGCTGCACATTTTCTTTATGCAATGCCCCAGGAAAGTCTCTTTTCAGCAGTCTCTGTCATTACTAGGAAACAAGCTCGTGCAAAACTGAGCTGGGAAAATAATGGCAAACGCAGAAATTGGAAAGAATAAAGTTGGCCACAGCAATATTGTTATTCTTTTGGGCTGTGCAGATTCTTCTCATTCAATCAGGCACTATTCCAGTTATGAACTCCACATTTTTCTATCTCTGAGTACCTCATCCTAGGATGTCTTAGACAATGCATTTTCCAGCTCTGCTCTTATCCTCACTGCTATTTGCTTGGCCATTACTTCTTCGTTTGTCCTTTAAAAGAAGATTTCTAACAAGCAAGTAGTTTTGGTTGATACTTGGAAGATACTCCATGCATTTTTATTGGTACTGGAGCTCAATAAAAATACCCTCCCACCCATTCACAATGTGAGTTGCACCAGGGGAGGTTTAGATTGAATACTAGGGAAAATTCCTTCACTGAAAGGGAATTCAGGCTTTAGAACAGGCTGCCCAGGGCAGATAGAGTCACCATCTCTGGAGGGATTTAAAACACATCTGGATGTTGTTCTTGGGGATGTGGTTTAGTGGTGGGTTTGGCAGTGCAGGGGTAGTGGTTAGAATTGATCTTAAAGGTAATTCACAACATAAATGATTCCATGAATCTGTGGATGTCAGACTCCAGACCAGCTCTGGAAATTACAAAGAGGGAAACACACACAGACTTGACTTGCTGGGGAGTCATGCTCTGGATCTCCCCATTTAACCTCTGTCAAAGGAGGGTGTGAGGAGGATTGACAGATTCAGTTCAATCACCTTTGTGTGTCTGTATTTTTATGATCCAGACAGTGTTCCAGAAAGAGAAATGTATTTTAATGATGAAATACCAATTAACTCATTGAGATGTCAGAAGTGTATTCACCATTCAAACGTATTTAATCACTGCAAGCACTCGGGTTTTGAATTTAATAAAGTAATATTGGTTAGGTACCTCAAATGCTTCTTTCTCTTTGCTGCTTCTGGTGCCTATAGTGCCCCAAACTGCTTGTAATTCATCCATGGTGTCTGAAAAAAGGTTTTATCAGAATTCTGCCAGAACTTCCTAATTAGGTGTAATTAAAATGTTCCACAGTGATAGCTAAGTTAAAAATGTCCTTTTGTAAGCAACAGAACTAATGAAGCTTGGTTTTCTGAGAATTTATCTTACATTCCTATGGAAGCAGCTTCACTTCTTAAGTCCCTCCATTAAATTCCTGTGTTGTCCACCCTTTTACACTTCCCCAGGACGTGCCCTGAAGCTCCGAGTCCCACGTGGTTCCCTGGGCAGGAGCAGCTGTCCTTGGCCAGGGCTGTGCGTGCGCTCACAGCCCAGCAAGCAAATCCAATCCAACAGCTCCTCTTACACTGCACATTCCTTCCCTTAATCCATCTGGAGATTCTCATAAAACTCAAAAAATTCCCATCCCCAACTCAAAAACCAACAGCATCCCCTCGCTCCAAAAAGCAGTGCCAAACCTCAAACCCACCAAAATTCTTTCTGCCTTTGAGATCTCTTTCAAAGTTTGTGATTTGGCCAGTAAATTAGAGATGCGTGAGAGTGTGAAAGATGAACAGATGATGTGATTGTATAAGTCTACTTCCATTAAGAAAACAGGGCTGGAAATTCTGGTAGAGCCTTGCTGGCAGCTGACACTGCCAGGATCTGCTCTCACACAGCCTGCTGTACTTTAACAGATGATGTATCTCCCATGCCTCCGGCTCTGATGCAGCCTGTCAGAACCCTTTTGTGGAGAACAAGGAAAAGTATTGATTTTTTATTTTAGATGGGAGCAAAACAATGTTCAAAATTCTGTTTGAAATATGTATGCCCTGCCATACCTCTCCTGGAATTTTGCTTTCTGTAAATGTTTGGACATTGTTCGCAGAAAACAAAGAGGTGGAGTACAAATGTCAGACTGCCACAGTTTATAGCTTGGAGAAAACAGTAATTAAAAAAAATGACTGTGTTGGGTTCAAGGTTCACTGAGGTATTCTGAATGTTTTGTTTGAAATTTCAAAAGAACAAAACCAAAACAAGCATTTGAGTGGGCCAAGAACTTCTGGTAACACCTTTTTTCAAGGAATGTCATAGTATGAAAATGGTGTATATTTAAGAGGAAGTTATATGTGTATCTGCTTTTTTGTTTTGTTTTGAAAATCATAAATCTGCTTAGCAGTGCTTTTTTTTCTTAGGTTTTGTTGTTACTTCCGTTTTCTGGACTGCATAGATTCAATCTTATCTAAGTCAAGCAGTGCTCTTTTTAGTGAGCTGTCTTGGAATGACATCTGGTAGCCTTCAGTTAACTACAGGATTAGGTACCACTTTTACACCCTTTGTCTTACAGCCTTCTCACTGCTGATTCACCTCTTTTATCTTTGAGAAACTGCAGTAGAATGTCCCATCTTTACTCCCTGCCCTCTTATCCAAATTACCATCTCGTTTCATGTTTATACCTCTGAAAGCTCGTAGCATCTAAAACTACATGAGAACAATCCTTCACACTTACGCTGCTGTTTGTAATTGAAGAGATGATTGTGACTTAATGGTTATTATTATGATACGAATAGACACTGCTGTCTAACCAGTAAGTATGTCATATAGGTCATCTTTACTAACCTTATATCACCCTACAGAAGTTGTTTTTAAAAACATAATCCTACCTCTTATGTCTATGAATCATATCTTACATAATCTGTGTTATGTATAGAGCCCCTCTGCCATTTCTTCTGTCAAAAATATCATAGCTCAGCATCTTAATTTAAGGCAGGTTGCAAAGAGCAAAAAATCTTCCTCACAGCTAAAAAGGTTTTTATGTCCCCATAGCTTTATTTTTATTAGTTTTTTTTATCTTTTCTCCTTACATTTCTGTGTATCAGCAGCAGAACTGAATAACAATGATAAGTAATGTAGGCTCAGCCAGTACTCCACATTAGGAATGGAGGCACTAAACTCCTAAACTGTTCTCTGTCTCTGTGCACAGGCACAGGAGGCCACAGTACTTTTTCCTAAGTATTTTCTGGTGTGTAGTTCCCTACCTACAAAGGTAGGGTAGTTCCCCCTGTAAAGGTTACAGGCTACCTGTAAGGGTTAAGCCATTTTTTTGCTATTCCTTATAGATGCTTTTTAGTCAGCTCTGCTGGGTGAGGAAAAAAAAAAGTGGAGGTTGAATTGTATGAGTGGAGTTTCTGTGTTAACTTATATTTGCAGCATAGCTCTGGTCTGATAATAATTTGAGTGTAACGTATTAATAGAGGCAGAGATAATTTAAACGTGGTCCTCTTAACACAACTGAAATGATCCTGTTAACTTTACTTTTCCACTACATCTTTTCTCCCTTTCAGAAGTTTTGTAGAGGGTACCTGTGAGTCACCAATGGATAATTCCCCACCAATGGATTTAGTTTCTCTTCTGAGAAAACTGTAATTTCAGCACACAAGGGAAGGGAAGAAATTTTCAGGTCTTATCCCCAGTGATAGTACTGGCATCTTCTTTGGTTTTCCACAAGGAATTCTCTCTGCTTTTACAAGGCACACAATAATTCATTGACTGACCAGATCATGAACTGGGCTAATTTGAACAGATAGTGCTAATAACTGCATTAAACCTTGCAGATGAAAGCAGAATTTAGGCTGGTGTTTGCAGAGCACTCAAACACATGCAGTGATGTGCTTGTGTGTTGCTTTGATTATCTCTGAGTTACAGGGGCTGTGCGTGGTGCAGAAGCAATAAAATTGCTTCTCCTAATGAGGTTTGGATACTACTTTCTGTTTGGCCAGGACTATGAGAAGTTCTGCAGAATAGTTGACTAAGTGTGGTGGCATTTTTATTTCCATATCGAACGTCTGAGTGTATTGATTAGGCCCTGATTCAATAGCGCAACTCTTCAGGATATGACTGTATTTTATTTTATTTTAACATTTCCACACCTCCCCCCCCCACACCAAGCTCCCTGAGTTTTTTAATGTATGTAGCAAGAGATTTCTTAGATTGCAGAGGGGCAGGGGGAAATCACAGAATAACTGTGCCATGTAAAGAATGTGAAAATTCAGCTACTGGCTGCAGTGAAATGTCAGCATACTTTGGGAGCACCACAGCCCCAAAGAGTGAGACCACCTCCCAAAGTGTAAAGAAATAATAGCGATTACAGAAAAACTTGGTGCCAACTACTGTTTAGAAAGCAACCGTGACTTTGTCTGGCTTAGAAAACACATTTCATGAGCTACAGTTATGAAATAAAAAGGGAATTCTGTATCAATGTGAACCTGCGTCCTTAAGATAAAAAGAAAATTAACTAAATGCTTATGTTTTCCAGGGATATTCCCTGAAGTTAATGCATCAGTTTTTAGTCTTAATTGCAGCAGCAAACTGGAAACAGCATTTTCAAACTCAAGTCATAGTGATATTACAGACAAAATATAAGAAATTGCACAATGGGTCTGGATATTTAGTGAAGCTCTTTGCAGGTTTATGCTGCAGTTGTAATGGTAATTTCCGAGTGCCCATGAAGCAAATCGGTGACCAAATTAAAGCAACTTTCTGCAAAAATAGCTCTAAACCACTTAGAGACTTGGCCGACCAGTATTCACTCACATACACATAGGTAGTGCCTGTTATTTTTTTTTTTTTGTGCATCCCATAGCAGACAATATTTAACAGAAGCAAAATCTGAACATGGAAGGCCAGGTTATGCAGCTTTTTACCATAACCAAGTAAAAAATCACCTGGTCATTATTTCTAGTGATATATAATAAACATCAAAGAATTCTCTTATTCATCAGTAAGAAAAATCCTCTCTAGTCCTCAAAAATTATTTTACATTACCATAAATCCAGACTAATTTTATGAATGATTGCAGAGAGATATCAATATTAATAGTGCAAACCAGACAGAAATGGATCACTAATGTAATTGTTTGTGACAATTTTGGTTTTTTATGAAGGTCATAACAAAACCAATCATATTTTTATATTTATTTCTTCTTCTGTTCATCATCAAAGCTGGTCTGGCAACAAAAAATTAAATGTTTACAGAAAAAAAGTGCCTTATAGATATTTTACCAACCTGATACCTCTGTGACGAATTAGGTAAATCCACTCTATCATATCTTTTCTACTGACCGTTGAAAACAAGCACAAGGCAGGCTGCCTGAAACACTCGTGTGAACTATAAACTGAACAATGTGTGTTGATAACAGAGATCTTCTTGAGGCACTTGGAAACTGTAGTAATGACTGTAAAGGTTAAGTGGTCACATTTACCTTTGAAGACTGCAGCAAACAGTCCCAGGGAACACAAAGTACTATTCAGGCCCCTTACCTGTCTGATACAGTGGTACCATAATTAGAACTACCCAGCTGCAGAGCTTTCTGTGTTCCAGGACAGCATAGATCACTTTCCTAAGCAGCAGCAGGGCTATGTTCGGGCTTTGGCTGTCTGGGCAGCTCAGGGAGATGTGTTCTGTGACCTGGAGGATCTGTGGGACAGCAGTACCTTTAGGCTGTGTGTGCTAAACCTCCGTAGGAATTTAGAGTTTTGCAGGAACGGCAGTCTCTTAGACTGCAGACTCAAGTATTTAGTCTGTCTGCTGAACTAGTGAGAGATCAGTTGCCCATAACCAGGATGACCCACCACTGTCCAAGGGCACGTGATTTCTGTGAAACATTTATATCTCTGCACATCTCAGAAAGAGCTGCCATGTGCCTGTTCTCTGTGTTTGTATAAATCCAGACAAATTTGACAGGATGCACTTACCAAAATTAACAGGGTAAAATAAATATGTTTTTGGAGTGCTGATATATTCCAGGAACTTAACATATTCTAAAATTATGGTCCAGTAAAAAGGAAACTACTGCAAGGTTTTCACTGGAGAAAAATCTCCACAGGACCTAACCTTAAACTCCAAGAAAGCAATCGAGGAGGTAGCTTATCCATCCTATTTTGATCCTTATTTCCTAGTAGCTTTTGCCCTGTTGTCTTCTGTTGTGAACACTGAAACTCTTCCTTCCAAGTATTTATTGCTTTGGTCTCGGTAAGATAAAACCCGAACTCAGTACTGGGACAAGCAAATAAATCCTTGAAAGTACTGAAAGTCAAGTTGCAGCTGTTTTTTCTCTTTTAATGTGAGTCTGTGGCTGCTTGCTGTAATATTAGACAAAAATTTGTTACTACTAGATCCTCTGCTATCACATGAGCATTGTGGCATTCAACTTCTTTTTAGCTAATTTTGTGCTATTTTCTTGCACAGTGTTTCATACTATTGTTTTTAGCTATTAATACTTCATGTATAGTTGTGCAAAATAGCACAAATCTAATCCAAAACCAAATTTGCATAAAGGTTTTGCACCGCTATACTTCCTAGTGAGGCCAAATTTACTGAAGACTAAAAGAAAACGATCAGACATCTGGATATGCAGAAGAGAACAAGCAGTGAATTAATTTACTGTGCTTAGTTCAAATCAGCTTGTTAGAGCTGGGCAAATTCCTCAACCATTTGCATAAAAGTGACAAACTTTAGAGAGGTGTGCAAAGCATGAGTAATTTGCCACACATCTATAAAAGAGCCAGAATTCAGTACCTCTCAATGGGAGTCTGATGAACGACTTTAGAATTGCTTCCACTGTAGCGTAAATCAGATTATCTACCTGTTATCTGAAAAGTGCTGTGAGGGGACAATCTGCCAGGGACACTGAAAAATATGTGCTACTTGTGAATCATTTAAGGAAGAACCTTCTATCATTCATGGCCTGGAAATCTGTGCTAGGAAAAAGTTTTCATGAAGGAAACCTCGAAAGCTAAAGAATGTTGTTGTAACTGCTGTACACATGGCAAAGAACTCAGGAGGGGTTTTACTTTCTTATCCCTGCTCTTCTTAACTCTTCAGGCACTGTCCTGCTCCCAGCTAGTGCCTGTGATCATTTGTCTGATTTCTTACTCGGAGTATTTACTATGGATTCCTCTTCCCCAGTACCATCCATCCAACAATGCTGACAAGAAAAATGCTCCAGCTCAGGGGACATCAGTGCCTTAGGAGATATCTTTTCAATTAACCCATGCCAAGTGGGTGGTGTTTGTTCTAGGAATAGGTAATTTACTACTGAGGAAAGGCTTTTAAACTATAATTCCCAGTAAGAAATAAATGGGTGTGATGCTCTGACTTCAAGCCAGTATCGTATAAATAAAAAAGGCGATGTTTGTACTAAAAAAGTAGACTGGACCACTGGTGAAGACCTTTTCGTTCTTCCTGCAGTACTTTTTGGTGGCTTTGAGCAGTCACATAACCAAACAAAGGAGAGCTTCCACAGCACATAGTCTGATAGTCTGATTTTGCTCAAATGCCACATCCAGTAAGCACTAGACCGGTTTTGCTGGAATACGTGTGGCTCTGAGGATGAAAACACTCTGCATTACAGGGAGGATCCAAGAAGGATCCTCCCTGAGCTTTTCCAGAGCGTAGGAAAAATGTGTGGAGGTCAGACACTTGCAGCCAGGGATCTTCTGAAGATAGTGTGAAAATGTGGCTAAGATGGAGCAGTGCTGGGTGAATGATAGACTGTATATGAAGGCTGGCAATAAAAAAGGAGCAGTTACAGGAAAAACTAGGATATCAGGGTCCTGATAAGCACTGTACCAAATTAATTCCTTGGTCTTTATGAATCCTTGGGTTGTCTGTGATTTTAAAGTGGGGGAAGTTCTAATTCATTTGTTTTGCAAAGTGTTTTGATGATTGGGTAGTACTTAGGGGTCTGTAAATTCTCATGAAGCTTTCTGAGTTTCTAACAAGAAACAGGTGTTAGTTGCTTTTGCTGTAAAGAATCTGTTCTCGATATCCCTTAAAATATCATGTGCACTGTTATTGGCTACTGTTTGCTTTAGTGCTGATAACCCTGACATCTTTTTCTTGGTTTCTATAAAGACGATTTTGGGTAATAGACCTATTTAAATAGAAGAAATCTGCCAGAAATGCTTCCTGCCTGTACCATTCTCGTAACAGCTGTAATAAATGCTGGTGACAGCATTGGATTAGAGCAGGCATCCTGGATAGCCCATGTTGTACCCTCTTACAGAAACTCTGAGTAGAGTTTGAATTCATATAGGTTAAGCAGAAAAACGTTAGCTTTATTGAGCATGGTTCTCATTTCTTTATGGACCATTTCCCAGCTTGCAACTATTTTGCAGATTTTCTCTTTCACTGCAGAGCTTTTTAAGGTAATTCAAGAAAACTATTTAGATAATTTAGAAAATCCAGCTCTTCCCTCTGCCTCATGAAGCCCCTGTGCTCTTTCCCTCTCTCCCCAGATCTGCTGTCAGCATTTATTGCCTACATCTTACTCTATTTCTTGAAACATTACATCTTCACAACAGTTCCATATCTTTCCGTATTTCTTATGTAAGAAGAGTCACAGTTGAATTGAAAACTGTTCCCTGTGGGATTAGTGTAACTTCACATCGTGATGCAACGTTTTACAGGTTGCAGAGAATATTTGCACAGCATGGACTGGACATTTAGAAATTAATTTCTTGTCTCTTGCCACACAAATGGTGTGTGAAAATCCAAAGAAAGACTGCAAAGACATTTCTTTTTTAAAAAAATCAGCAAATTTGAAAAAATGAAATGCTCAGCTTTGTGCGGCATGTCAAGTCAGCCATAGGTCGTGCACGTCTGCTGCTGTAAAGAGTAGATGAGTGGTGGCACAACATCTACTCTTGCACAACAAGCAAACTTTAGCTTCTTCACAATATTTTTAAGAGTTTTTTTATAGCTTCAAGGTGACCTGGCATGGTCACTATTACTTTTCTTCACAAGCTGCACACAAAAGTTTTATCCCCCCATGTTTTTAAGTGGATTAAAGAAAAGAAAACAGTTTAGAATATTACAGTGTTTTACCACAGCCTGCAAAAAGCATTTTTAAGCTCCGCGCTGAACGTGACTCCGCCCTTTTTTCCCGTCGCCATCTTTAGCTTCGTCCCCAATAATTTACTTTCTTTTTCTGACCTTACGTCGCCATGGTCTTCTTCAGGCTTTCCGTTGGAGAAAAGTCTTTTTGCCTTTATGCGGCTGGTTTCTCAACTTGGCTTTGCTTACGGTGGTTGCAGAAAGCTGACTCGGCTCTCGCTGGGATCTGCGCGGAGCCGCGTGGTGGGGGAGGTGTGTCTCCAGTCCTTAGGGGCCGCGCCGGGTGGCATCGGCCACGCAGCAGCTCAGTGGTTGTTTCTTCTCTGCCGGCGGCTCCGTGGGGTTTCTCCCGCCGCTACCCAGAGCCCGTGCCCCGGGGCCGGGAAAGGGGAGGCCCGGGCCGGCTCCTCCAGACGGACCCGGGCCCATTTCCCCCTCTCCCGGGGGAAGCCCGAACACCAAAGGGAAGTTCCTGCCTTTCTCCAGGGTTTAAATATGCAAATTTTGGAAAGCGCTATTGGTCCAAATAATTGTCTATCAACCCAGGTTCAAACCACGACAATGTCTTTACTTTAGTTGAAAGATCAAATAAGTGGGATATAAACTCTTATTCTGCCATATCTTCATGCAGAAAGTATTAGATTTTGCATGACATTTGACAGTGACTTATATTTGTATGATCATAGAAGTTGATGTCTTTGTTTTTAATTGCGAAATCTAGCATTTCATTATTGGGAATTTCAAATTTTCTAATACTTCAAACGGAGCATAGCACCAGGGTCCTTTTCAAAGATTCCATAATAACATTGTGTCCTGGGTTACAGTGTATTCTATTACCATCCTCATGAGCTGTTGAAACCAGATGTAGCAATGTTCCCTGCCTCCTCCCTCCAGACTATCTCCTGTTAATGGCCCATCAAGGCCTTGCCTCATGACTCACCATCCCCTGTGAGATGCTCCACCCAGGGGGAAGGACCCAAGCATTCCCACCTGGATATAGCCTGGGGTTTTGGAACAGCAAGTGGGAGCTTTTTCCACTGGATTCCCAGAGGACAAAAGCTACACAACCACCACTGGACTTCCCAAGGAGGACCAGACCTTTTCTACAAGATCACTGTTTTCAACAGAACCACTTCAAGGAGAACTGCAGCTCTCACCTGACCAGACTGCTGCCACCACCCTGCCTGGCAGGGTGTCAGGTCATACCCTGACTCTGTCAAGTTAAACCAGTGTTTTCTGTATTATTGCTTTGTTTTATATATATATATATATAAAAGTAAAAAATCTGTTATTCCTATTCCCCATATCTTTGCCTGAAAGCCCCTTAATTTCAAAATTATAATAATTTGGAGGGAAGGGGATTGCATCGTCCATTCCAAGGGAAGCTCCTGCCTTCCTTAGCAGACACCTGTCTTTCAAACCACGACAGGTTGCTCATGACATATCTGAAAGTCCAGCAGCTTGGAAAAATATTGTGTGAGATTTTCTAATATGAAATATATCTTTAAAGTATTTTTGTAATAATCTTCTCCCATGCACAGGGTCTTTCTGGAGCACATGGCACAGAATTTTATCCAGAAAACTTGGACTTTGGGCCTGACTGGCACCACCTATTCCCCCCCTCCCCTCCAATTTCTGGAATGAGAGGGAAGAGTGAAAATCATGGTGTAAATTCACAATATGTTCTTTGTATTTTCCTGTGTTCCTGCCCTCTTAGAGTACATGTCTGGTGTTCTTAAAAAAATACAACAAATAGTTCTCAAGGTATGCTCTGTTCAGGTTTCTTGGCAAAAGTATTAGGTTTTTTTGAATGTGAGGAGTTATTATCAGTTTTTGTCAACACAGTCACAATGACATTTTGCTTTCTGAAGGCTGCATTGATGCTCAGAGCAGCTCTCCGAGTATGGCAGTGTGTTCTGATCTGTTCATCATCTTGGCAGCTTTTCTGGCAAGAAGTGGAGGAAATACTTAATTGTTTTGCTATTTTTTTGGTGGATTGTGGATTAATAATTTAGACAAGTATAGTAGTGCTTGCTTTATGATCATGAGGGTGCTGCTTTAGATCTTTGACTTTCCAGAGCTATAACTGTCATAATATCATGTAGGTACTTTACAAAAATCAGTGCAGTTTGTTCAGGATGTTCATGGAAAAAAAAAAAAAAAAAAGGCAAAAATAAGAGAAGATGAGGTTTGTATGTACTGATATGAAGACCAAAGAATTGACTTTAAAAAGCAATACATGCTCTCCTCTTGTTCTAAAAGAGCCATATTGTGTCCATAACCTTAAGTTATGAGATTGTATATACATTTAACAAAAAACTGTTCTCCACAGGGTTCCATAGAGCCCAGAAAAATCTGATTTCCAGGGCTAAAATTGTTGAACTGCAATAAGAATATCACAATAAATAAATAAAATATTTATTTTAGATATTTAATAAGAAATTCTACCAAATATAGTGAGAGCTATGGTAGAATGGTGGGGCCAGGCATCACCATATCATCCTTATGCTCTTTAAGTTTATTCAAAATGAAGAATTACTGGAAAGCATCGCTTTGTGATTATCATTTGTCCTGCACAATATAGAAAATGAATGCTTATATCTTTTATATCTGGATTTTATGGAACTTAGAGGAAGAAAAAGCTACCACAAGAATGGTTTATTTTCGTTATCAAAATAACATGACTTTGTATGGAGGAATTTCAGAGTGAACAGTTTTGCCTAGTAAGTAACATATTTCAGCAGTCACTATATAGGATACACGTTTGTGATCTGCTTCATTTTTAGCCTGGGAAAACAAGCATAGGTGGAAAAGAGAAACACTGATTTCTTTTGCTTAGAGGATTTATCTTTATCTGGTAATAATTCTGCCATGAATCCTGGCAGTGATGCGTAAACATTTTAATTCAGTTCTTCTCAGACTGGAGTCCAGTGTCTCTGAAACTAAAGAAACAAGGAAAGAGAATCCACCTTCCTCAAAATTTATAATGAATGTTATTTATAGTTCCTGTGCTTGTTAGGTGTAAAGCTTTTTCACTGCACAGATGGAAGACCTTTTTATCCTGGTGCATCCAGGTGAACATGTGCTCTGACTAAAGGCATTCTCTAGAGAGGAGGAAAAAGAAATGCATAGGGGGAAGAGGAAGTTAAGGGAGGGAGAATATTTTTAAAAAAAGGTGAAAATTTGATAAGTGTAGGAATTTCTTCCTCTTCTGTGACCTCTGAAACTCAAAAGTATTTTCTTATTGGAAAAGAATATTCCAGTGAGTTTTCCAGCATTGCAGGACACCACCCCAGCAGCCAGCTGCCTATGAACTCTCTTCTCTGATCATTCAGGCATTCCTCTTTTTAAAATTTCGTTATTTTACACATCATTTTGTGCCTACTGGTAATGCTATGAAATTAGTTTAATACTGATGACAGTGAGAAACCGCCCCAAGTTCCCAACAGAACCTAATTCAAAATTGGTATCTCTTCCACTTAAGAAAACAAAGCAAAACTCTTGCTTTATAAACTCTTTTGGAGAAATTAGTCAAATTCAACAAAACTTGAATTGAACTCTAATGTACATCAATAGCTCTGTGAATTCAATTGTGGAATTCAACAGGAGCTCTTTTTGTTAAGTTCCAAACTGGCTCAACTTTGCCTGAATTTGCACTAAGTGATATACACCAAGTTGCTTATACCTGCTTTTAATGAAATTTGGATATTTGAAGTACACATATACATTGGGAATTGTAACTTCTGGAAGAGGAGATCTGTTATCTGATAAGAATAGATGTACTACCTCATTGAAAAAAGGGAAAAGAGTTCTCAAGTTATTTTCTGAATTAAATGTAAATTTTTTCTTCAATATTGCAGATGCTGACAATTTCAGATCAGGGTTATGTCACTGAGCTTTCATACCTTGTGTCACAAAACAAGCAGGTTCTCAATTTTTGCGGGGTATGCAAAGCCCTCCTCTAGGAATCAGAACCCCCCTGTGCTGGGCACTGACAAATCTAAGCCAGAGTGCTGTCTACTCCTCTCCTTCCCACAATTATTCAGTGAAAGATAGAATTTGCCTAACAGACATTATTCATATTGCCCGAATGAACTAACACTACTTCTACTGAAGTTACACTAAATGAATCACAGAATATTCTGAGTTGGAAGGACCCACAAGGATCGCTGAGTCCAACTCTCAAGTGGGTGGCCCATAGAGGGATCAAACCCACAAGCTCAGCTCTAAGGAGTTTTTGTAGGAAACAAGATCCTCTTAATTAAAAGGAGATACATAAATACAGCTAATCTGCCTTCTAACTGTGCCTCCCTCTTCCTAGTGGTTCCCCACCTTTCTCTTGTGAGGGTTTTTTGGCTTTGTTTTCTTGTCCTGTCATTTCCACAGAGACACACACACACAACAGTACAACTGCAAAACAGAATTTTGCCATCTGGTCCAGCCCAGCAAATCTATCTGTAGCACAGCATGCTGCCACTTGCAGGAACTCTGCTTGAGCCAAATTTAGTGGTGTCATAAGTGGTGTAAATGACATGCCAGTACATCAGTGCAAATCAGCATGAAGGCAATTTAGATACTAGAAAGTGTAGGTTATAATAGGAAAGGATCCAATTTAGGTATGCAGTATGATAGAATGTGTAGCTGAGCACTTCTATAAGTTATAAATTTAGGCTCCAAAGTCACAGTGTGGAAGGCTGCATCTAGTGGCATTCGTCTTGAAACAAGGCTTTTTTCATACAAAACTCCCAAAAGCTCCATAGAAACAAAAGAGGAAGACTATTTTTAATGATGACCATATTTACAATCATTAAGCAAGGGAACCCAGAGGGAACTGGATGTATGGTGTAGGAACTGTGTGAAAGAGTAAGGAAGCCTTGTTACAGTCGTTATTTATAAATCTAAGCAGATTGTTTGACCATACTAATCTGCTGATGAATTCTGCTTTTCATTTCCATTTGAGAACTGTCCCAAAATACTGCTTTGTGCTCTTAATTCACCTAATTAAACCCATTGCTTTTGTAGCTATATTTAAACTAAAAAGTTATTTAAAAAATTAAATAAAAATTGAACTGGCCAGATTAAGCAACAGGCATGTTAGGGTTCAAACCCAAAGATTTTAGATTCTGGAAATGCTGGATGTATTTCACCCAACTTTAGGTCTCTATTCCTTCCCAGACCCTGAAGGGAAATATCTGTCTCCTGAGGGTGATTCTCCCTCCCTGCAGCTGCCCAAAGCAGGCCCTTCCTGTGGCTGAGCCCAGCTGTCCATGTTCACTTCAAAAGAAGCTCCAAGTCTGACTTGTTCACTGTGCCTTTCACATTTCCAGTCTGCAAAAGCCTGTTCTAATCCAGGTTATGCCATATTTGACAATTTGGTTTATAGTTAATCTATCCCAGTCTTTAAGAACTGTCAGAAAACCATGGGTTAGAAAGTTGTTGGGCTTGGGTTTACTGCACTGAGCCAGGGCTCAGAAGGATGATAGAGGCTGTAGCTACATTAGCTTGAACATGGGATAATAAGAGCAGATCTGTGGAGTGAGGCTGGTGGCACTGAGGATCCAGTGACCCTATCACAAGGCTTTTGTGAGGCTCTCCCTCACTGCTATCAGGACCTGAGGCACAGCTGGTGACAGCAGTGCAGGTGTAGGACCAGCCTGACAAGAGGAAGTAATGCTGTGGTTTGGTTGGTTACACTCAGGATCAAGCAAGAATATTGGAGCAGGGCTAGAACTTTTCAAAACTCTGAATGTTGTAAGTGTCCTCTAGTGTGACAGAAGCCTTCTCTGCTCCTGCTGAAGAGGAAAAAAGTTATTGGAACCTCCTTTTTGAGCAGTTCACTCTTTGATAAGGTGAATATTTCACAGAAGAGCATTCCCTATTTGTGCTTCAGTTCTAAGCCTGGATAGCAGACATTGCCTAGGTTTTCTTTTCTGTCACTGTTTCTGATGCTATTTGGAAAGGTGATTTTTGGAAAACACTGCAACTTTGCCACTCATATCCATGATTTAGCACTTAGAAATAAAGATAAAAGTCTGCCTCTCTTAGTTTGAAAGACAGGTATCTGCTAAGGAAGGCAGGAGCCTCCCTTGGAATGGAAAAAATGCAACTCCCCTCGCTCTGAATTATTATAATTTTGAAATTAAGGGGCTTTCAGGCAAAGATATGGGGACTAGGAATAACAGTTCTTTTACTAAAATATATATAGAGATATATATAACAAAGCAATAATACAGAAACACTGGTTTAAGCTGACAGAGTCAGGGTATGACCTGGCACCCTGCTGGGCAGGGTGGTGGTAGCAGTCTGGTTTGATGGCAGCTGCAGTTCTCCTTGAAGTGGTTCTGTTGAAAACAGTGATCTTGTAGAAAAGGTCTGGTCCTCCTTGGGAAGTCCAGTGATGGTTGTGTAGCTTTTGTCCTCTGGGAATCCTGTGGGAAGGGCTGTTCCTCTGGGAGTCCAGTGGGAAAAAAGCTCTCCCTTGCTGCTCCAAAACCCCAGACTTTATTCTGGTGGGAATGCTTGGGTCCTTCCCCCTGGGCGGAGCATCTCACAATGGGATGGTGAGTCATAGGGCAAGGCCTTGATGGGCCATTAACAGGAGATAATCCAGGAGCCAGTTATCTGAGTCATGCAGGAAGGCCTTGATGGGCCCATTAACAGAAAATAGTCCAGAGGGAGGAGGCAGGGAGCACCACCCCACCTGGTCTCAGCAGCTCATGAAAATGGTAAAGAATATTTTTTGGGGCCCATCTTACACTATAACCTATGACACTGCCCTTTTGGGCAGCCAGCTGGGAGAGTATTATCATAGACTACGCTCTGTGAACTACTATAATATATATAAAGAGCTTCTTTTTCCCTATGCTTTTATATCATTTATTCTTATCACAGTTTTGTGCGACAGTAACAAACTACAAGAAATTTATGTTAAGTTTTAGTCTTCAGTATTTAGCAACTTTTCTAGTCTTTCTTTTAAGTGGCACCTTCAGCAAATTGCCAGGCAGGTACTCTGTTTATGACAAGATGATGGAAGAAGAAGATGGTTAAAGCCAAATAACAGCAGGGGTCCACCTCAGGTGTCATTGTTGTAATGTCTGCTCGGGTGTCTACTCAAAAAGATGTATTCATTTTTGGCATTTAGCTCTTCTCTGTGAAAGGTCTGTGTGAGAATTCATGATAAATGAGGCTGAGGTTTAACAAATGTTCACTACGAGGGAAAACACAATCTTGTGAGTCAGAGCCCAGCAGCAGGTAAAGGTCAAGGAGAAAATGTGCTTTATTCTGAGAGCTTTTCATGGGCTGACTCAAAAGCTGCTGGCCTGCTGTGGTTCAGCCTTATGATATCTTACGCATCTTGCCCTACTCTGTCGTCCTATTGTGGCTCAAGGTGCTGTAAGCCACAGGTATATTGTAGAGAAAAATGGGGTTGTTGGACCGCTAGAGAATCATCACTGCTTAGGAAAAAAAAAACCAGCAGAGAAATTGTGAAAGAGTGTAATTTCTTTTGGCACCACCTGGTTTCTTGTAAGTCAAAATAAATGAAAACGGAGAAGGGCAGTGCTGAAGAGCAGTACAGTGAAGGTGCTGCTGCAGGGCTGCTGACATGAGCTCTGACCTCTTGGCCCATTATTGTGTCTCTAAAGATCTAGTTTCCTTCTTCAGCACATATGGGCCTGTTATATCTATGAATAGCTGTATTCATTTGATCAATTTGGCTGTTTCTTAGATAAAAACATCTGCTGCTTTCTCCCAAAGCCAAGCTTTTGGGTAAGATGTGTGACTGTCTTAAATGTCTCTTACAAAACTCTGCTATTTTCTTCCATCATATCAATGTTTCATCTGCTTTTGGTATCTACTCAATACTATGCTTTCCATGTTTTTTTTTTTTGTTTGTTTAGTTTGGGGTCCAAATCATCAGGAAAACTATTAGATTATATTCACTTTTTTTGGTAATTTAAAATGTGGTTTATCAGTTTATTAATATGGGAAATACCTAAAATTGACTTTCTAGTTATAAAAAGAAAAGGCTGAAAATATAAAATAAGAGCAGTGATGTTAAATGAAAGGATGCAGACTAATAGAATAAAATACTAATATTTGTATGCTATTTATATCAGTGAATGTTGATTTGGAAGGCTGGCAGCAGATGAATGTTGATCCAGCTATATGCCTTTGATAATTTCAATAGAAATGGAGTTTGGTGGAAAAAGATTATTGCTCTTGGTGAAAGATGTGTTCTCAGTTCAATCACAGGCAATACAGAGGTTTTTACTCTTTTGACAACAAAATTAGCGCTTCTCTCCCAAAATACTGAATTATAGAACAGAAGCTTGGGCCAGAGTCCTCCTCTGATTACTAGTGTGCCTATATTATTACATTTTCTGACTGTTTTGAATGTCTTCCTATTCCAAATAGGTCTATCAAAACTGGTAATGCTTCCTTGAAATACTTAAAGTTTAGTAAAAATGTATATGTTAATAAAGACAAAAAATTGTTTTTCAAATGAGCCATCTATTAATGTAACAGAGAAAGCAGGCCCAGGTTTGTAAGTAATGAACACATTAATGCTCATTACCTGCATTTTTCCATATTTTCAACTGCTATTTACTGATTGTTAAGGGGCTGGAAAGGGTTGAGTTGAAATTTAGTGTATTGCATTTTCAACTTCACCAGTCAAGGCTTTCACTGATTTAAATAAATAGAAGGATTAGCTGAAGGTCTTATGCAGTTCCATAAAGCTTCTTTGACTTCCTTGTGACTGATTCCTGGAATAATTTCTAGTAAGTCACACTGGCCTTTGTCTTCTTCCTTCTACAGCATCTGTTGAAGTATTTAAAGTAATGAAGATCTTATTTGGGTTTTTTCTGAAGGAAGTCCTGGCTTCTGGCATTTTAAATGTAATTTTTAGATTTCCCAACCAGTATTTCAACTGCTGATCACTATTTGTATGTATGACCTGAACTGAACTCAAACATAGCCTAATATAGATTGCTTGACCAGCTCCAGGAGAAATTTTATTTTTCAGCTATGTGTCAGTTGCTATGTGACTTCCCACCAAGGATTGCTGGAAAACATTATACTCTGTTTATGCAAGATTAAACATGTAAATCCTGTTGCCAGGCTATGGCCATACAGTAAGATTGTGGGATGCTGCTGCTCTGATGTTAGTGTTCAGAGAGCTTCATTCCTGAGCGCTCCCTAAATGGGAATAATCTGCATTGTTTATAGGGCCATGGGCCAGGGTTGCAGTGCTGAACACAGTCTGTCTTCTCACCATCTAATTTGTGTCAATTTAAATGGTTTATTATTTATGCCTTGTTGCACACTCTTTACTTATTTAGCATTGGCTTTTTTTGGCTTATTATTCATTTTTAACCACTTTGGTGAAAGGCTCTGTAATTGGTCCACTCAAACAGTGTCAGCTGTAGAAATGAACTGCAAAACTCTCAAAAAACAAGCTGATTATGTTTAGCTTAGAATCAAAAGAATGGTTTTTTCCTATGAGAAGCCTAAAACTTGGTAATTTTTTTTGTTTTATATTTTTTGTTTGCTTCTCTGAGCAAGATTACTTAATGAAAGCTAAGAGCATAGGAGTGCTTCAAGTGTGAGTTAAACTGCCATTGGTAGTGACATGGACTTTGTTAATTCTCTGAGAGCGGTGAAACAGGTAACCCCTGACAGCCTTCTTAGAAAGCCACATCTTTCCTCGTGTGCATAAGGCACTGAATTGATGCTTTAAAATCACTAAAGGTAGTAAGTATTTCTGGGGAAAAAAGGTTTATGATCCCGTTCTATTAAGAAATATGGAACTCTTGCACACTCAGAAATGAGTTTAAACAGAATCTGCTGAGGAAATGAATCAGTTGCTGTGGCTGCCACAAATTCTCGCTGTGAGTGCAATCGACCCTTTCCATTTTTTGCTGGATCAGGTCGATCTTCACACCTCCTTGTGAAACACAGTATATCAGATACTGCTGCCCTACGTACAGCTGGTCTTACAAGTAGCTTTTTAATTTTTAGATGTTCCATACAAAACCTCCAAATGCCTAAATGGACTAGATATACCTTCCTAGCTGGTTTCTCATAAGCTGGACAGCAAAATTCTGAATAGATGTTTCTCCCGAATGTGCTGAGCATCAGGGCAGAGGAAAAAGGTCACAGAGTTAGAGGAAAATGTACTCACCATTCTCAGATTCATTTCTGCAATTACAACACAGTGAAGAGAAAATAGGAGTTTGCAGAGCTCTAAACATTTGAAATTGATTTAGCCAGAATAAATACATTCTTCAGTAAGTGCTTTCCCATGTACAAGTAAGATCCAAATTTTCGTGACATACGAGACAGAACTATAGTGATTTAATCCACTACTTTACTCTGACTGTCACTCACGAGGCAAAATATGCTGCTAGTTTTTGTAATGTCAGTATTTATCCAGTAAGGGCACTGGGCTTGCTAATTAATTGTATACAACAAACACAGACAGTAGCAGCTGCTGCTTTTGATTTTCATCAAACTCTCCAAAGATACATGTTGAAAATTATTTTTTTCCACAAACACACTGAGAATTTTTATTGCCTTAATTTGTGGGCAGTCTGAGGCATCTTGAAGCCTGATTATTTTTCAGTGGGTGGAATAGTCAGCACTCTCTAAAATTCAGAGCTCTACAAGATCATTTGATGATTGCTGAAACTTGTGATCATGATTTTAATAGAGAACTGCTTAATGAGATATAGAAGTCATTTAAAAAATGGCAACATCTCTTTCACATGTTTGCTCTTTACCATCATTCTGTATGTTTACTCTCTTGGTGTCTTGGTCTCAGGATACGCACACTTTAACCTCTGCTTGTCGTTTGGTATCAGTGACAACAGCAGTTACTTTATGGTGCAGAGTAAATTCATTAATTCATTTTCCTTTTCCCAAGTTCCATTAGAACATGTCAGTGCTGTATATTTAATGCTTCAGTGATGAATCCTTTTCTCCAGTAGGATTTGGAATAGTCCCTATTATTGTGTTAGAAATGGGCTGGCTCTGCTAAGCTCTGTTATTGGCCACTCCAATGAGATCAGGTGCTGAGCTTTGGCATCATGTTGAGGTGAGCTAAGGCTAAAAAAAAAAAAAAAAAAAATCTGGCTCGCCTTCTGACAAAGTGAAAATAATGTGGAAGTAATATTATTCTATTAACTGATTTTTTGATGTATCTAAAATTAGAAAAGCTTTGGGATTGGCACTGGCAACACGTTACAATATGAAGTACTCCAGAGATGCCAGAAATTATATTTCTAGAGACAAGTATAATGTAATATTAAAGTTTTTATCCTGTTCTTTTATTTTGGCTCCTTGGTTTTCTCTGCCATAGGAGTTCTGTGTGGTTAAAGAAGGAAGTAACACCATGTGTACTGCAACTTTTTGTCATAATGATTTTGTTCAAAGACTTAATAGTGTTCTGACTATTATCCTTGGGTTAAAATGGCAGCTGAAAGGCCTTGAGCACAGGGTACCCGAGTAGGAGCCTTTGCAGGTGACTCTCACCTGCCGGTATTCTCGGGGGCACTGATTTCACTGAGGGAGAACTCCACTGCATGCAGTGGAATTTGTTCAGGTTTTGTGCAGAATAGGTGAGAGCAGAGTTCAGTGGCCTCAAATTCCAATTAATGGTTGACCTCTCTTGCTAGAAAGATGTCATTAACTTCTGTTTTGAAGTGCACTTCATTACCTGTAATATAACTTTTAAAACTGGGGACATGATAGACATGATCTTTGAGAAACCTTTTCCTTAATCTCTGAAGGTCTGTTTTGTAGATATCCTTGGTTTGGTGCCTTTTGGAAAAGCTGCTTTGTCTTACTGAATAGCAATCAAATCAGGAAATGGAAAACTATATTGCTAAGGCCTAAGGAGGACATTTTGTGTAAGTTCCAAAACAATCAAAATGCTGCAAACAATGAGGTTATACAGCTAAAATCACAAATGATCATAAGCCCAAATGCTGAAAGATTGCTGCTGCCTGGCTTCCCACTGAACAGTTTATTACTTACAAATATTGCGCTTTTACATCCCTCTTTGATATGCTTCTCTTTTCATGTTTGAATAGTGTTTACTATTGCCTGCTTCCTCAGCTGTGCCTAACCTTGTCTGAAATTTTTAATGCAGTGGTTCTCGCCTTTCTCAAGAAATACATCTCCTAGGTTTTTTAACTGTTAATTCACGCCAAGTACTGGAGACTATCTGTGCTCTCACCTCAGCAGTGTGAATTTTTCTGCCATTACAAGTCTGTAACACTAACACTGCCATCTGTCTGAAGTTGCAAATTTCCACTAATGCTGTAAAACCGAGCAGCAGGTCACTCTCGTCTCCCAGGAATCTCTGATAAATGAGTAGCTGTGTATCTCCTGTCAGCTTTGATGCTGCATCACAGACAGCAGCTATGTTCCTTGATAATACCACCAGTAGTAGTAAAGTGTTTATTTAAGTTTTTTAGAGCTAAAGGTGTTCACCATACATAGCTGTAAGCACTATTAACTGCTCACCAAAATTCTAGTTAGAATGCTTAGAGCTTTGCTCCATCACCTTCTTTCTTAAAACTCTTGCACCTTAAGCCATTTCTTACCAGGTGGACAAGTTTTGCATATCAATCTGAAAGTGTACTCTTGCCTCATTACTTTGCATATCAATTTTATATCAGTATCAAAATGTCCTTTATAAGGAAAATGAGGACATGAACAGGTCAGTTTATACTTCTGGGAACGGGGCAGGAGAAGGCCATGTGGATTGTGCAGAAACAGACAATTTATACTTCAATGTCCTAGGCCTTATAAATAGTTCCAGTTATATCAGATACAAGTGAGTTTGACAAGATGCTCCACACAGCACCATGATACAGGGTTGACAAATATTCTTCCTAACCCCAAGAAGAATTCCCTGAATATATCACTGGCATGTGCTGACGTACTGCTCTGCCATGTCAAATGAAGTCTCATTCAAAGTATTCAGTCAGCACCCTCTCAGCAAGTTACTTTCAGTTTACACCCTGCAGCACTTGAAGAAAGTGTATATTTAGACAGTGACAGAATAGCAGTTTCCGATAGGCAACTTCATCTTGGTTACTTCCCTAAGGCACCAGATTTGCCAATTTGTTAATGCCCTTTGCCTGTAGCAATTTCATACTTGGTTTGTCAAGCACATCTGTTATATATGTTCAAGCAAAGACTGCAATAATGAAAAATACCTTATCCTGCAAGTTCTTCCATCTCTTCAATTCCAAACTTAGGGCTGAAGCTTTTGCATTCCAGCAGTAACTGATATTTAACTCTTAGTGGTTTTTTATCTGAAGTTATGGAAGACTTGCAAGAGGGGAAAGCAGTGAGGAAGAAGGAGTAAAAATATCTAAGGTTAAGTCAGACAAAGGTCACAGGAAAAGGCAGTGGTATGGACAAAAATACATAGCAGAGAGGAATATGTTCTCCATTTGAAATAAAGGTCATAGGGGACATGAATGTCTGTTTCTTAATGGCTGTCCCTGTGTAAATAGGAATTGTGTATATAATCACATATATATAATGTATCTGATAAGTATATATAATGCATATAAAAATAAAAATATATTCATATTGCAATTGCATTCTTGGATTGACTAAAAAAAAATCTTAATTTCATCCATCTTTGCATTCAAAACAAAATGAATAGAGCAGGCTTCCAATGGAGGAGAAACAGGCTTCTGGGGCAGTGAAATTACTGTGAAATTGCATTTAAGAATGGACTGGTTTTAGTGTAGCGACTTGAGGGTTATAAGATGATCTAAACCCTTACTGATGTCACAGAATAGGCAACAAAGGAAACTACAGAATTGTTCAAACTGGGGCTGTTTGCTTTTTAGCAAAGGCTCATGCCCAGCAACGGTCAGCCTAATCCAGTGGTTTGGGAAATTTAGGAAATGCATTAAAGTTTGTTACTTCAATATAGAAGAATATCTAATTCTTCTAAATCTTGAGTCCAGAAATAGTAATCCGATAATCAAGACTACATATGTGGCACTTTACGAGAGCTTACAATGGATTAGTCCATCCCTTGAATGCTGCAGAGGAGCAACTTCTTCCTAGAAGAGAAAACAGGCCAAGGCTCTTTTCCAGGAGTTTTTCTGACAAGCTTCTTTGGTTTTTTATCCAAACTTCTGGGAAAACTGTGAGTGTGCTGACCTCAAAGAAAGTGAGGGACTCTTGAGATCGTTTGGAAAGAAAATTGTAAACTGCAGCCTGGCAAGCAGCACTCCCTATCCCTGTCCTGGCACAGCCAGAGATCCATAGCAGCGTGTCCTGTTTGTTGTTTGCTTGAAATGTGCAAAATGCTTGGAATCATTTGTTTACATAGTGACAGAATTTTTCTAAAGCAAGGATTATCCCAGCTGAACTGGTTTAACACAGGCCATGGGTATTTCTGGAAGCGTTTTGCAAAGCGCTTGGGAGCTACGGATCTGGAGATAAGTTAAAATGAGTTAAATAAAGCAAAAGAAAGAAAAAAAAATCTATTTAAAAAGACAGAAAGCAATCAGGCTCATGAATGAATAGGCCCAGGATGCAGAATAAGTAATTTCAGTTCCTCTAGCTCAGTTATTGCTTTTGGTTTTCTTGTCTGTTCTATAACAATCTCTCTTGAGATTTTCACTATCCTATAAGGAGCGCTAGTTGCTCCCAATATTCAGCAGAAATGTACATTTACTTTCCAGAAGCTGGTTTCTGCAGGTGAAAGCCTGTTTGAGAGCAGCCATTGTTATTGACGGACATTAGTGGATTCAGACATGCCCTCCATGCTTTAAATGATACGGTAATAGTGCCTCATCTGCAGCAAAGCCCTATTACCAACATTTTGAGAATCAATGAGATCCTGAGATACTGTTTGTTTTTTGGAGAGAAATAGTTACTTGAAAAGCTCTTGGGTCCAATTCTCAGCTGGATCAGCCCCATTCCATTGATCTTAATGTTTCAGAATGAATGGAAGCTTTGAGACACAGACAACACAAAACATCATGTGCAAAGACTATTCCAGATGAGGCAGTTGTATAAAACAGGTGAATGAAATATCACGGTGGTTAATTATTCTGTTTGAAAATTCCATTTTGTCTTACACAATCACTTATTTAACATTCTGTCCCCCTTTCCCCTTCTTTTCTTGAATTGCCTAACATCCTGAAATTAGTTACTTATGATTGCAAACATGAACTCAGAAGAGTTGCCTGGATCTGTGGTTGTGGTCAAACTGTATGAAAATAAGAAGAGAGATGAGAGTGCTGGCAAGTTATTTAATAGTTCACTTTTTGTTACTCCCATTTTACAGAAGGCTCACACAGCACTGGCACTCTGCACCAGCTCAGAACAATCTCTGAGTGAGGGGAAAGAGATCTCATGTGCTGAATTTTTATTTCCTAGCACTTAATCAATGGAGGAATATTAAAGCAAGCTAGAGGAGACAGTTTTATAGCTGCCTTTTGTGGGGCTTTGTTGGTACCATTTCAGTAGTCAGGAGACAAGGCACGGTCCTGTTCCTGAGACCATCCATATGCTGATTTTGAAGGAGCAGGTTTTGCCAATGGCAACAAAAGGGAAGTAACTGAAATTTGTTTTCTTATTTTACCAACTTACATTGAGAATCAGTATTAAAAAAACCCCAACACCCCACAACATTATCCAAGGTTCACAAAAAGCAGTGTAAAGATGTCAGATGTTTCAACATGTATTCAAAGGACACTCAAAGGCAGCTGCCTGGGCATTCAGTGGCCTTATGAAGTGCTGGTTTGCAATGATATTTGGAAAGAGGAAAGTAATTCAGCATGACTGACCCTGTAAATATTCTTATCCACAACAAATTGCAGGAAAGGGTTAAAAAAATGACAGCTGGAGTGATGTTTTCTAATGGGATATAGTATCAGTGATATTATAGAGTATGACCTAAATGCTGCATGGATCAGCTGATTGTCCAGTCTGCAGCCTCATAATTTTTTGGTGTGATGAACTGTTTGTTTCATGGTATAAGGCCTACATCAAATGCAATTATCACTTAATCAATCTGGAGCCATAGAAAGTGTGTAATGGGCTGCTGGATCAATTAGGAAGTTAGATCACTTCATCAATATAGCAGTGCAAGATTATTTTCAAAACTGATCTCCTTTCTTTTATATAATGTGCTTCATATGTCTGAGGCAAAACCGAGATCAGGCCTAAATTATACATGAGAGTGTTTTATTATCAAAGCAGCAGTTCTAAATTTGAAATTAGGCTATTACTGAGTTATGCAAACAAAGCTAAACATAATACAAATCAGTGTTGGTGCATTGTGCCATTCTTTATGCAGTGTTTGAATCAAGTGTTTGTTCTAATTAATAAAAGCTTTCTAAGCAATTGCCTGGTACCCAAATTCACCTTTCCTATCCAGAGCCTCACCTCTTAATTTGAATAAATGAAGTTTATCAGAGTGTTAGAGCAGTCTGTTACTGTGAAAAGAGAACACAGTTGTTGGTGAATTAATTAAAAGACGATATCTACAACTGCAAACATATTATGAAAATTTTTAAGAGAACATCACAATGCTGAGTGGGGAAAAGATAAATCACTCTGGAAAGGTAGATATTTTAAATTAATAATATGCTTACACTGGCACTGTACCATTTATGACGGAAAGGTCAGATCCATATCCAAACAAAACTAATATGTACCAATATTTTTGTGGCCTTTGAAATTGCTACAAATGAAGTCTTTGAATGGCTTCTGGAATTAATATTGATACAGGGTGGTTTTATGTGATGTCTTAACTGGAGTAATTAATCTTATTTTTAAATCTTCTGATAACATTTCTGATGGTTCTTCACTTTGAAGTAGCTGCAAAGACACTTTTTTAATGATAAGAAGTTTCAAATTAAATGCAGAGCATATGTAACTAAACAGTTGCACAGATAAACCTGTAGGAAAATGTAACAATTTTAACATAAACGAGTAAAAGCAGCAGTAAAAAATGAACCAAACAAGGAAAAGCTGTTTTCTTGATGAGTAGCATTGAGTGAAGTTGTCATGAAGGGTCTTAGTACATAGCGTGCTCTCCATGGACCTGATTGAAAGCTGATTTATAGGGCAATTAGAATCTTTCAGTGGAATTCCCAGATGACTTTGAATCAGATCCAGTAAATTTTGACTTGTTTCTCTTGAGTCCAAATTCTCTCATGTGGTAGTGTGTCTTAAGTTCAGCACTATTTTAAAATAATCTAAATATCTTTTCTATCTAAATATTATTAGGCCTGTAGCAGCTGTAACACATCTTTTTTTGACACTGAAAAATCTGAGAAAACAAAAAATTTAAAAAAAAAGTGTTATGATAGATAACCATACTAATAACATCTTATAGAGTAGGGCAGTTGGAAAGAAAAATGGGCGTAACTAGATTGGCAAAGAAAACCAAAACGAGTACATGTAGATAGCAAATAATAACTTTGACATGCAGAGTTAATTTCAAATACTCTCATGTGTCTGTAATAGTTATCCAACAACATAATGTTTCAGAAAGATCAGTGTCATTTCTATACTACATAAAGGAGCCAACTGGAGTCAAGGTTTAATTTTATATACTGATTTAAGCAATTAGAAGTGGTTATAAAATACATTTACAAAATGCAAAACCATTTTCGGTTTAGATAGCAGTGAAATGAAAATATGACCTGTCAATTAATTTGGAAGACTCCTGTAGGAGTAGGATCCTGAAAATATTAGTATTTCAGAATAAAATATTTCTCCAAAGATTCAAAATGACAGTAGCTTCAGTTTCAAATCATATATTATCCCTCTCAATACAAGCGATTCATCTGTAGACTCAGTAATAACAGGAACATTTCAAACAAAGATAAATACTTGGAAGGAAAAGCTTCCTTCTTAAAATGAGAAACACTGCGTATTACATTTAGTTTGTCATGGAAATTATGATAAATAATTCCTAGCTTAAAGCAGAAAAGTGTGATTAAGTGATCTGAACAACTAGTGGCAATATCCATCCTAATTACTTCCCCTGTGTTTGCATAATCTCTTCTGAAAGCGTAGCCTTGCTCATAGTGAAATACAAATGTGATAATTGGCATTTTCAATCTAGGGCAGGAGAGACACCTCAGCACACTGCCCCGTTCTTAATGGCTGCAGAGGAGGTTTTGGATGTGCATGGATGTTCTCATGGCATATGGCAAGGAAATACATGTTTTATTTGGTCCTTAGAAGAATCAGGTTTGCTCCCAGAGGGAATGATTTCGGGAGTGTCCTATGAACACAGGCAGCCATTGAAAAAACTTTGCTTTCTCTTGCCCTCTCCCAGAATAGCAAAAAGGGGCAGGGAGGAAATCAGTATCTTCATGTTTAAAATTAATATCTGCCAAGCTAAAGAACAAGTGTAGAGAGAAGATCTTTCTGTTTTCTATAAAAACTTGAGGGATAAACACCATGGAGGTTGGAAGAGCTATTGCAGATGATGAACAATGCTGGCATAACAAAAAATGAGTCTAAAGTGCCCCTGAAAAAATTTATGGTGGAAATTAAGAAGAACTATGAACGGAATTAGGATCTGGAGCAGCCATTCACAGGGGCAGAGGGGACATTTGGTGTTAGGATGGATTTTATTATGCTCAGAGTTATGTGATGTGCTTGTCTGCAATAGCTGATTGGATGGCTCTGTTATGTCTGGGGTGCTTTACCTCATCCTTTCAGAGTCATTCTACCTAAAGAAAGCAGCTGCCTGGGGAGATGTAAGCCAGAAGACAGTGACAATTTTTTAGCTGGGTTGAACTTAATGATCACAACTGTAATGAGGCTTTGAGTTTAATCTAGTACACAATAGGTAAAGGATGACATGATTTAAGCATCAAAGCCATGCCTGCCTTTCGTGACAATTATTTGTTGACAGGTATGTTAGTACATCAGTTGTGAGAAAGATGATTTTCATCCTCCTAGATAAAAAATAGATATTGTGGCTGAGCATTGAAACCTTACCAAGTTTTTAATCAGTACTACATGTAATTAAATAGAGATGTTTAGCAATTTAAGGATCCCACTGAAATCTTATAAAGAAAAGCCTGATGCCTAAGAAAGTGGAAACACATTTTGCAGACTACATTACAGTGCTGGTCAGATAACACAGCTCTAGTAATCACAGGCTCCTGTGAGCCTTTTGTGGTGTAGAGTTTGTGAATATCTTTCTTGCTGCTAAAACAGGTGTCTAAATTGTTTCCTCTTTCTAGAATTGTATCTGATGTCAAGACAGAACCTTAACTCAGAATTTTTGGACAGAAAGTCCATTCATTATGTGCATGTCTGACAAAGTATCTTTTTTTTAGTTAAACAATAGTAAGGCTAATGCGATTCTATTAGTTGTATCCATTTTCAAATATCTGTTCTGACTGATTTTAAACAGGACCTTTTAACTCAGTATTATGACACTATTGAACTAAAAGTAAGATCTCCCTTACACAAAGTATCTTCTTGTTACCATGTCTAATCAGACTGATGTTTAACATCACACAGAAATTCTTTTCATGTGGTTTTACAGCCATGGCTCCTCATCTTTATGTTTACATAACAATGTACATTCATCATCCAAAAATTCCTTCACCTGTAACTTGGACTTCTCTTTCAGAAAAAACTAAAACTTTAATCAGATTATCACTTTCCTCATACAGAGAAATTAAGAACAGATAAAGTGATAAGAGGGTCTTGTTCCTTGTCTGGAGAGGAAAAGACTCATTCTTGACAGGTGCATGAAACACTACCTATCTAGGTAGGAAATTGATCTATTTAAAGAGTTAAAACTAACTCTGTTCTAAACTGAGGTTTTAAGAAAATCTGTAAGATGGAAGGTAAAGGTTTGAATATGAATAGAACCAAAAGGAAGATTTGGGTTATTAGGATCCTTTGCTCCTAGAGGCCAAGTTCCAGGATATAGGATTTTGAGCTGCACTCAGGGCTTAGGTGTCCTAATAGTTTAATAGCTGTTGAAAGAAAGACAAAATAGTTATGAAATATAAGAAAATAGAAAATAATTAAAAATATATATGGTTTTCCTTTTATTTTCTATGCAGCTGGCTCTAATGTTTGCTAGCAGCATTATCTATATTTGGGTGGTATCAGAAAGTTCTGTCTTTGGACTAATCACAACTGGAGCTTTCGCCTAAAAAAGATCTTTTCAAGGAACTGCTCTAATTCAGAAGTTAAAGATAATTTGGGTGTGGTGAAATACTAGATATCCATTACTTTTTTTCCCTGAGAGTGGTAATGTTACTTTGAGTGGAAAATTCTTTTGAAGTTCCTTGTAAAAGATGATTTTTGAGAAGTGATGATAATAGGAGAGGGTAATGAAAATTAATTGCACATGTTTCTAAGTGTTAATTTCCATTGCAGCTTGTGAGGATAATCAAATTGCTATTATTCATTCATCCTTAAGGACAGACATTTTCCTAACCTGTGACCTGTAGTCTTAGGGGAAACTGAGCTCATACCTGCAGTAGGTAAGAGCTTCTAGGGGAAAGAGTCTTGCCCAACTCTCTGTTAGTACATTCTAGATATAAACATCCAGATAATGTTAAAATATATGTGTTTTCCCAGGGTGGCTTATTTTTTTGGTCAAGTACCATTCTGGCCTGCTGTAGTTTTTACTTTTTATATACGGTTTGTTTTCTTTGTACCAGATCTTTAAATTTGCTTCAGAATTTTGGCTTAGTATGGTCCTTGGCTTTAACTTCAAGTCTCACAACCTAAATCCTGTTTTTATCTCCCTATTGCACTTTGAGATCTGCATAGTTAAATGGAATGAGAAAATTAAAAGTCAGTGCAAAGAGCTATATTGACCTTTACACTTCCTTTTTTCCTTCTGAAAAACTGTTTTCAACATGTTGTTCATCCACAGCACCTACCCCCAGCAGATTCCCTGTGCTTGATTATTGACCAGTTGATGTTTCTGCAATGAAATCTTCATGCTTGCAAGGCAGTGCAAAATTAATTAGTATCTATGAAGGAAGGAAATAGAGCTATTAAAGAAATATTTTTTAAAACCTTTGGGGAATCTGTGTTCTATAAGCTGGGAAGGAAAATCCTACCAGAAACCCAAGTGTAATTTCAAGGAATGAAATGTTATGAAATGGAAAATGAAGGTGCTAAGTCAACACCTGTGACAGGATTATCTAATGGGAAGCCTAGAGACATAGGACAAAGGGTGATGGCTTTAACATGACAGATGGTTCAGATTAGATTTTAGGAAGAAATTCCTAAAAGAGGGTGGTGAGGGCCTGGCAGAGGTTACCCAGAGAAGCTGAGGCTGCCCCATCGCTGGGAGTGCTCGAGGCCAGGCTGGACAGAGCTCTGAGCAGCCTGGTCCAGTGGAAGGCGTCCCTGCCCATGGCAGGGGGCTGGAATGAGATGGGCTTTCAAGTCCCTTCCAACCCAAACCATTCTGTGATTCTACACATTGATGGACATCCCCATTCTCAGTAGCAGTAGGAGAAAGAAGAGAATTGAAACATTTTCCTCTTAGTCCCTTGTAATGGTGAGCACGATTTGTTAGGGAAGTTCCAAGTGCATAGAGATTTCTATTCCTTTTTTCCTCCTTCCTCTGAGCATTCCCGATGCCACAAAATTAATTTGGGTTTAATATAAGGATTTAAACTTAGGTTCAAATACATCATAAAACATCATAACTCTCAGAATTACTTTCCTCCTTGAAGTCATGGTAATTTTTTTTGAGAGAGGAATAGCATAATTTGAATTCCAGTGTGTGACACACTGAAATAATGTTGCATGGTAGATTAGTCCTATATGCATTTAACAAAGTTGTCACATATCACACATCCTGGGAAAGAGGCTATAATGGGAAGGTTGCAGATGGTAGCCTATTAAAATCCATTCTTTATTAAGCCTGGCTAGCCAATCAAACTGAGCCAAGCAATGTGTTCTCAGGGAGATTTCTAGCTGAAGTTATTTACCTTCAAAAGTACAAAGTAATGAGAGAAAAGTGGGTTATAACTGCCCCTTGAAAAAAACCCCACAGGTTTTTTGTAAACTCATACCTGCCCTGGGTAACACATGCAGACCCTGTGATTAGTAAAATTATAATAAATGGAACAACACATTGCTGATATTGGAACATCTGCTTTTCGTGTGCCCTGTGCTGGGCAGAACTCAGTCTAGAGCAGTCAGTTCCTATTCTGCTGTGTAACCTCTAGGCAGGAGGAACCTGAGGGAGAGGACCTCAGTTAGGAGCCTGAGGAAGAGAGGACTGAATCAAGCAGTCAGGAGAATATATATATATATGTATTTTTTTTAGGGTTTAATCAGGCTTTATCATAAGGAAAATGGAGGGCGGGTTTTCCATTCCTTTTTTTGAAATTAAACATTGAACATGTAGTGATTCTTTGCTAGATAAATATAATTAGTTTTCAATTACCACGGAATTGTCATCCATTCCCTTTCAATATCTCCGGCACTTTCTGTTCCTCTCATCAATGTCATGCTGACACGTCTCACACTGGCAGGAGGTGAGAAAAAAGCTTCTGAAATAAGAATCATTGTTCTTTGTTGAGTACCAAGGTTTGCATTTGAAGTTGGACTAATGGTACACCTGGATAGGATTTGCTTTTTTTGGGGTGATGAAAATAATGTTTTAGGCTTTATCTTTAGTTCCATCCTGTCCTTTGTGCAAAGCTTAGTTGTGGTGTTTTGATCAGGTAAGTAATGGTTAAGATTGCTCAAGGTCTATCCTGAAAATGCGTTTCACTGAAACATTGAGGAAGTGTCCTCAGCTTCCCATTTCCATCTAACTAGGGAAGGAAATTGGACTAATGGAAATGTGTTTCTTTAACAATATCATCACAATATGACAGAGGTGTGGTAGGGTGGTTTCCCTGATGTATTAAATTAATTGGCAAATACGTGTGAGTGAAACTTTGAATGTACAAGTCGTATGGACTTGCCAGAGGTAGTGTATCTTCTCCAAATTTAGAAGGTTCAGATTAGCTCTGGTCTTTGTGCAGATAGAGACAATGAACAAGGCAGAAACCTTCTTATTCATCTGTAATTGCACTGTAAAGCTTAGCAAAAATTTCTTCCTTCTGCAGCACTGAGATCATGAATTGTGAGGCTTTCTGGTATGTGTGAAGTAAAAAAAGGGCCATATCCTGCCGTCCTGCAGGGACAGGACACTGCAGAGGTTACAGCACCCTGAAGTCCAGCTGTAGTAGCAGAAATCTGTTATTCCTTGCTTTTCTGCCCCCTCATCCCTGTCTGTGTCTGGGAAATAAGAATTGAGCAAACTTTCCCTTACCTGAGTAGATGAGCTCATGTTTTTCCAGTATTTATGTGTTGGTTGTCTCTATCCTCCAACAAGTTTCGAGAGATTTCAGAGGGCTCTGGTCTAAGCAGACACAAGCAAACTCTGCCACTTCTGAGGTTAATAAAAAGTTAATTATTGCATTAACACAGCACTGAGTTTAGAATATCCCATTGAATAGGCTGTTTTATCAGCCCACTTTCAGTGCTGTATTAATGGGGTGTGTTTAAGGACTGTGTGTCTCAAAGGCCCTACATCCTGTGGTGCTCAGGACACAAAAGCCCCATAATGTTGTCCTCAGAAGAGCATTTTCAGGTGCTGCGTTAAATACCACAGGTCCCTCTGTCAAATACATTTGCTGGTAGGGAAAAGAAGTGATTTGAGTTTAGGAGAGGACAAACAGATAACAAAACTGCGAGCAGGATTTTCTGATTAACCATCTAAAGAAACTCCATGTGGAAGGTAAAACATGCCTGTAGCTGAGCGAAATTCCTGGTGAGTTTGTGGATGATGCGCAGTAATCTAATCTGGAGCTTTCCGTAGCCCCCAAAGTTTCCTGAGGTGCACAGCACAGTTGGTCTGTGTAATTAACTAAGAATAAACTCAGCTGAGAGGGCTTTTTTATTGTTTTATCTACTTTTAATGTGTTTAACTAAGTCAAATGGATGTTTGGCTGGATAAGCTTGTGATGATTTGATTTCTAGTTTTACAGCAAAACTGGGACTTGAATGAGGGCTCGCTTGAAATTATTCCTCAGTGAGTAATTCACTAGGTAGCTATTTGATGAGAAAAGATCTGTACAAGATAAAATCACCAGCATTTTGACCAAACTTCTCCACACCGTGATGGCCTCATCCACTTCTAAACTCCTACCACAGTCTCCTTTAGGGTGGAGTCAGTTCATGGAAGTGCAGAAAATGCAGAACTTGATTCTGCTTGCCTCAGAGACATTGCTCCATGATTTATTCTCCAGATAGATTTCCACCAGTGACAACAAGAATGATAAATATCATTCCCTAAAATGAAATTTTTAAAATTTAGCAGGTAGAGATAACTTGTACTGCAGAGTTTTCAAAAGAATTATCTAAAGCATTTTCTTTTCCACTTGTCAAATTCTGAATAAATCTTGGAAAAATTAGGAACTATAGCTGCCCAAAAGAAACTTATGCAAGAGCTGTTATTTTAGAAGATCACCCAAGAACTTATAAATATATATCACCATGGGTGAATAAGGGAAAAACTTAGATCTTACAATGACTATTACCTTTTCTATTTCAAATTTCCAAATATCACCCTGATAAGTTTTTAACAAGGTTCACCTACATTTATTTGGCACTTCTGTTACTAAGTCCCTTTGCAGATGTCTTATTTTAGTTCCATTTTACTTACTCATTAGAAGTCATTTTCCCATGGTAGTAGACATTCATAGAGAAGTTAGGCAATAAGAGATGCTTTATCTGCTAGAAAGAAATTTTAAATATCAGGTGAGTACAATGAACTTCTAAGCTCAGGTTTGATTTTACTGCTGAAGAGGGTGAAACTCCTGGCACAGGGGTTATAATACAGGTAAAAAGTTGTCAGGATCTCAAAAGGGCAGCACACAAATTCAAAGAAAATGCTCATGATCTCTTGTATACCAAGAGGCTCCCTGTGGCTGGCAAAACCCTTAAGCCACACCTTCTGAAAGCTTGGAAAATATCCCCATTCCTACACTCTGCTGCTGATCCCTGTTGGAGGCAGTGGGTAGGACACTGGGCAGAGCTTTTATCTCACCCCGCTGTTCTTACATTCTGGATTAATCCAGGTCACTGGGAGCTGTTACACAGCCTGAATGTAACCATTCAGCTCACCTGTTGTGCACGGAGTCCAGAGCGCTGAGAATCCATTCCACTGCTTCCTTAACCTGAGAGGCATTCTTGGAGCACTGGGCTCTGCAGCGTTAGTTTGTATTGGCTTGTGATGTTCAATAACTGCTTTGAAAAATTGGTTTCTGGATGGTTGGGTTTTCTTATGACCCTACTATGGCTTCTCACCTTCAGATAAACTGTTGGGAGGACAAGAGTTAACCTATTCAGAGCTGTCTGCAAATAAACTGTTGGGAGGACAAGAGTTAACCCATTCAGAGCTGTCTGTGCAAATCAGGTATATATTTAGTAATGTTAAAAGGAAGAAATAATACTTTCTGTGCAGGCTTTCTGATGAAAAACTGAGCATTTCAAAGGGTGAAATTGCCAGAAAATACAATGTCATTTCTGCTCAGTGTTTGCTCAGGGCAAAAAGGTAATCCTAGGGAAGTCACTGATGTGTCTAAATGTTTTTGAGAATGCAAGCTTTGAGGGTCTTTAAAACAAAAAATTGAAACCTTTTCCCCTTCAGCTTATGAGTCTTAGATTTGCTATGATTTGTTTCATGCCATCAGCTGCTAAAAGCAAGCAATGCAAAAATCTCATGGTAACTAACATGTTAATAAATGCAAGTGCACGTCCAGGAGATTTTTATTTGCAGACCAAAATCCTAGAATTTATAGAGTCTATCTTAGTTATTATTGTGAACAAGAGGGAAAAAAATGCAATGAACTCTATTAAAAAGATTGATGCATGGCTGCAAGAGCTCTTGACAATTGAGATTTCTCTCTGAAGTGTTGTTTAACATGTATGGCAAAAGAAATGCACAGGAAGGAACCAAATTTTCCTATGAATTTTTGAAGGACTTTATATCTAGCAAAATAATGAAATTATTGAAACACAAGTTCTGTGCAGCCAAGAAAGCAAAATATTCCCGTTTTATGAAGCAAGAACTCGTGCCAAGAAACAGAAGCAAAATGATTTCCCGGGTATTTGAGCTATAGGTGGTCTATATGGGCATGGTATTTGGGCTGACCAAATGACTCTGGTCACTTCTCTTGTTGAGTCACTGGGTGGAACAAGAGCTTTCAGGCTGAGAGGTGACTTTCCTGTGACATGCACATCCTAGTAAATGTCCATTTAAAGTTAAAGTTCTCCTTCTCTCCCTGAAGCTGAAATATTCTTTAGTGGATGAGATGGGCAACTGTTACCCTGTGCACTCTCTCTAATAATGGACAGCACTGGAATCAGTTTTGCCCCTGAAAAGAGTTTGCAATATGTAACATATTCACCATTTATTTAAATTTTGTGTAACACCAGCTGCTTAAGTGAAAGCTTTGAATTTCTGAACACTGTTGTGTCATGGTACCTGGGAAGTTTCCTCCCTGCTCTCTGATGTTTACACCTTTCAGGCAGGCTGTTACTTTATCCTTGCTTTGCTGTCACTTGGATGGATATTGAGAACTTCGTTTTCTTACACACATTAACTTTCCTGGCAACGTTAGTGGGAGCTTGACGTTTTCAGTAACACAACAGAGAATTGCATGTTTAATTTTTCTGTGTAAATTAATCCTCTCTGATCTCCAGTAATTTTGTTTCTTTTACTATCTAGACTTTACGATTCTGAATTTTGTTCAAGTTACACTTCTGATTCTGTTTTCTATGGCAGGAGCAAGAAGCCAAAACCTTACATTTATGGACACATGTTCCATGTATTTTTAAAATTTTGATTTGCTAATATCTAGTCCTTTTTTCCTATTTGTTTGACTTCTGCTTATATTTTCAAAGTACATTATCCAGATGTTTTTAACTTAAGATGCATTTGTGGAGACTAAAAGTCATGGGTTTGCATTTTTTAAAAAAGAGACATTGTTCAAACCACTTTATTAGTTCTTTTTTCGTTTTTGTTCTCTCTTCCAATTGTGTTTGCAGAACCTCCTAGTTTTTAGAATATATTTCTCAGCAGCATTAGATCATAGCATTACAGTCCAAAATAGAACAGTTGTAATGGGCTGGTTTTATGTATTTACTGCTCTGCTTTATTTTCTTAAAATGCTGTGACTTAAAACAATACTTGTAGTTGGTCTTGATTTCATCATTTAACAAAGAGAGGAACCACCATCTCAGAGTATTTTCTTTCAAATTTTCATTATTTGCTTCAGCCCAACTGTTTTCTTGGCTTTGGAGGAGGTAGTTTGATAGTAACCTTTATTCTGTAATGTTTTGTTCAGCAGGGCTGGTTACAGACATTCCAAGAGACAAATGGTGGGAAATGAAATGATGGCTCCTCTAATATTCGATTACATATATGTCTTTCATTTGTTCACTTTGGCCACCTGCCTAGCACAAATAGGTGCCTTTTGTTCCCTAAATAAATTATGTTGGTTCTAAACTTCTCTGCAATTTGATACAAGAGTTCTGTGTTTATTTGCTGGCACAGGCTGCTCTAAAAATATTCAACCTTCTGTGGTTTGGCTTCTGTTATACTCATTACCTTGAAAAGTAATTATGCAAATATCACATTGCATTAAATACAGGCAGATTTTTACTTATTTATAAACATCCCAAAATTTCAATTTCTGGGCATGCAGCTGAGAAAGGTCTGTTTAGAGTGAGAGATGGTGCTGCCTCCCCACCCATTGCTGCAACTGAGCAGCAAGCAGTAGATAAGGAAAATTGTTCCATTCTCTGCCTTACCTGTTTATTGAAAGGGGAAGTGCAGTAAATTGGGCTGTAGACATCCAGTCACTGGGGGATTTGACCGTACTCAGTTCAGTGCCTGCCTAGTGCATGTAAAGAACTTAACACATCTTTTTTTTTTTCTCCCACAAAAATAAAGAGGCAACCACAGATGAAAAAAAGCAAAGAGAGCTTAGATAGAGATGTTTGAAATGTAATTTGTTTGAAAAGAAATGTCAGCTTCCAGCAGCTGCACAATAATTAACAAAAATCCTAAAGCTTGTTGCTTTGGACTGATTCTGATCTCTCAGTGATATTGATAAAATGTTGCCCTGTCTCAGAGATCTGAGTCACTGTTTACATGAAGTGGGAACTGGGAGCTCGGCTTGGCTGTTGCTTGGAGCTGAGCATGCAAATGGCATCTCTTGGGCACTGCTGGGCACAGAAGGCTGCTATTACCAATGGATGGCCAGGGGCTGCAGAGGGATTTTATCCAGCTGATCCAAACTGCAGTGTTACCCATCTACAGAGAAATAAACTGAAAGGGATACCAGATGGGTGAGTATCTGGGGAGCTACAGACCACCAGCAAAAACTCACATGTCCTTGAAAAAAGTGGAAAATATTGCTGTCTGGGGAAGGGGTTTAAAAAACCATGAGTATTGGAGGAATAATTGGGCTTTACTATATGGAGAGCTGACATTTAGACTTCTGCAAAAATCTAGCAAAACTTTTAGAATGCAGGTGTGATGATCAGGTCCCTATAAATATTTCAAAGTAAGATTCTCAAAATCAGACAACGCTGTAATTGTTTAATAGGTTTGAAAATGCAAGGTTCCTTTAATAGCCTTTATTCCTATCTAGAGACTTGGTTGAAAGAAAAGTATGTTGTCAAGGAAAGGCTGCACAGAGGTCTTGGCACGGACTGGATGTTAACTGAAGCATCACCAATACCTCGCTGAGTAGCACAAGGCAGAGAACTTAGCACTCTCAGAGTTCAGATTTCAGCTTTGCTGCCTTTTTGCTTGGGCTGTTTTACCATGTTTGCCATCTACAAAGTGAGTAGAATATCACTGCAGCAAAGCTCAAGCAGAGCTTCAGAAATGAAAGGTGCAATAGAAAAATCATATATTATAGATAAATATGCCTAAGTTTTATTGTTTGCCTTAAGGAAGGTGGTAGGAGGGCCATGATTTCATGCGCAGTACTCATATTATGGGATTTATCCCAAATGGATTTGTTCTGTGCTGAAGGGAAGACACAGACTTAGAGTTTAAAAGAGCTGGTAGTGACCTTATTTCCATTCCCATCTAAATGCCCTACTTGATAGGGAAAAAAGGAAACCCACCCACTAAGAGTTATCTGCAACTTACACTGAACATCTGAACATCTTATTCTCTTTCTGAGAATAAGATCTGAACATCTAAAACAACTTATTCTCTTCTTCAAACAATAAAGGACAGTGACATCTATATTGTGCATATTCAAGAACACTGGCTTTTAATGTTGGTTTCTACAGTTGATTTGTACTGTAACTAACTAAATTTTCCAAAATTTAACAATTCAACTTGTGTTAGTGGGTTAATGTGTAATTGGGAGTTAGTTAGACAGGTCTTAGCATCATTTATTGTAACAGCTCCTTTGAGCCTGTTTGCTCAATGTCTGTTCTGCCCAGAGAAATTTTAATTCCGGATCCAGAGCCCTACAGACCATAATGACTGCATCGTTATGTGTAACCATTTACATGATGGGCCATAATAGGTTCTTTGGAATGGTTGTAAGCTATTGTGTCAAATGGATTTTCATGCGTAAGTACTAAATTTGTGTGGTGAATAGCTTTCCATAGCATAACCTAGACCTTTAATGTATGTTATTTATTCCATTTGTCTTTCCAAATCAATGGTTTTGCTTTTTTTCACTTAATCAATGGTAATGCTTTTTTTACTGTGCATATTTAATTTTGGGGTATTGAAAGGCTTTTGAATTTGATCATTAGAAATATATCTTGTGATGCTTGTCTGAATTTCTTTTGCAAAACATTTGTGAATACATGTGGAGTTTTTTGAGGAAGGAAAAGTGGGAGAGTAAGAAAACAAATATGTGGCTTGTGTGCCACAAGCAGATACTTGGACACTCTTTTCCATTTTTGCATAATACTGAGGTTGGTAGCACCTTGTGAATATATCATTCTCAGTAACATATTGCTTTTTCTTGGATTCTGTGTGAATTGTGTTTTTCTACTTTTCTTGGGCAACTTTGTCTTCTGCCTCATATAATTCTCATGGCTTAAGAAATACGATACCTTCTATTGAAAAGAGGCAGACTTGATGATATTCAAATCTCCTCAAGTGAGAAGGAGTTTTGGCTGTTAGGGAGGCACACTAGAGGCAGCAGCCAGACCATACCAGGGACGGTGATTTGCTCTCAAGATTAGCATCTGGTAAGAAGAAACCCCTGGTAGGCTTTAAGGCTTGCTCATTGCTCTAAAGCTGGATAAGAAGTATATCACACTGAGCTCCAGAAGCCTTTACCCCCAGATAAAGAAATGGATGATAAATGATTATAAATTTCCTTCTACCACTTTTTGCTTATAGATACAAGGAATGTAATCTGCTTCATTTATGTGGTCACTCTGTTGACCACATAATATGAATCTACATTTTATAGTCATTCAAACTGTCTTTGACTTCAGAACTATTTGTAACTACTATACACTACAAAAATTACTACTGTTATGATTAACTGGGAATGAGAAATACTGTATTTGAGGAGTATATTATTTGAGCCAGAGGGAAAGCTAAGAGTATACAATGCCAAAGGAAAGGATTTTCTAATATCATTTTGTATATTTCTTCATTGGCAAACTTAACTGAGATCACATAGTAACACAATTAGCACCAGAAATATATAGATAAGAGCTATCTAGAATAATAATAAAAAATAATTTAAATGAACCTAATACTTTCAAAGTATCAGGGCCTAATAAAATTCACTCAAGGAATATAGACAAATGCCTGAAGCATTCACAGTGGGTTTGTTCTTTTCTGAGAACACGTGAAAAATGTTGGAAAAGGTACAGGACCACATGAAATTTAAGATTACACAATTTAGAAGAAAACCTAAAAAAAATCTAAATATGGTTGAGACACATTTCCCACAGAACAAAGGCTTTGTAGTGCTCATGTGACAGAGAAATCGCAGCATTTCATTCCCCTTTGCAGAAATCTCAAAGGCATTAAGTGAATCTCTACAAGGTGCTTAAGAGGGTCTATTTTTCATGGATATTAAGGAACTACAGCAGCACACTGTTACCATGGTCTGCATGAATACTGGTTCTAGAGTCTGAATGCATCAGCTTTTCCAACCTATTTCTTATTCCTACTGTATGAAGCCTTTTTTTATGAATTGCTGTTACAAAGGGAGTCTTGTCATTCTTTGGAACCTATAAAAGTTACAAAAAAAGCTATAAAAACATTTTACAGAATGACTGGAAGTACTGGCTATGTATTATCTGTCTCCCTGATTCCCCTCCAGCCCTGGTGTGCTTTGTCCTTATCTGGATGGTCACACACATTTCTTTGCCTGATGTGTTTTGGTTGCTGGGTTGGCTCACTTTTAGATCCCCTTGGACTCTTTCTGAACTTGCTTATCTTCAGAGTAAGAGCCTTCATCTCCTCAAGGTGAGGAGTGTCTGTGCTGCTATTCAGACCACAGAGAAAAAGCTTCAGCTCAAAGCAAACACTACAGCTGTGTTAGCCACAAAAAACATAGCAGCTGCAAACCAATACATTTAAAATTTAGGGCCATGCTGCGTTAAAAGGTGCTGTACTGCATGTTAAACTGTCTGTGGCTACAAACCAACCAAACTTCTTTGAATTTGTTTAAAAAAAATCCTATTACAAAATTGGACAGTAATAGAACTGTGCATGTTAATGCCAAATCTTTGTTATGGTCAGCAGCGACGGGGCACTTGCTCACCTTTGGACTGCTCCATTGGTGTACCTGCTTTCCCAACCCTAGGACTGAGCTCCAGCCTGACTTTTTAGTCTGTTTTCATTTTTGTGTTGGTTCTCTGCTGGACATCCTGACTCCTGTCCTGATTAGCCTGGCTATAAGCAGTAACAAGCTTATAAGGAGGCCCAACTGAGAAATGAAATATGCGTTAGTAACTTGGCTCAACTTAAAAATACTCATTTTGTCACTTACACTGCCTAGGGGAGGAGAGGAAAATACAAATGAAGTGGGCAGAGGTGAGAGTAAAGGCTTTATGGAATAAGCAGTGGTAAGCACAAGGAATTAAAACTGTGGTAAGCAGAAGTTCCCTATGATCAGAGAAGTGAAGATTTTCCTTCGCCCCAGAAGTTCCTCCTTCTCACCAGCTGAGAAGGTTTATCATACATGTAAAAATAAAATAAAATAAGTTGGTTTTAGAAGAATTTGTGAAGAGGGAAGAAAGAGCTCCCAGCACGGAAATCAACAACACTTCATCTGTAATTAAAATCTGAAGATGATGTTTGCTGCTCCCCTGTGGAGAGGATGGGGAATACACCTGCCTGCATGCAGTGCACAGGTGAAAAAGCTTCTTGAGGAGCTGTTAGCTATGAGTCTAAGTTTGCACTTGAATTAGGGCTGGAACTATTGTGTCACAAACAGCAAACTTTGAATTTTACTTTCAGTTTTGCAGCTCTGGAGTTTTTTCTCCTCTTTATGTCCCTGTGCTTGCTGTGTGCTTACCTCTTGGGGTGCGTTCACCCTGACTGGGCAAAAGGTGCCCACCAGCCTCTCTATCACTCCCCATCTCAGGTGGACAGAGGGACAAAAATAAGAAAGGCTCATGGGCTGACATAAGGACAAAGAGACATCACTCAGAAGTTAAAAGACCTTCCTCTCAGCCCTCCCTTCTTCCTGGGCTCAGCTTTACTCTCAATTCCTTTTCACTTTCAAATTCTTCCCCTGAGCTATGTAGGGGACCAGGGAAGGTGGGTTGCAATCAGTTTATCACACGTCTCTGTCACTCCGTTCTCCTCACACTCTTCTTCTGTCCCACTGTGGGTCCCTCTCTCCACAGGTCCCCTGGTCCTGCCAGGATCCTGCCTCAGTGCAGGCTTCCTGTGGAGGTCATAGACTCCTTCGACCAGAAACATAGAATGTCTCGGGTTGAAAGGGACCTTAAAAATAATCTCGTTCCAAACCCCTTGCATAGACAGGGACACCTTCCCCTAGGCCAGGTTGCTCAGAGCCCCCTCCAGCCTGGCCTTGAACTCCTCCAGGAATGCAGGCATCCACCTGCTCCAGGTCCTGCACAGGCTGCAGGTGGAATCTCCGCTCTCACTTCTGGAGCATCTCCTCCCCATTCCTCTTTACTGACTCTGATGTTTCTCTCACATGTTGTCACTCCTCTCCCCGGCTGCTCTTCCCCAGCAGATTTTTTCCCTCCTCCTTGATTATTTTCTCCCAGAGGCGCTTTAACCATCACTAGGTCTTGGACAGTGGCAGGTCCATCCTGGAGCCAGCTGGCACTGTGTGCACTGGACACAGGGAAGCTGCTTAGCAGAAACCACCTGTACCTCCCCCACCACCAAAACCTTGCCACACCTCTTGTATGAGAATATCAGAGAAATATTTGTGTAATTGCACGAGGTTCATCTCTACCAGATTTCTCATCAGTAGTAAGGTAAAGGATGCTCGAGTCTGATGAATAGCATTCCTCACTGGAAATGCCACTTTCTATGCCACAACAGACTGTTCTTTATTGATGTTTCTTCTGTTCCCTATTTAACTTTTGGACATCTCTGTGCGGTGTTTTGGAAAGGCAGAGGGTTCTCTTTAAATGTCCTCTGTCCTACTTAACACAACAGGAGTCAGCAAAGTTTCCATTGTCGGCAGTTTTTCATTCAATTACTTAACAGGGATTTAGAGAATGAATGCTTCTGCCCAAAGGCTTAGGTTGCTATACCAACTATTTACATTATTTTTCCCCTTAAGTATTTTCATTACTGTATTACAGTAGGGCACCAAAATACATCGGTGCTGTTGTAAGTGAAAAATGATGCAACATTTGCAGTCATTTGGCTTACACTTAGAGGTGATGATAATGGTGATTATAATTAACTGAATTTGCTGTTCATTGTTGGCTGCAGAAAACACTTTGCAGTTATTATCTAATGTGCTCCATGTCTGCCTCAATTCCTGATGCACAGACATTGTGGACTTTAATAGTTACACATTACTTGGTGCAAAGAGATGTAGTATGCTTTCCATTTAAGAAGCTTTATGGAATGAATCCTCTTTTCTTCAAAGTAATTGATATGAGTTGGCCAAAAGGCTTGTATTGCCAAGTGTATAGTATACCTACAAGCAGTTCATTTGCAGTAGGTACCACTTGCTGGGAGAACATAATGAGTCACTTAAGTCACACCTCTTTTCCCCACTCTCTTCTCTGAATAATAAAAATTTCCATGTAGGAAAATGAATTTGCAATTTTGTAAATAAAATGCAAGTGATCAGTAGCATAGAGTCTGATTTCCGCAGGGATCTGTTCTGATACGGGAGGAGGTATTTCTAGAACACCACTTAAAGCACAAACACTGCGCTGAGTGATAGTAACAGTATGTAGAGGAACATTTGGCTCTGTTTTTGGTTCTTGGATTTGAAAATCTATCACCACAGTTTTCCAGGCTGCCACTGAAGTAACAATGCTAAAAGATAGGGCTTCTTAAGTGTATTGGCTTTTTAAGATTATAACAGTGGGGTAGTTTAGGTTTCATTTTATCTCAGTACTGTCTACAATATTTTACTATGAGAGTAATCTGCTCCAAAGCATGATTCCTATGCTGAGATGGAAGAACTGACAGAAGGAACCATATGACAGGATGACATGCTTTTTAGTTTAAAAATAACTGTATCATACAGTGAGAGAGACTAAGCTGTTACACAGCTTTGGGAGTAGAAATAACAGTGTACAGCTGAGGTATGTGAAGAAAGCTTACTCCAGTAACAACTGGATTATAAATGAACCAAATGTTAAACAGTGGTCAGTAATTCCTCTATCCTCTTATGGATAATTGAGCAATGGGGAAAAAAACTGCAGTTTGATCTCCAGCCCTCAGCAAGTAACTTAACCTTGCTGTGCTACAGATTTGCTACATAACTGGTTTTAGGATATGAGTTGAAAGTCTTAATTTTTAATACTTTAACCTCTTCAAGATTCATTTGCCTAAGAAGGCTGTATATATGCAAAGGGTTGTTTGAGTAAATGAAGTAATGAGATTGCCTTATGTTGAATCCTACTTTTTTTTCCCCCCTTTAAACAGTAAATACTAGAAGCTGTTCCATTTAATTAGGATGTCAGGCAGTGATCTCACCTCCTGAGATGCACTTGCTGTTTTCCAGGGGATCCCCACAGGAGGTAGCAGTGGTTTCAGTGGCACTGAAGCAGCCAGCAGTGGAATACTGATAGTGCAATGTGGGGTGCTTTGCTTGAAGCAGTAGACTGAAACTTTAAGATGTCACAAATCTTGGTGTTTCTATATAAACTGGGTGTGTTTTGGATATTGCTTGGATAGCTTGATGTTCTCCTTTTTTAAATTAGTGATCAGTCTCATAGAAGGCTGCACCTGATTGTTTTGTTATTAGAAATGGAAATGTGACTCAATGTGATACTGCAGTGTTTCATATACTTCATGCTCTTGAAATGTCGTACCAACTATGTAACTTCAAAAGTTTTTTCTCTGTAATATTTTAATTTTTTTACATAATCCCATTATTAAATAAGGAAAAACCCTCCACATAAACCAAACCTCTGTGAGCTAAGGAGGTGACTGAATTTCATTCAGTAATGTGTATCATGTATCTCAGTTCCAGCAACGATCATTCTCCCTTTCTTTTACACTTTTTTTCATTCAGCTGGCTTTTCTTTCAACCAATTTTTATCTTGTTGCCATACAAATCTAATAAAGAATTTGGTTGATGACTGGAATCTCAAAGGACCAAATTATGAAAGCTGATATAAATAATTTTCCTCAAAATAGGAAATAAAAAGGCTCATTGTTTCCTGTTGCTTGTGAAACTCCTTCTATGTTCTTATACAAAGTAACTGGTGGTCAAGTTTATGTTCATTGGCTGATCTGAAAAATTCCATCCAACTAATAATGAATGAGTGGAATCCAGGAAGAGGGATATTAACAGCACAAAGTTTCTGGATGCTGCAGAGTGCAATGGGCAAAGAAAATATCTCGCTTTTCCTGATCCATGATGATGAATGACAGTGATTACCATGAACTTGACACTGTTTCCCACAGTATTCTTCTGGAGAACCTGGCTGCTCATGGCTTAGAGAGGTGTGTTCTTCACTGGGTGAAAAACTGTCTGGATGGCTGGGCCCAGGGAGGGGTGGGACTAAATCCAGCTGATACAAAACTGGATATTCAGATCTTTTGAGCAGGATACAAATCGTAGAACATGTTTTGATAGTTTTGTCTCTGGCACAGTTAGTCCTAGTCAGTAGAAAATAATCTTCCTTCTGCATTTTAGGCTGGATTCTTTCCTTACTACTTTGGGACATCTGTGACTCCTTAGCAACTGGAGATGTTTAATACTCAAAATTTACTCTGGTTTATTGCAGCCAATTTTGTTTTATTGAAATCCTCCCTCTTTCCTTGTGTAGCTTTACTTTTATTAGGTACAATGCTTTTGCCTTAGAGGGAATAAAAGTCGTTATACCTTGTGGAAATAAATTCCTTTTTTGTTATAAATAAGTTCCAGCAAACTCCTCAGGGAGTGGGAGGAACACCAAAGGTGTTCTTTGTGTTCAGTGGGACAAGAATAGTTCTGGCTCTAAAGCTGGTAAATGTGTGAGGTCTTTCTGTGCAGTGTGTAAGCCTGGATATTGTCAAGGAGACATTTCTTCCTGTGCTAAGGGAGTGCTTGATTTGCTACTCACACATGATATTGAGAAAATGTGGTGCTGAACAAGGCAAGTTACTGCCCAAGAGTTGCAATTTGTGTGCCACTGGACCTTGACTAATTAGCAGATGTCAGATCAGGGTTTTGTCTTAATTCTCCTTTATTAGTGTTTATTTATCCCTAGAAAGGAATTTTCATAATTCTTCCTTTGTTCTAACCACGTTTTTTTAAAGTATCTTGAGCTTTGTGAAGAAAAAGTTTGCCTTTCCACTAAAAATGTCAATACTTTGAGCCCTTCTTACAAGGAGGAACAGAAAGGACTATTCTTTTACCTAAATAGTAGGAGATGAAAAATCAGGCCAGTGTCCATCACATGAACCTATCTTTGTTTTGTTGTAATAAATTTTTCCTGCTGCTTTTGTTTTCTGCTGTGTTTTCTCTTGAGAATTGGAAAGGAAAGTTTTTGCTACCACACTCAGAAAATCAATCCGTTCCACCTAAAGAAATAACTCAGACACAAAGCAGTGTTTGCAATCATCTTTTTTCCTTGAGAAATCTGTTGGAGACTTCAGACTATGATTATCATTGAACTTACAAATGGGTAAATGGGCTGATTCTTTTATTTTTAACATACCTTGAATGAAACTGACAAGTTAATACCAGCTTTGCTTCTATTCTGCAGGCCTGTTTCTTGGGTAACTTTGAACAGAAATTAATGATTTCAAAGGCATCTGCATATGTTTATACTAAAGTGTTTCCCTTAAGTTTATTTGATAAAACAAGCATTATTTAGAGCAAAGAGTCTTGCCTGCTGTTTGTCCAAGCTTGTTATGCTCTGCAAGTAGACGTGAAAATGTGAGGAGGAATCAGTGCATCCTAAGCAAACAACTGTGGGATTGTGTCACGTCTGTGTTGGGGAGTGAAGGCTCAGGTCTCTGAACTCCCACTGAAGTGAGCTGCAAGTTCAAGCCTGAGCTGGAGTGGCACAGCTGCTGTGCTGCACTTGATGTTCCAGCCTTTGTCTACTCCCAGCACAACTCTAACTGTAAATCAAGGTGTCAAAAGGACTGAGCCACTCAAACTGCAGTGCTTTGGGGTACATTCTGCAGTTCAACACTTTTTTTTTTGGTAAAATGTTTGATTGTGCAGTGGAATGAAACTTGTGTTGCCGAAGAAGCAGAGAAGCAGTAGACAAGCTGTAAAGAAGCAGTCAGAAACGGTGCTTTTAAAGACTAGAATTATATAGGCAATTATACATTATTTTGCTCACTGTGTCGTTTCACTTGAAAACAAAACCAAACCAAACAAGAAAAGCCACCTCCAACTCAGTTCAAACAATAGTTTTAAGATAGCTATGATTTATTAAGAGCAAATTCTTTCAAATTCTGAGACTAGAAATAGAATAAACTAAAAGCCATCAAGATGGGCAGCCACTAGCAAATCCATTTTCTACTGTATTGGTGCAATGTGAGAAATATGAAATAATCCTGGTGCTATTTCATTTTCTTAAACAGAGTAGCCAGAGATTTAACTGCAACTCTTTTACAGAAATGTATATATTACTCAGGAAAGGCAGATTGATTTTTTTTCTTGGTACAGTATATAGATGTTGATTTCTGTGGCATTAGAATTTAAGGATATAGTCTCATTTTATGCTCTGTTTCAGAAGGATGTGGGAGCTACTAATTTATGTCTTTGATAAAGTCTAACATTTATTTTTCAACTTTCTGATAAAGAAGAAAAAAAATGAAATTAGAGGGCAAGCTCACCTACTACTTGCAAAAAAAGGAATTAGGACTTTGAAAAGCTAATATTTTATTAATTGAAAAAATAATCTGTTTCTAGGGTCTCTAAAAAAGTAGTTGCCCTTAAGCTATTGGTATAGCAGCATTTAAAATAAGTTTCTGACATCCTCAAGATGTGGGGGTTTTTTATTTGATCTCTCTTCAAGCCTGCATAACAAGAAAGCAAGATCAGTTCTTAGAGCCTGAAGTATCTTTATGGCAAACCAGGTTATGGAATAAAAGAAAATGCATTAATTTATATAGAACTGTAGTGGTTTTATTAATGCAGATCATTAGTCTTAAAACGGGTTTAGTATTTGACTTTTTACCCATTTTTGGAAATAGATTTCAACACATTCTGTTCATTAAAAGCGTTTTGTCACTAGAATACAAGATCATATGGCAGAGACAACTGAAGGTGAATCAAGACATATGGTTTCCCTTTTCTTTCACGTGAGAATCGTGGTGTGCATAAAAGCTTTGTGCCAGAAACATCAGTGAATTGTGATTTGATGAAAGCAAATCTGTTTGCCAGGAGCTAATTTGTGCAAAAAACTTCGCATGAAGCTGCTATGATTAGACCTCAACTCAGAATAAAAATATGGTCTTTATAGCTCTTTGTATCTCAGATTCTTGCCAGGAACATTTCCTTTAGTAGCTGACAATGTTGATGAGACAGTTAAATCTGTTTGCTGTAAGAGTAAGCAAAGGAACTGTGCTTGTCTTAGGAGTGTTTTGATTATTTAGAAATTGTATTTATCCCTGTAATTATTTCATCTTCAGACTGGGATAGCAGTGTTTTTTTCTTCTTGGTACATAGCTGAAAAATTTTTTGCACGTGGATAAAGAAACTTAAGAGTTTTCCCACCATCCCTAACGTGTTTTATCAATATTCTAATCTTTCCTGACTATAGTAGAGATTAATACGTAAATCTTGGATTATGGGCCAGACTTGTCAGCACCTACAGCAAGAATGTGAGTGCAGGATATCTGATTTAGCAAATCAATGTAACAGTTGTATCAGATCTCCCCTGTCTTCCCATAGTGGACTGTTTAGCAGACAAGCTTATGAGGAGATTGAAGAGTATTCCCAATGACACATTTAAAATCTGACATTATTTCCCATTCCATAAAGAAGTATCAGTTTGTCTGAATTCTCAACTTCCACATACAGTGTCCTTTCACCTACATGTTTTCTCATTTTGTCATTTTAAAACAATGAATCATTACATTTAGCAAATGAGTTGCAGGTCCCTCCTGCTTTCTCGGCTTCTGTCTGCAGATAGATTTCCCTCTGAACTCCTCTTTATTGTGTCAGTATTTCCATTAATGTATTATTACAAAATGTGATATTACTTTATTCCAAGTAAGAGCAAACAGATCACCTTTCCTCCAAGTGCTGCTGTGTCAGACAGCTGAGCACTCGGTGCCCCTTTGCAGCAGGATGTGTCCTCTGAGGCAGTGCAAGCCACTGTAAAGCAAAGAACAATTTGTTTTGCTAAGGAGCTGTTATGAGTAATTGTTTGTACTACAAGGCAGTTTGGGGAGCCCAGGCACAGACGAGGATATTGCATGAACCTGGAGCTAATTCTTCACTGACAGTAAGAGAATTTGGCTTGATAATGAACTAGCAAAACCAGAGTTTGGAGATCTGGCAAACAGAATGGGTGGTAGTGGACTTCAGCACGTGCCATGTGTTGGGTGTTGTATTTTGTGTTTGTTCATAGCAAATCACTGCAACCCCTTTCAGTCAGAAGTTATGCTGAATTTCTGAAAGTTGGGAATACAGCACATGATTCATAAATACCTGCTAGGGTAAAAACAAATATAGCTTCCCCCAAATGTTGTCCGTACACTTCTAACATTGCAATGCAAGAAAATTAGATTAGAAGGAAAGTCTACTTTGTTTACAAGAATATTTTGACTTATCTTGGCTGAAACGTATTTTTCTCAGTTTCTCTTAGGGAGATGTAGAGAAAATTACTGTGAAGGCTTTTCATGCCAAGGAGCAAACTGAACAGTCTCTTTTCATGAATCTAGGCTGGACCATTTTCCCAGCTTTTCTGCTGAGAGGAAGATAGTAATTTTTTCAAAGAACTTATAGTGTGTGACTGAATAAACACTGTAGGTGGTAGGCAAATGCAGTGGACCTTGAGAAAGCTATTTCAGTGATAAATCAACTTCATATTTCTGACATCTCTGATTCCTTGGCTCCTAAATGTGATAGAAAGAAGTATGTGAACTGCAGTTCATAATGGTTTATAAAATGTAAGCATAGTCCCTGGTTTCATGATGCCTAAACTGACTTCTTCATCCTCACTGCATTTAGCCAGTCATTAGACAGTAACTTGTCTGTACAGAGTGTGAAATGCATTCTAGAAATTTTAGGGAAAAAGTGAGACCTAAATATATGGGAATAGCATTGCGAATGTCTGTCAACTGAAAAAATGGCTTTCTATGTAAAGATAGACACTGAATCTTGGACTAATTACTAATTTTTGGATATTAATGTTTCTTGCATAGTGGCTGCAGCTGTATTTTTCTAGCAAAATGTGGGGAACTTTACACTGGAATGCAGGTCTTGAGTGGTGGGGAAAAGAGGGATGGTGGTGGGATGAAGTCTCTGTGCTGCTGTATTATCCAAAGTCTGGCTTGTAATCTCTTGCAAAGAAACAACTGCATAAGCAAAATTTTTACATTCAGGTTTAATGTCTACAGAGTAACTGCAGTCTCTGTGCCCTGAACAGGGATTTAACTGCTCTGCTGACAGTAACACTGTCAGGTCTGCCTGGGACTGCAGTGTTAGCTTTAGTAAAACCTTTCCTTGGAAAGCTCCTCCCTTATGAACACGCTTCCTACTAACGAATTCTTGTTTTGGGTGTATGTTTCTTGTACCTTTATTCTTATGAACATCAATAACCACACACAGAACAGCTCATCTTATCCCCTCCAGGCTGGAACAGCTGCTGCCCAGCCACCTGAGGGGGGAGAGCTGTCTCCTACTGACCCAGGTCATCGACCAGACCTTTTCTCATCCTTCTCTTACACAGTTTCAAACCACTTTTAGCACTGATCAGTGAGTCTGGGAAAGATCATCTTGCTGGTCTACCAACATGACATTGCTCAGCAAAGTAAAGGAGGAATCTTTATTCCTGTTGGTAGGCATCATACTGAAATATCAATATACACACTTCTCTTGTTCTGACTGCAAACCCAGTAATTTCCAGGTTTATCCTTTTGTTACCCTAAATATCTGACTTAAAGATCATACTGTCTTTTAGGGAATACACAATCCATATACCCACAATGCTTAGCCATCAAACTAGAGCAAAATCAGGACAATTCTGTTCAGAAATAAGAACCTGCCAGTGAAACATCTCAAAGGACTGGAAGGAAGAAACCACACTTCAATCTCTTGCTCCCTCACTCAGATGACCAAAGAGACACCTGGGACACTTGTAGTAAGCTATAGTCAAAGGAAAAGAAATAATATATAATGTTCTTTTCACTGCAGCTATTAAGATAGCAAGTTTGTAAATTTATCTTTTAAAGAAAACCATTGAAACTGTTTATAGCCTTGACATTATTTGTGTGTGTATGCACACATATACCAACAAGCATACATATATGTTTAATGGAAATACATTTTTAGAAGTCTAATTATCTCAAACATTTTAAGTTACATCATGGAATGGGAGAGAAGAAGAAGAAAATTCTAGTCTTCAGAGCTGTTAGTGCGACAAACTTCATAAACAACAGGTGTCTTAGAAATACATAACAGAACTTATAAAGCATTTATGGAATTTAGTGACTGTGAAAATTGCAACTGCTGGTATTTGGAGTAGTAGGAGAGCTGTAACATTTTACAGAAGATGACATTTTTATTGCCTTTGCTGTCTATAACCATTGTTTTGTACAGGAAACAAGGAAGCATGTCTTAAGGAAAGTTTTAAGGTTTGAATAAGTGTCTTGAATGGAGATGATGTGAAACATTCTATTTCATGTTAAATACTCTACTTGTCAGTAAATTATGAAATACAGGTTATTTTTAATTTGATTGATTTTAAACCCAAAGTGGGAAATGTTCACATAATTTTATCCTTCTCCATAATTTGTGACATACGTCTGGAGACATTAGAACTCACAATGTGGAGTTAAGCAGGCTGTAAACATTTCCTTCTCTGGATTATTGCTCATCTCTGTGGTAACAAAGTTAGTGCAGCATAGAGTGCATGAAAAAACCATGTCACTGTATGAGTTAGAGAGATTGGAGCACAACATTAATTTGGAAAACTCTCTGGTTTTTTTTTCTTCAATGTCATTACTGTAACAAGCAGATTTTCTGTGAATCTTATCTCACCCATGTGAAAAAAGTTTCAGAAGGAGTCAAGATCCAACTATCAGATCCCTTTCCCTCCCTCATGTGAGGATGACCATGTACAGTTTTTCAGAATGATGCTGCTGGATGTTGGACATGTAAAACACCAAACCTGAAGAATATATTTTGTTTTGAATAAGATGATGCAGAGATAAGTGTAAAAGTCTGAGTTTCTCAGCAAAGTGCCTTATCCTCATAGCTAAATAATCATCATCCCCTTTAAGGGTATGGATAAAGAATAGAAATATGTGGAGAAGGAACAGTTTTGCTAATGTCCAAGACAGCAAAATTAGATTTACAGTTAAGACATTGCTGATTCAATTTCAGTATCCCATAGTAGACCCTTGAATCATTTCCAACACATTCTCTATTTTCCCTCGCTTTTTAGCTTATCCCATCTCTTTGCTTTGTAAGGTCCAGTCTTGTCATTAATTCTGTTTTTGCACAATGCCTGGTACCATAAATCCCTCACCCTGGCTGAGATCACAGTGTACCACTTAATTTTGTTTTGGCACAGGTAAATACTGCTTTTATGCTGAACAATGACCGTGTTTGCCAAACAAGTAGGAATAGAGGGTAGGGAAGACATGCTCCATTAAAATCCATGACCTTGCCAAGTGCTCTTTCTCAGGCTTAACAAGAACACTCAAGTTCTCTTCTCTCATTAAAAAACTACCAGAGACAGTCAAGGTATCTGCTGAAGGCAGAGACAAATAGCCTGGAGATAGTAATGGCAAACAGATTACCTGGAGCTGTAACACATGGTCTGAGATACTGCTTGAACCTTCTATTTTTCTATGAAGAGTACCAAGAGATAAAAACCAGAAATATTGACTCCTCTGCACATAGACTGTGCAGGCTATGGCTGCGCACAGTGCATTCTGCCTAGCCCACAGCTTTCTTCTCTCAGCAGCAAATTCCCCACAACATTTGTATAGCACAGCAATGAGAAGGGTTTGGGTTTGGGTGTTTTATTCTTTCCCCTCGCCTTAGCATTAATAAATAGTAACAAAAAATTTTAACCTCAGAAGGGATGAAAATAGTTGTTGACATCTTCCAACTCTCTGTAATCTGTATCCATCTGAAAACTGGGTTGTCTGCTTCCTAACTCAGATTTTGTCTCAGCTGTTCTTGAAAATACTTCTGCTGGTCTGAGTTGTCTTTGGTAGCTAATTTTCAGTGGGAGCCCTGCAGACAGAAGGAAGCATTACATCGACCTAACTGGGGCATATTCACCACGCAAAGGAAGCACAGGGGTCAGCTTGTGGTGACAGCAGGAGGGACTGATAGATCACACAGAGATACACCTTTTATTCTCTGAGAAAATTGTGTCTTTTTATCTCTTGCCATGTTTTTCTAACCCTTCTGCTACCTCTTGCTGCCTTGTGCCCCTGCTTATTTCCTGTAGTGGCAGCACAACAATAAGGATTTTATTAGCAGTAATGTACATCTATAGAGTTTTGTGAACTGGGGGGCACTCTACATCTGCTAATCTGTTCTCTTTCCTTGAAAAGTGAAGGGCTGCAAGATTTAAATATCTAAATTATCAAAAATAAATGTTTTGCAGAAGAAACACAAAATGGAGGTGACATAAAACATAAGGCACTGAAAAACACGATTGGATACAACCAGATGCACTAGAACAGCAAATGCAAAATATTTGGATTTCTGCTCTGACATCACAGTATTCTTAATGTAGGGCTCCATGAATTCTCTAATTTCTTTGTATGCAGAGCAAAATACAGAGAAAGAAATCAGAATGATTTCTAATGTGCTCTTTGATGACTGGTTTGAACTAAGATGCACAAATATGCATCTCAGAGATGTACTTTTTAAAAAATCAATCATATCCATTGATAAATTCTCCAAGACATTCACTATAATTTGATTTATAACAATGTAACATAACTTGAATTCCTGCCTGTGTAAAAAAGATCAATGTGAAGTCGCTATTACGAAGATTTATTCATGGGTACACAATAGTTTCTGCCTGCCTAATTAAATCTATGGTATCCAAACCAATTCGATTGGGTCAAAGTTTGTGCACAGAGTAGCTGGCAAGTGCTGCATCTGCAGTGCCATTTAGTTATGGCAATTTGTCAGTGGCAGTCTTAAATGATGCGATTTTACAAACACAGACATTTCCTTAACACTGACAATGTCATTTCAGGCATCCTTAATGACATTATAATTTTTATTGTTGTTGTTTGCTATCTCCTTCCTTCCCAGAAATGCCTCTGAGGCTTTTCAAAATAACACAAAACTCAGAAAGTAGAAGTCACTCATAATTCTTTGCCTGCTTCCTCACAGCTTTGTTGTCTATAGAAAAGCTTTCCAAAGGAATAGTTTGCCTAAAGAAAATTAAAAGGTATGTGAAGTTGCTTATCCGAAGTCCTAGTTTAATGAAACAAAGATGAAAGCTCTCAATTTCAAGGACATCTATTCAGTTTTTGAAGATAATTACTGTGATTACATGTGTGTCTACACAGTGAGTAATTTTCTGGGTAGAAAGATGAGGGAGAAACAGTAGGTGTCATAGCTCTCTAGGAAAAAAAAAAGTAAAATGTGTAAAACTTTCATTCTCTCTGTATTCCTGTGGTATCTGTGTTCAGCTGCATTAAAGAGCTTTACAGCTTTCTGTCCGGTTCCATCATTTCCTTGAAGGGAAGGAAATGTAGCTTGCAGGTTTTTAAAAAGGATGTTTGTCAAGTGGTTTTGTAGCACTAAGGTACCACAGATGACCCAGTTAAGATACTATGTCGTTTTTTGGGGGGCGCAGGTGTATTTCTGCAGGCTTTTTTCTTTATTTTATTTTTAAAATATTTCAATTATTTTTTTTTAACTGCAATTTCCTCATGTCTAGCACACACATGTGAATTCATGCTGGCTAGAGGCTGGCATGCGATCTCCTGCTGGGGAGGCGGTGAAGTTCCTGATAGCTCCCAACTTATTCCTGAATTTGTTTGATTTCTGGAGATTGTTTTGTCCCACTGCTCCATTGATATGTCATTGCACTCCTATCAGGAGACTGACTGATTTTCAGTGTAGAGAGTCTCACAGCACTGAATCAGTTTGATGTTTGTTTTTTTCCTGGCATACTGTCCCAATGGAGCGGGATATTTCTCTCATACCTCCTGTGTTGCATTTGAAGGCCTATTGCTAACAGACCCTTAAACTGAGAGGGACATTGAGACCCTATGGTTTAGGTTTCAGCTAGGGATGATAGTTTCCTTTTGGAATCCATGGGAATGCATAAAGGAGGAAGAGAAGATGAAACCAAATTGAAAATTGGAGTCTTAGGATGAAGTGGTATAAAATGCCTGAATTTTACTGATGAAGTAAAAAACATGAACTAAAAGAGTAAAAAAATTAGTAGAGGGTGAGATTTGGAAGTTTATTGCAAGAACTGTATTTCCAGAAAGAGCTAGTTTTTCATATATGTAATTTGTTCGTGGATAGTAAATCATGTATTTTAAAAAGCACCTGTGTCATACTTCATGGCAGGGGGACTGAGGCACACAAAGTGAATATGTTTCAAAGCCCCAGATCTGTCCACTTTTGTTCAAAACCTCTGGAAATATTACTGTGGTCACTATTACTGTTCTTCAAAAGGATCAGTGAGCATCTTCATTTATTTGATCAATGACATAGAAATGAAAGAACGAGGGTATTTCATTTTTGGCAAAATATGACGATGATGCAGAAGAAAGGTACTTTTTATGGCAGATGCAGTATGTATAGGCATTATAACTATATGTGTGCATCAATATCTAAATATCCTGTGTGTGTGTGTTTTATGCATATTTCCTAGGAGCTTTGTAAATCCATTTCTGTGTGTTCTCTGTTGGAAAACAGAAGTGCAATAGAAAAGTAACGTATTTTGAGCTTTTTATCTTTCTATATGCGTGCCTTTGTTTACATTACCTGTATGAAACAACAAACTAATACATTGTTTTCTTCAATACAAATATTTGGGTATTCAGGTATCCTACCTGCTTATAAGAAGTTAGAAGAGCCCTGTAATTAGACCCCACCTAAATTGTATTCCCATTTATTATTCCAGTCAACTGACTAGAGCAGTTCAATTGGATAGAACCTGCACAATCATCTTGTCCTACTGCCTGACCATTCCTGTCTCATTCTCAAAATCAGCAATGACATTTTCTACAGCTACTGTGCTCAAAAGGAGCCACAAGAAAGCGATTTAAAAAAATTCCATTCAATAGAAGGTAGACACATGACTATTTAGATTCTTTGGAATTGTCCTGCTGTACTTGGTTGCTGCACCCAAAGTTATGAGACGAAAATGTCCACATGGAGTAAGCACTGCACAAATGTGCAGCCTGGGCCAGTTTTGAGGAATTCATAACCTAAGCAAGAAATGAAGGGGAGAAAGGTTTATTACTCAATTCAGTTAAGTGTAAAAGCAATATTTAAGTGCTGTCTTAACTTTAAAGATGGTTACATAGAGGTAATACAAGGTTTGCTCAGTATTTTGAAAAGAAACAGTTATTGTGGTGTTTTATTCCTATGTCAGTGGCTTCTGGATCTATTTTTATCTATGTTACAAATCTCTCTCAGAATGGTAGTATTGACTAAAACAGAGATTACTTATTCTTTAAATTTTTATTCTTTTAAAAGGAAGATAAAACCTCTGATTTCCTGCAGAGAGTGCAGAAAAGCAAAGCCCTGCCAAAATCATCCTTAGTTAAGCATTAGCTCCAATTGTAACTGTTAGGATGAAATCTTTCAGATGACAGGTTTGCAGGACTTTGTTTTTGTTGTTTTGATAAGCTCTATATTGTTTTGGAAAGTTAAAACCAAGTCCCAGTCAGAGTGTTTTATAAACCACACACCTTCCTCTGTCAAGGATGCTTTGGCATAATTGCAGCAAACGCTGAGATAAAATTTCCATCTTACAGCAGGCACTTGCAGATCAGGAAATGCTGGTTCCAGGGGACAGCAGCACAGAACAGCAGAGTATCAAGGGGTTCTCCTTTTCCAGCTAAGCTATTTGCATCTAGAGCTCAGCTGCTGCTCCCTCTTCCTGTGTGCTCTGTTCTCCATCCCTGCTCTCTCCTTCCTCTGTGAAGCAGGGATGTATTTCTGGTGCTGGATGAAGCCCAGCCATGCACGAGTGAAGCTGAGCCTGTGGTGATCTGCAGGGGAGGGAATGCGTGGAGCAGGATCCAGGAGTGATTTGTGCACTCTCACAGGAGCTGCAGTGTTCATCAGGACTGAGGGAACACACCTGTATGCAGCTACACAGAAACTGTGACTTGCACTGCACACTGGGATGTAGTGAGGCTGGGATTATTTGTAGAGTTCATCCCTCTTCTCAAACAGCAGTATTTGTTAATTCAAGAGGCACACAGCTCCATTTAAGGTCATCTAGTACAACTGGAGCTTTTTAATACAAAAAGAGTTATTAAAATCTTGATAAATATGTAACTTTTCAGGGCAGGTTGAGGGGAAGAGGTGTTTTTAGCAAGGAGAAATGGGCATTAGGATTAAAATGAATTTTTTATTGGTCTAAAGTCTTATTTGGGAGTGCAAGAGTTCCTACTCCTTTTTTGACTGCATCACTTGGGAGCATGGGAGCTGCCATAGTGCATCAAACTAGTCATTTGTCTGCTGCAGCTCAACCTTGCCAGCAGTGGCCAGTGTCAAACACTCTGGAAAAGGCCAGGAAAACCTGTAAGGAAGCCAGAGTGGGGAACACAGATCCTGAGGAAAGTGAGGGAAATGGCTTCTTCTCCCTCCTGTTTTTGTTTCTGTTTTGTCTGGACGAAATGAATTAAAAGAAAGCTCCAAAGCCATCATCTGTTTGTGACGGCGTTTTAAGTGTTCCCCTTCGAAAATTCATCAAAAGCTGAAGGAACTACTTAATAAGAAGGCAAAGAGGGAAAGGTATCCAGCTGCATTAAAAAGTACATCTAATCCAGTGTGGGAAAAACTATTTTTCTTATTCAGCACAAGAAAATGTCTGTACTGCTGCATCTACCTCCTGCTTTCCAGCTACTCCTTCCAGCTCACCTCCTCCACAGTTGGTAAATGTGTGTGTGCTTCCACGTTCTTTAAAGGTAAAGTTAGGTTCTGCTTCCCCCGCATTTCCAAAGGGAGGTATCTCCAGGAATGCTTGATGATTTGCCCAAATCTAGGGCAAATTTAGGGGCTGTGTGTAGCCATAAATACTAAACACATCTTGTGATGCAGAGTCAGCAGAGTAATTCAGAGATTTTCCATCAAAAATGCTGCACTATGTATTGAAAGTCGATGATGGCAAAACACTTAAAGTTGAAGAAAAATATATTTCTCTTACATATTTTTTTTCTTCCCTCCACTCCAATCCTTCATAATCATATTTACAAGTTTTTAGAATACGAAACAAACTACTGGTGGAAGGTAATTAAGTTCTCTGCATTGAGTCTAAATGCCAAAACAGGAAGAAATAGCACATTTTTCAAGGAAAAATCTCACAAAACTGATTTGTGGATGTGGGAGACAGGAAAAAAGTGTTTAATAAATCCCTCTGGGACGTAATAGAGTGTGGGTTTGGTGGCTACCATGGATCCTCAGTTTTAAACTGAATCGTAGTAGTAACTAATAGTGAATTTATTGGTTCTGGTGCTAACATATCTCCATTATTGAATTAGGATGTAGAAATATTTCTAACTGTTATGTGAGAACTAACCAAGCCTCCTTCTTTTCAAATGAGGGTCGTTAGAAACTGGGTTGAGAACTACTGCTCTGTATGCTGCCCATTACATCTTGAACAAGCTTTTTGTGTTGGGTACAGAACTGGAGCTTCAGCAGCAACAATGACCTTTAGTCAGCTCGCAGATTTTAAAAGAAAGTCAGTTATTAATGTGGAGACTCTGGTTGTAGGTGGCATCCTCATTCCATGTGTTTGATCCTGACATATTTCACTCTTCTTTGCTGTAACCAATCTCTGGATTCCCCATGTAGATAAATACCACAGGATTTTCTTTTGCAGACCACAGAGAGTTGTCCTTACTAATATGACTTTAAATCACCATGCAACACAGTGCATTTTTAAGTAGGTAATGAATAGTGAAGAGACTGATTGATTGAAAAGATCGCAGGGTAAACACAAGCAGAGAGGAGGGATAGGACTGAAAGAAGAGCTCACATGCAAATAGCTGGCAAAGAAAAAAACAGAGAACATAAGGCTAAACCCACCATAATAAAGAGAAATACAGTACTGGTAATGACTTGCATTCCTGCAGCATCTTTCATCCAGAAGTGTCTTCAGACACTGCAGAGATCTCATCATTCATCCCTCCAAAGAAGTCACCTTTCAGGTGAAGGTGAGAAAAACAGATTAGAAAGATATGGAGAAGAAATATTGCAAAAATCTAGGGAAAGGGAGGCAGAATGGGCAAACCTATTTTTCAAGAATGTTTTGCAAAGCATCCCACTCATAAACAAGTCATGGTTCTGAACTGAAGGCATAGATATTCCATAATAATTTATATTGTGTCTGGCACCTCATCTTGGGAAAAACAGTTGGATGTCTCACCTACTATGAAACTTGAAGACATAACCCCCTCTGTGCTGTATTTTGGGGCTGGTACATGTAGAGATCATCTTCTGAGCACATCCTAGTTTCCCCAGGGAATGGCCATGAGGGAACTGTGATCTCCACCCAGTCCCTGATTTGGACTGAGGATATAATACACTACAGAGAAAATCCACAAGTCTCTTCAGACAAAAGTATCATTTCAGTTGAGAACTTAAATATTGTTTCCATCTTTTTTAAAACAGAAAAAATATTAAGGCAACAGTATTTTCTGCCTACTGTTTCCAAGAAATATAACAGACTTGTGAGTTGGAAGGGTTAAAGTTGTTTCTTCACTTTGCAGGTGCAGGGTCTTTGATCTCCAGCTCCCCCAGGGGCTGGAATCATCTCAGGTGCAGTGGGATACTCAGTGGTGGATCTGCAGATAGAGGCAGCCCCGATTAGAAACAGAGCATGATCATATAATTGTATGTACATTCATGCCCACAATTCCTAAACACAGGCAGGAGGACTCTCTTTTTCTCTCCTCATTACACATTTCCCATTCCTAAAGAATACATTCTCACTTTGCAGCCACGCAGCCAAAGCCATATTAGACTGTAAGAAAGAGAGACTGTTCTAGCTCCAGCAGCAGCACATCAGTGTAACTCAGTTAGGAGCACTGGCGATTTAATACCCATTCAGTGGGCAGCGTGTGAGCAGCTGTGCTCTGCCACATGGTGGCACAAGAAGGGACAAACATTTGCTCTTGAGCTGCCCTGGTTTCTGTATTCCTCACAAGCAGCGTGCCGGGCGTGCATGAGCTGCTGCAGAAAATTCCATGCAGGGTGCTGCGTGGCCGTGTCTGGACACTGAGTGATTACGCTGTCACTTTTCATCTCCAGACAGGTTCATATTAACCTTCCCCACTAGAAAGTGTAGTCCCCTTTCCCAGTGCCCCAGGCAGAATTTCTGAGAAGACACCTTATGTTTCCCCTTTGAAAAAAGGCAGAAGGATGTTTAACAAAGTGCTGCCAGAGGACTTGAATCTTCTCAATGTCTCCTTGCCCTGTCCCCTACTGCCATTCTTCCATCAGGCAGAATTGTGGTGTGTAATTCAATTTAAAGTAGCAGAAGCTGCATTCTTCTTATACATCCAGGTCAACTGGTGCATGAAATAAAGATGCATGCCCAGCCCAGGAGACAGATGCACATCCTTTGCACCTGAGAAAAGCAGATAACTGTTACCTATGGAATGATTTAAAAATTCCCACTCTGTCTTCCAAATTTCGTTTTACTCAGCTCATTCACATTAAAATGTGCTTGTACTTCCTTGTTGTGCTTCTGTATTTGCATAACTTCATATTTCACAGTAGGTCTGCTGCAATTTTTGGTTTTTTTGTTGAGGAGCAGAGATGCTTTTGGTTTTCATTTTGTCTTCTGGTTCTGAGATGTATTCCCATTATCTCTGTACTTTTATTTTGATAATTGGTACTTTACCTCATCTGAGTTGACATTCTGTCTCTTTAATTTGTACCCATTTTACTGATGCTCCTTTGTCACCTGTGTTCACATGCACAACCAAGAATTTCTGTGATAAATTAAGCTATAAGGTAAAGTTATTTTCATTGTGAATAAGCCCAAAACATCCAGTCCCAAACTGGAGTTTTAAGGCATTTGTTACACAACTTTGTTGTTGTCTGGTGAAGAAGTAGCTCCAGATTTCAGTTTTAAAAGTTTTTATAGCTCTTGAAAATGTCTATACAGTGCAGTGGTGTTCCACTAGCAAGGTTTCAAGGATTATTAAAAGCAATTCTACTTAGATTTTTACAACCTATGTTTCTGCTAGAATGCCCTTTCCAGGTTCTGAAGGGATTCCAGTACAACCTGTAAACTGTGAGAGACTCTTCTAAACCCGTGAGTTCTATGCAGCAACATCCATAAAATGAGCAAGGCTGAACACCACATTTGGGCAAATTGCCTCCTGTGGCTTTTGTAGCCTGCCCGTGGAGTAAGCAGAGAGTCAAATGGCTTTTAGAAAATTCATATCAGGCTATGGAAAAGACTGTTAGAAGAAGACATATAAGATATTAGAGATTATAAGAGATCAGAAGTTTCCTGGTGCAAGCAGGCAGCTACAGCAGCTGCTGCTGCCTGGGTAGATTTTAGCACTTGTCTCTGTAATCAGTGCAAGCAGATAAAACATAACACTGAGACACCTATGTTCCAGCACTCCCATCCCTTGTGCTGGCCTCTGGATAGTCCTTTCTCCCTCTCTCTGCACCTGAGGACTTCAGCCATCAGCACTGACCAAAGTAACACATCTGATGTGTCTGCCTGAAGCACACAGGTTTCTGGATGGAAGTTACAGGAAGGGAAACCTGTAAGAAAAGATTGAAACAGTTATTCCTGGCTTGTGCTGTAAAGCAGCACAATTAATATTTCTTCCATGACTTGCACCAAATGTCTCACCCAGTAACCAAGACTTTGTCTTTTTTTTGTCAGTAGGGCCATACTCACTTATTCCAGTGGGCAGATCAGCCTGCTATGAAACCTTTACCCAAAAGTGCTTTCTGTACCTTGGAGTTCTTAACTGCAGCTGTTACTTGAAATGTAAACTCATTTAATGATGCAACAGAGATATGTTTTCAATCTTTATTCAGCAATTTTGCATGGGATACTGGGTGATTTTTCATTCATCTAGTAGAGCAATTTTTTATCATCCTTGATTAGTTCTTGAATCGTTATAGTTTTAATAGTTCTTAGAACATCATAGTTCTTTCTCTCTCTCTCCTCTTTTTTGAAAAGTATTGATATTCTAAAATATGTCTGTCCCTTAGTACAGTAAAACTTCATATTTGTTTTCTTGCAAACAATTCAGTTTATTTAAATGCTCAGCAGAGACATTTGTAACCAGGTCAAAAACATGAGTTGATAAAGTTCTCTAGATGTCAGAGAAATGATTGGAAGAAGAAATTATATATGCTAATAGCTAGCAAAGAAAAAGCAGATGCTGCTGCAGTAAGAGAAATTATTTTTTTTTTTTTAGAAAACACTGCTGACCCATTGGATAAACACCAAAATTATATTTCTGTATGAAGCAAGCTTTCACTGTTCTTTGAAAATAGGATAACTGCATTTCTAAAAGGCCTCTGTTATCTGTAAGCAAATCCCATTGCTATACATAAAAAACCTCTGATGGTCTTATGAGATGTGGGTTTTTGTCTTATGAGATGTTCTGTAATTTTACTGGTACATTTCAGAGAGAGGGATTAGAAGACAATAGGCCTGTGATAGTGAACTGCTGGGTCACAGGTGACAATCAGCATCAGCTTTCTCAGTGGGCATGATTTATTGAAGGCAAACAATCAGCCTTTGTTAGGGTGCACGAAAAGAGAAGTGAATATTGTCACACTGACAATAATGAAGTGTCAAAAAGGAATTTTTTTCTAGTGGACTACAGAGTATCAGTGACATAATGTGCTCTTACAATGCTTCAAAAAATGTTTTATAAAAAAGAAGATGAGTGGGGAAAGGGACTTTTGTGATGTTATCGTCCTCAGTCTACTACTTAGTGAATGTAATTTGAGAAGAATCCGACAACTTGAATTTACAGAAAGCATGTTCTAGACAAGACACAAATCTGCGCAATGCCCAATAATCAACAGAGTTCCCTAGGTTAACAAATCCAGTGACATGTAAAGAGTAATTTGCTTCACTCCCTGAAAATCAGGCTGGTTTGTTACAGTATTTCTAGAAAGATGTGAAGCCATTTCCACCAAGGACTTCCATCCCTAATCTGTCAAATATAAACCATTATCAAATGTACCCTGACCTATCTTATATGCACCCATTATGGTGCCCTTTTCTTGCAAAGTTGTCATAATGAATTCCTTACAAGTCTGATACAGGAGCAGAGCTGGAAAGCTGGAATTGTTACCAATGCTTATCTGTAGATGGACAGTTTTGGGCATCCATGTAGAGTGGGAAGAAAAGTAATCAGATTTGAAGCTTCACTGCATTTTATCAGAGCCATTCATAGAAGAAAATGGCTCAGTTGGCACGGTTTTAATCATATCAGGATCAAAGTAGTGATTGGATTTATTAATGACAATCATTAACCAGCAGTCAATGAAGTGTGTATGCAGGATCACTATCAGCAATACAGCCTAATAAACCATAATGCTAAATGTTTACAGAATGTTCACAAATGCAGATTTCTCCTTCTATAACTAATCCAAGCAATTTACAGAAGTGTCAATGCCAGCAGAAAAACTGCTAATATTTTCAGATCAAGGTTTAATGCGGCTCTCTTGCTTTGTCTCTTTCCCCACTGATAAATGTTTCCTTGCTTTTTTTTATGGTTCTTTTAATCTGGCTTCTAATTTACTTCAAAAGTGGCTTTGTTACAGTTTAATGAGGCTGATGATTGTCGTTTTCTCAGTGTTACAGGTTTGGGGGGAAATGACCTCTCAGGCAGTTTGAGCTTTTTGGTTTTTTTCCAGAAACATTACACTCCCACTCCTGACTTTCCATCCATTTTTCCAAAAGGAGCTGTGTGAGTTTGCCCCCATGTGCAGTCAGAGTAGGTGATACCAGCCCTAGGATCAGATTCAATTCTACCTTCTGGCTGCAGAAAGGAAAAGGCTCCTTAGGCAGAGCTAAGAACCAGACTGGAGCTTAGGTTATTTTTGTTTATCCAGCTCTGTGTTTATCAGAAGCCTTTTTCTTCCCCAAACACATTTTTGCTGCTGTGTCTCTGATTCATTCTATGTCAGAGGCTAAGTATTAGATATCTTTGTTCTCTTTGTGATGTGAGCCTTAAAAAAAATAAATTATTCTGTTTCCTGGATAGACGTTGAAGAGTTACCAAGCTCAAACTCCTCACCAGTCTGTAAATTCTTTGGGATATGGATGGGCATGATGACTCTTTGTTGATGACCAATAAAATTCCTTAAAAACTTAGACCTGGAGATTTAAATTCTTTTCTTGTACATAATCTCTAACTCACTTTTTCCTGTAATACTCTATTACTAGACATGTGGTTGAATAGTAACCCATCTAAAAGCTTTTCCTTCTAAAGTTGTCTTTTAATTCTTTCCTTGTTTACAAAAAAGCAATTTAATATAAACAGGTTCCCAGTGTTATAAATTTCTTAGAATTTCTGCAAATATGTGTGTTGCTTATTATGTAGAAAAGTAATAGTCTTGCTTGTGATCTAATTAATTATTAATTACTGTTGCAATATTTATCCATTTCCTATCCATCATCTGTCTGAAGTTTCCTGTGTTTGTAATAAGCTCTGTTATAAGGTCTATTACTGTGTATTTTATAACACAGAGGATTTGGAGATTTTCTGCATTAGACATCATACTTTTTTAAAACATCATTGGAAAGCAGGAATTTTCTAGAATAAACACGCAAGTCCAAATTTGTTGATTTCAGGTGTCATACTTAAGCATCCAATGTCTGATTCCCAGGAATATTGAGCAGTTAGCCTCTAAGAATCAAATTTCCAGTGACTTGTATGTAATTTTTTAAAAATTTGTTTTCCCCTCTACTTCATGTATTTCAAATTGAGAATTTAAGAAATTAAACACTGGAAGGGTTTTTTTAGTCTTTTTCATGCTTTGCCTTTTTTTAAAATCATCAAAATCAAATATTGTCCTTATTCAGTTTTTAAAGTTGAAAGTTAAAATGAAAATAAAAACCAAAATGAAACAGAAATCAAATAGAATTTTCTCTGGCCCATTTTCCTCTGAAGTCAGGTGTCATTACTTATTCTATCATTTACCACGGTTTTTGCTGTCTAAGGTCCAACTCTTTGTTCTGAAATGTTAACAAGGTAAAGGTAAAGGGTCTTTCCATTACTCTTAAAAAGGACAGGCATCTATGCATTCAGATTTTCAATATTGTGTACAAACAATTACAAATGCAAATCTGCCTCTGCAGTCTTGGATAATTTGAAACTGCAGTTAACATAATTATTTATAAGACAAACACTAAGATGTAGTCATAACCCATACCCAAAATCTGTGCAGGGATTGTTTCTTTTTTTTTTTTTTTTTTTTTTTTTTTTTTTTTTTTTGGTGAGTGAGAAGTTTTTTTTTTTTTTTTCTNATATTTGGGGGCAGGGTCTGACTTTATTTGGAAGGGGGGGTGGCTGAGGGGAGGAGAGGGGAAAACCATTTTTATTTAAGGGGGGGGTAGGGATAAACCAAACAATAACAAGCAAATTTAGTATAACAGAGAGTAAGAAAACGCACCCCAACACTGGCAGACAATCATCTGTCAGCATCCACTGCTGTCTTTCTCTTCATTAGCTGGACTCCAGATTGTAAGAAAAGTTTAACTGAAAAATGTGTTTGCAGTGTTGCTCCAATTATTCCACGTACACCATCATGCTTAAGGTAAATTTTCCAACAATTTTTTTCTAATGTATAGATGAAACACAGCTACTTCGATTTCAGGAAATATACCCAAGTTCTAGTGATTTGCTTACGAGTAATGAGTTCTTTTCCTCTGTCCTCCTTTATTTTTTTCTCTGTTATTCTTTATCTTCTTTTTATCATTCAAGTGCCTGGAGGAAAACTGTTCCAAATGTTTTCTTCTGGCATGATGGTCAAAAGAACCTTTCAGCATAAAAAAAATCGATAAGCTATTTTTAACTATTTACATGTAGGGCTTTGTTTCTGCTTTGGTAGTCAGAGGGCTGTGTACAGGTCTCAAATCTCTAGGGCAGCCAGTTCAGAAGAAGTTAGACATAAAAGGACATAAAACCCCTACAGCTGTAGTTGCAAGAATTGTCACCTTTTGTTGGCTTCAATCAGCAGGACAGCCTAGAGAACAAGGTGAAAAACTTCCTGTGCTGCGTGGTGACAGTCAGATGCAGTAAAGTGAACAGACATTTTGTGTCTTCCCTTAGCTGCTGTTCAGTGCTGGAAGCACCTGGAATCTGTAGATAGTTCTCCTTCTGCAGCATGTGTTTGGAGATAAAGCAGAATGTGATAATTCATAAAACTCAGAAAAATTACCGCTTCAAATCAAAGTCTGTTACAAGGGCTATGTAAAGAACAACAGGAAGATTAAAATGTAAACAAAAAGAGAAATTGGCACGCACGTTTCAAGATGAATTAGAAGGTTTGTGAGATACTGGAGAAAAGTGCCTGTAAAACATAATCAGAGTGACATCCTCTCCAGTGGGGGCATTGTGGGCATGGAGCTGGCAGGTGGGATATTCTAATTGCCAGGAATCAAGTCACTGCTCTCTGGTGAAGGCAAGCACATTCCTGGTGGGTCTTTGCTGAAATTACTGACTCTGAAACACATGAAATCTGGGGAAACTCTCCTCTGCTGGGACTGTGTGTTTGTTAGACCTGTGTGGGTATTGCTGCAAAAGGTCTGGGTCATGACCTGGTCCTGCAGAACATGCTCAAAACTGAGGAAAGCTCTGGAGGCAATAGAGCTTTTTGAAGACATTTGGGAAAAAAAGACCTAAAGGAGCAGACAGTCTTAGCAGGGAAGGCAGTCTTCAAGTGTAACTCAGGTGACAATTCGGCAGTATCTATATGATGTCTGCACAACAAACTCGTCAGGAAAGTCATCAGTGTGGTAGAGACTCTAATAGAACATCTGGTTTTCTGGCTTTTTAAACAAGGTGCTGACCAAAAGAAGGATATTAATATTTCTCTGTCATAAAAACCTCTTCTTACCTGCAAGGGTGAAAGTGGCAGGTTTCATCTGCATGTGTGGAAAGGCTGTGATGATATATTGGGTTCATTCAAAATAAAAATTTACTATGGGTAGATTAGGAATATTCTTAGGTTTGTAACTTGCCAAATTGCTATAAAGTGTGCAGAAACTAAAACAGTATGTGCTGTGCTACAAAAAAAATATATTCCTGGTATATTTTCCTGGTAGCTAAGGTGGAAATAAGTTTTGTTGTATGTCTTATTGTTTTGCTGATTTTGACTGTGTATGGAATGTGAGAGATTTCAATTGGGAAAAATTCATAATTTCTGTCTGCTTCTATACATGCAATCTGTGACATGAGAACAAGAACACTGAACAGAGAACCCAGAGGAGTTTAATGGCTGATCACACACACTGAGGCCTCCTCTGTCCAAAGAAGGCAGATAGTGAAATTGTGTGTTTCTGCTGGATTGTTTAGTGCTTTTAAATACCTGTCTTGTTAAGGACATTGGGGAAATTTATTTCCTAAAAGTGAGCAGGTGAGATACTCATGGATTTCCTTTGTAGTAGGGGTGATGTCTTGGCCGTTTGGTGTTACCCCAGGCTGTGTCGAAGCCCCCTGTGCAACAGGGGCTACTATGGATGCGGGGAAGAGAAATGACATGTGGTTCTTGCCATTTGAGGAGACAACATAAACAAACAACACCTCAGTCCAGCAGGATGAACTGACAATCTTTGCATCCCAGAGCAAGTTAGTGATAGTGTGGTGTACAGACCTTGGCTGCAGGTTCTGTTCCCACCTCAGCAGAGCTAAAGCATCATCAGGGCTTTGTGTTGGTGGCTGCCTGGCTTTCTGATAGTATAAATAATGTGCTGTTCTTGTAACTTACTAGATAACAGCAACTGGCTTAAATCCTGATAGTAGATGAGCGAGCACTTTATATATGATGCCCAAAAAGAGCATTCGAAAGATACAGGACTGAAACCTGGTCTCAGTTCTATATGTGTAAAATCCTCCAGTGATACAAGTCATAGTTATCAAAAAAAGAAATGGTTTTTCTAAGCCACAAAACCTGCATCTGACTTTTTGCCATACATTGAGGCACATGAAAGAAGTTACTGTCTGGAATTAAAAATGCAGGCAGAAGTACAAGTCCTATACACACCAATTATTAAAGTAAAACCTTAAAAGAAAAGAATCAAAGCTATTGATGATCTCTTTTCCTGAATATAAAAGACTTTCTGTAGAATGGCTGTTTTTGCCTTTCATTTCAGTGGCTGTTTATCAGTGCCTGGCAGCAGCATTTTCATTATCAAATTCCAGCAGACGGTAGTGTTGGCTCATCAGGATGTCCCTTGGGTGTTTCTTGGCCATGTGGTCAAACAAGGCATTTTTCACAACTTGCCTCCTTTGATATCACAGGAGGTATCATTCTTTGGAGTCATATTCCAGGTTTCAAGTTGATGAGAAAAAGGATTCAGCAGGTGCACAGCAGCACAGGTACCTTGACTTTGGCTTCAAGGGTAAAATATTGCCTTCAACCAGTAAAAATCAGGCAATGCTCTCACTGTGTCTCTCCACTGTCTTTTGTGTGCACTTTCCAAACACAATTCCTCTTAACTGAGGGGAAATTCTGTAAGGGAAAGCTTAGAAAAAAACCGAGACTTAGCTCAGTATCTACTCAGATCCTAATGAAAATCTACCTTAAGGTTATTTTGCTCACCAGAAATTCTCTTCCCATTATATTTGCTTTCTGAGACTTTCTACAGACTTCATTGTTGTCCTGATTCAATAAAGTATACACACAGTCAAAGCTCTGGAGTAGCTCCATAGAGGAAAAAAAAAAAGTCAGAAAGCCAGTGAGCTATTTTTTGCTTTGTATCCATGTGCATTCCGACTTATAACTCAGATAGTATCAGGAAGTCAAAATGAACGAAAAGGGTTGACTTGTAAACTAAATGTTATATAACAGTTTTCAATCCATCAAAGCTGTTAAAAGTGGCCCAACTTTCATTTGAGCAAAATTCGTGTGCTGTGTGATTCTGGTGTGTTCTTATCCATGCTGGAAAGGTTTGCAGTCCAAGCCATGTGGAAACATGGGTTAAAGTAATTGGGTCTTTTATATCTCTATAGTGACTTTTCCTAACTAACCACAGCAGAGAGTTCCTTGTTCCTTTTATCCAGGACTATGATAAGAGCAATACTAATAAGACAAGCGGAACTTTACAATGATAAACCTCCTTGTAGGTTTCCTTCTGTGCACAGTACACACAGTACAGGAACCCCTAAGTAATATTTGCTTCACATAGTAGACTTTCAGCAGCATAACTTCAAAGATAGGTAAAAAAAAAAGGGTCAGGGAAAAAGGAAAAGAAAATAATTTGTCTTAAAAGATCTTTCCATCAATCATATTGTATTCATGTTTTGCAATGAAGAAGTGCATAATGTGTTCATGGTTTGCAGTTCCTTGTTGTGTATGAGGTAAATAGTTCATAGCATTGTGTTGCTGGGGATGACTTGTATATTATTGGAAGAAAAAACAATCTATCCAGATTTCTCTTTGGCTTTAATTAAAAAATAACACCCAGAATATTATATGTCTCACTTCCTAAGAGAAGTTTCACACAGCACAAATTATTTCCAAATTTTCTTGCAGTTTGTGCAAGCAATTACTGTTTGAATGTGCTCCTTTGCAAAGGAAAAATACAGACTTGCTTGTATTATCCTAGAGCCCACCCAACACATGTTAAGGTTGCTTCTGTATTTTGACTATCACTATCAGACTTTTGTTCAGACAGAAATACATAAAATCTATATAGCTGGAGGAATATAATTAGGTTGTTGGTCTATCTATAAGGTGACTCCAAAGGAGTCATAGGACCATACACATAGTCCTCAATGGTAGCTTTTTATGTGCATCTTTAAATTAGCCGAAAGATCCAAAGTCAGGAATAGGTTTCAGTGGCTACGTTGATGAGTGCTCTGTGTTTTGCGTGTCTCAAAGAACCTGGGAAATGGGCTGTGTGCATGGCAAAGACTGCTCATGAGCTGCTCTCAGAGGTGTCTCTGTGAATGACTAGTTATTCCTCAGTTACACTCTTTGTCTCAGGAATTCCAAGGTGAGGACATACTAAAACAGTGGTGGTGTAACTGAACAGATGAATTACTGGGTCATGGGATAAATTTGGGTCAGAAGTTCTTTTGTACCCGTTATATTCAGATTTTTGTGAATTTCTCATACATGGCTTGTCTGCTGTGGAAATACACTTGAGGAGATATACAAGATGTGCTTGCTATGATCCTACGTTGCTCTTGTTTGAGAGAAGGAAGGTCTGTTCTCATCCCACTTTTGATGTCCTCTTGTCAGCTTCTGTCCTCAGGTTCTCAGTCTGTAAAATGAAAAAGGAAGGCTTCATTGAGCCTCAATCTTGACAGGTAGTCAGAAATTTTCTAAACAGCTCTGAAATTTTGGCTGTTTTGTCATCTATTATCTCCAGTCTCAGTTTTTGCTCTGTAGTAGAAAACAACTCTCAGAGACGCGAAGGAGGGTTTTTTACATTTTTTTCTGCACGTATCAAGAGGGTGGGCTCTTATTCAAACAAAATCAATATATATACACCAATCTCATTAACTGTAACGAGTGTTAAAAATTGCAAATTGCAGAGGACACAGACAGACATCTTCAAAATATAATCCTATGTCAACTTGTTAAAAGAAATTGCAACAAATCCTGCATTGTGTGAGAAAATGTCTGAATCTGAACCAAATAAAATACTTGCTCATGCCCTTGGGAATCAACACTGCCAGGTTTTATGCAGCTCCAATTAAAATACAGCACACAAGGGATGCTCAGGCACAAAACCCACAGATTTGATTCCAGTACTGGTGTAGTACTGTATTAATCCTTCAGTACATGTTATTAATGAATAATGGATATTTTATTTGTTATTTAGATAAACAATTTTGTGTCTGCACCACAATCTTCTGCTTTTTGCTCGAGTTGTGAGGAGTTGCACATACTGCATGAAGTTAAATAGAAGTTTAAATTACCAAGGTCTTTTGGCCTCTGCAAGAATGAATGGGAAACCAAAAGCGGGGAGAGCTTCTGGGGGAATGTCTGCTTAGAGTTGTTGGGATTGGCAACAATTTTGGTATCACATAAGTAGAGCAACAATTTCTCATCTAGAATCCAAAATTCAAATGTAGTTGTAGAGGCAATGTTGCAGTCTGCCCAGGAAATGCCTGGATATGGCTGGGAACCCCCCTCCCCCCGGGCAGACATGCCATGCGGTCGTGACTCCATTGTTCCAAGCGCGGGTAGAAATTTGAGAGTCGTAAGGACTTCCCCCAAAGCGGAGCCTGATTGGCTGGTCACCACAGGTCCATCCCCTTTCCCCTCCCCCTAATAGAGGGAGATGATCTCCAGTCGCCCGCCCCTCTTCCTCCAGCCTTCCCTTCTGTGAACACCCTCCTCGTCTCCTCTGGAGACAGCGGAAATAAAGAAAGAGGAATACAGGTACGGAGTCGGGCTATATTTCTACCTCTTTGCTTCTGCTCCTGATGCTAGCCTAACAGCTCTCACTTGCTGCATTCTTGGAGTAGCCTTGCTTGGGATCGCTTGTGCTTCCTCTCCTGGTGGCTCGGGGCATCCCAAAGCATAAAAGGGCACAGCTACCAACTTGAGCAAGCAGTGAGATTCCACAAGGCAATATTTCCATGTATTTTTTTTTTTTGGCAGTGAAGAAAATTGTGTCAACTATCTTCTGTCCATCTCTTGTTAAGCTTACACGTACACATTTTGCCTGCATGTCATAAAGTCAGAAGAAGCATATTAAAATGGATCTTAGAAATAAGTTTTGTATCCATTTCTCATTGAACTGTCCATAAAAGTGTTAGTGAAGCTGTGTGTGCTGTTATTAAATCACTTATATATTGGCCTAGTCTACAAATTTGGGATAATAAAGCAAGATTACTTTTTCAGAAACTCGTTAAACTTTACTGAGTTGTATTATACATCCAATAATTCTAAGTCTTCTACTGCCGAAGTGGAGAGGAGCAGTTTGTTCCTCTACAGTTTAACAGCTTCTTTATTTCAATGTATCTGTTTGCAGCTGAGAAAGGAAGCTGCACATAAGGAAGCTGGGGCTTCTGGAAACCTGGAGTTTGCAGAACATACACTGACAAAGTGAAATGAGGGAATGACTGGATAATGAAACTGAGCCAGCATGGGCACCAGTGTCAGGATACTGCGATGTAAGACAGGGATAATTCTGGTGTATGGAAGCAATTACATAGAAAACTCCGCTCTCCACAGTCTGCCTGCCAGTGCTTTCTGTCTGTCTGTGTCTGTTCACCCTCTCACACACAGACAGGTGCAGCACCTGCTGCCACACGGCACAATCTATCGGCACAACTCATCGGCACGATCACCCATCGGCACAATCCCCTGCCACAATCACCCATCGGCACAATCCATTGACAAAATCATCCACCGGCACAACCATCCATTGGCACAATCCACTGGCATGGCCCAGCCTCAGTGTGACGTGTAGACAGGCTTACCCCTGAAAATTTAGGACCCCTAAATTTAGAGCTGCTTTGTGAGTACAGAGGTCCTCCAAGTTTGGCCCTGTAATCCTTTGGGTTTTAATTTTGTCTGATGAGGTTAATGATGGTTTTCTAACCCAGATTTTGAATTAGTCCTTGTGGCAGGACTGCCTTTAACAGTTCCACTGTCAGCAAAAATGTTGAGATGCCTCTTGATCAGATGTGATGAGTAACATGCACACAATGCAAATAAAATTTTCAAAATTTCTCTCCCCTTCAGCCAAGGGAGAGCATTCTCTCATGTTTTTTTATCTTTTCGTGGAATGTGCTGAGTTGGAAGGGACCTGTCAGGATCATAGCAGTAAAAAATCTGCATAGTAACTGAAAAGTGTGTCACATAAAGAGCTGCATGAAGTTATTCTTGCAAATGTCATTCAAAAAATGAGACTGTACCCTTTCTTCAAATATATACCTTATTTTCAAAATTCATTTGTTATTAAAATTATAGCAAATAATGCCATGACATATAATTAAAAAGTGACTGGTTTTCATAAGAAGCTAGAAATTAATTTTATAGGACATTATTGTTGGTTTTGGTCTGATGCAAACAAGGTTATTGTACCTTTATGTGTCTGTTATATGGAGCAGAATATACAAGAAACAAACATCTTGTGTTCTAATTGAATTGAACAAGTATGCACAAGAAACATTCATTTCTTTATTATTGCTTTTTCCAGCAATAGTTGTCATATACAGCATAACTTTTATTTCCTTTTCTCTCTGACAATTTTAGCTCCTTGTCTCTGGGGAAATAAATCAGCAGAACATTGTCTTTGCTTTTTAGAAGCTCAAGAACTGGGAGAAGAGAAGGCTGAGCTGACCAAATCTAATTCTTTCAGTAAGTTTTGGGGGGTTTTTTTGATTCTTTGATGTCTGTTGACCTGTTGTTCCTCCAGCTTTTGGGCATGGAACACACACAGAACACAGCCCTGCAGTGTTGAGGGGTATCTGTTCCAGCAGCCCTTTCCCCTCTCCGTGAGGGGCAGTAGCTTCCTGGTTCCAAGGATGCACAAGCAGTTAAGCCAGCTAAGGACAGCTGTAGCTTACCCTGTTGGACATGTGACTTCTGAATTTCCCCCTGTGACATTATCATTCCAGCTTTGCCCCATGTCCTCTCTTATCTGCTTCACCTAACAGCTCTGTTGATATTCAACACTTTCTGCTTGTGCAAGTTCTCATCCTCTTTCTTCAGAGCAAAGTGCTCAAAACCTCTGGCATCAAGGAGCACAGCCTGGGCCTCTTCAGTACTCACCAAGGCACAACTTGAGATGATCCAGCTCTGCCTGTGCTCCAGGGCAGAAAGATGTGAGCCGGAGCCTTGCTCAAAGGAGCGTGTGAGTCCAGAAACAGGCATCCCTCACACCTTCTCAGAAATCTGATCAATCACAACTTACAATTCTAATGGCTTTGAAAAAGGCTTATGTCCCTGGCTGCACCACACCGCTTTCCCAGGCCCCAGCAGAGAGAAATGGGGTTAAAATGCTGCTCTGCAGAGAAGGACTTTTCTGTTTCTGTTCTTATCTGGCCCACGTACTCTGCAGGGTCTCATCTTACATAGCGTTTTCTCCTCTTAGAGACAGGTAATATCAGTATTTCCTGGTTTTTAACATGGATCTTGTTCAGCCATCCATTGCAATACAGCTTTTGCTAAACTTCCTTGTGTTCATGTGAAAATTTCTTGGGTGAGAAATACTGATTATACTTAATTTGTGTCACTTTATGTTGTTGAATTTTTGTTCTCGAGTGTATACAAAAATAAGGACCATGATACCTGGAGATGGACTCACTACTGAGCTAACTTGCTTTGACAGCTTTTTTTGAATACACTTACACAGAATTACATTAATGGGGGTTTCTCGTTTTCTTGTAGAGATTTGTCTTCATTCATGACAACATGATGCAAAAACCTTTGCTATGATTTTTCTTTGCTAAAACCTTTCTGAGAGGTCATTGGTCATCCAAAGCAGCCATGCAAGAAAACACACAAGCATGCTGTCACTGAGCTTTAGGGAATGAAGTCCGAAAGGAATCTACAAAGTCCACACAGCCTATTTTACTGTACATAAGCACTACCTTTCAGTAGCCTCAATTCCCTTGAATCTGTTTGCTCCATGATTTTGTTAAACACTTTTAGTCTCTGGGCTTAGAGTTCTGCCCTTCTCCTTTACTACTGAGCTGTTTTAAGCAATCTCAATGCTAAAGCTTTTTTTTTTCTTGTGTTTTTCTTTGAGAATGCACTTTTGCTTCATAGGATGAAAGCATTCCTAGAGCAAATCTATGAAAGTCTAAACTTTGGGTTCTGTGATCATTCATACCACTGACATTTCATTCTGTTTGACTTCAGGGAAGTTCTATTTTGAATACAAAAGGAGAGTGAGAAAATTAATTTCTAAAATAAAATATGATAAATAGTCTTAGTGCATAACACTTGAATGTTGTTAGTAACAGTAATCCTAACAACCATGCTATTGCACAATCAGATTCCAAAGTTCCTAATTTTAAAACGTAGCTGAAAGTCAAGAAGTACAAAATTGCTGGGGAGTTTTCTCTCAGCCAGGATGAAATCAAGCAGGTTACTCTGAGAGCTGGTTGAAATTAATTAATTGACGGTTCAGGGCACAAGACTTCTGATAAAGCAGACTCTTTGTGAAGAGGAAAAAAGAATAATAAAATTAATTTTTATTTTCCCAAGAAAATTAATTAAGTCCTGGTTGCTTTTAATGGTTTTTGCTCCTGCTGCCTTGCCTACCCTTACCTGATTTCCTAATTAGACTGCATGTCATCAAGAGATGATCAAGACTCCTTGTACAAGGAGTCCCTGCAGAGACTGTCTGACTGCCTGAGGCTGGAAGTTTTCAAAACCAGTTAGAAATAGAGCAGTAAAATAGACTGGAGCTCAGGAGAAAACAAAATGAATGAGCACAAAAGGAACATGGATTTTCAAGCAGTTCAGCTACTAAGATGTGGTTATAATTGTAATATTTTATTTACCTTCATATTATACAGTGAATTTTCCTCCTTCATCATCTTTAAAGATACCTGTCTGTGTTCATTGAAATCAACAGACAAGCCTTTTACATGCCAAATTTGTAAAGCTTGATGAAACCAAGAAATGTTTGGCTGCTTTGAGTCAAGCACAGAAAATATGCAATTTAGATGGCACAACAATACAGTGAGAGTGAAAAGCACCCTGCTTTTTAAAAGCTTCACTTTTAACAGCACCTTGGGACTCCAAATCCCCAAGGGGTCCTGCTTCATCAGTTCAGCTGTGCTGTTTACCTGGATAATATACACTGAGACTTTGTGGAGTCTCTTTTTGCTTTTAAACTTGTTCAAGTTTGTTTAGCTACAGTAGTGAAAAAGTGGGTTAGAACTGACCTGATCCATAGAGATCCAGCAGCCCCTGTGGATGCCAGGCAGGCTCCAGGCTGCAGCAGACATCTGTGGGCAAAGCATCGGCTGGGGGACAAGGGAAGGCTTAGCTCCCTTTGAGCTCTGGCGTTGGGGTGGTAATTCCAGCAATCTTCTTTCGTTCATGAGCTAAATGCTTAATGGCGTTGCTAAAGTTAGTGAGAAATGAGTGTTCCAATAAGCACTTGTAAGCTCATAAAGAATTGTGGTGTGAGGTGAAGGCCTGGTCCCGTGCTGGTGTTTTCACATTAGAAATTAGACAGCACCGTAGCCCTAGGGAAGAAAACGGGAACAATGCAAAGGTATCCATTCATCTGAATACTCTTCCACCCTGCAGCAATGTGCAAATGTAGGAATTCTTGAAATGGAGACAATACTTTTTTACTTAATGACTCTTGATGAATGTTTTCTTTTTGCTTGCCACAGGTTCGTGCTGTTCCTGTCACCCTGCACAGGCCCCTGTCCCACACTGTGGTCAGGGATAATCTCCCACAGGCTGATCTTAGTGACAGCTACTGAAAGCAGATTCTATAAAAGTGCTAGACTTGATCACCTTCTAGACAAATGAAATTAAACATTATTGAAACTCCCTGGAAGGGAAGATTAAACTTTTTCTATTAAATTGAACTCCTTGGTCAAAGAAGTGGAAGATTCAAAGTAGACAATGTATCAGTGGTTAGAGAAGATAATTATCCTTGAGGTAGTGAGAGAAAAATCATAGCAATTGAAAACTTGTACCCCAGAGAACAAAACTTTTCCTATTAGAAAATCTTTTAGAAGTGCCTCAGGGATTAGAAAAATGAAGTTCAAATACAGAATAAAGATGATCATGTGCTTCTCTGCACTTTACACTGTGTGATCTTGTAATACATTAATCCTTTTTGTTTTTTAAATCATGCCTTTAACAATGTGGTAGGTTGCAAGCAGGTTTTTTTTCTCATGCTCTTCCTCCTGAATTAAGAAACAGTGAATAGGTTGGATTTTTCTGGCGGTGGTTATCCCCACATAAGGTGTGGAGTTTTAGTGTTCTACATGGGAAGTGATTGTTTCAGATATGGTTTGGATGTACTGGTCCTGATCCTCTGCCCTTTGTACCAATTTTGTGTTGGCAGCTAAAGAGTGATACTCTCACACTGTTGGTGTCCCTTTGGGTCAATGTGCTTGAACCCCTATTAAGCTCCCATAACTAAGGACGGTCTTTTGTTTCAATGTCTGCTCTTTCAGTTTTTTAGCTCTGCTTGAGAGAGGTGGTCAACAGCTAACTCATGTAAGCACAGTTAACTATTGGAAGACAGCAAATGTTGGTTCTGACAGCAAATGTTACTTGCAAATGTTAGCCCCGACAGCAAATGTTAATTACAAAACCTAAGAAGCCGGATTTGCCCTAATCTTGTCAAGACAGGGGGGACAAGGATCATCTCAGAAACTGCTGAATCATTCCTCAAAGGACTACACATGCTACAGAAAGAAAGGTGAAAAGTGCATTGTGAGGAAGACTACTAGCCTTCATCAGAAAGACCCCCAAGGAAGAAGAGGAACCTTCCTCAGTGTGACCACCAGGACACCCAGCGCATGCGTGGCATGCATGCTAATGGTATTAATGACTTCCGAGAAATAATTTGTATAACCACAGCTGCCCCAAGGGATGTAATGAATATTCATAATGTAACCCATACTAGTGTGTTGTAGGCAGCACCGGGGTGTGTGTTCAGAGGAGCGATCCCCCACACACCCGGCGCCGAATAAAGCAAATCCCCACTTCTCTGACTCTGTCTCTGAAGTGTCTCCTGGCCTGGTTTGGGGCGATTCATGCTGATGACACCATCATGTCAAGTGGTGTCATTTGAAATGAAAGCTATTCCTGATCAAGCCACTTTGTCCATTGGTTCCAGTTGTTCCACACTGCATTTCCATTTTTGATCAGTTTGAGGACAGAATAATTGTCAGATCTTCATGAGAACATCTCTGAAAGGACATTCTTGATTTTTTGTTTCTGTTTGTTTGTTTACTCCTTCTCCTCACAATCTGAAGCAAATATTAATCTCAGCATTAGGTTCTGAACAAGCAATTCAATCATCATGGCTTTAAAAAGTCCTCACACGTTCTATAAGGCATATTACCATGCCCATGTGCATGTTTTTAGCTCTAGCATTCTGATTATTTTGTTCTGCAGATGACAAGCGGCAATTTACTGCTTGTTCTGTCACTTTGGATCACTGGCTTAACCTAAGAAAAGGCTTTTACTGCTCAATATTAATCACCATGTTTATGAAGGCTTTAGAACCTTAAAGAAAGCAGGAAGAATTGGGTACCTTTTGAATTTATATTTGCAGATTTCTAGATCTCCACCAACAAACTGTGTTATTGACCTATGAAATGTAGCTTCTTACCTCTGTTTCTTAACATGCTTCTGTACCAGAACTTATTACCAGGAAATATTCCAGCTGGCAGCTGGGCTATCCGGACATTTTGTTTAGACCCAGAACTTTAGAGCCCTTTTAGGAGAATCCTGTCCTTTTATGGACCCATACCAAGCTTCAGGGATTTGCTGAGAGTTTCTGCCATGTGAATTAAATAGTGTGGATTAGCTGCAGTGTCTTCAGAGAACTACTGACCAACCTCAGTGTTTGGTTGTCATGGGAAAACACACCAAAAAACCGATAATTATTTCATTTTCATACCAGAGATAAGTAGGAAGGAAAAATATGATCTTGGTACTTACTAATACAGTGAAGTTGTCTGCAAGGTGCAATTTTCCCTCTCAGAATAAGTAGCTCCAAGTAATGCATAATAAATATGAGTGTGAGCTGTGAGTGATGAGAGCACTGCTGAATTAGTAAGGATATGCTTTGCCTGTAAATTTGTTTCTCTCATGATTTCATTCTTTCACTTATAAATCACCCGATGTTTGTTAAATATTCTCTTATTCAAACACAAGTAGCTTATCAAATACCACACATAATGTGCCCACAAGCTGCTTGTGGTCTTTTCTGCATCGGAGGCTTAACATAAGACATGTCAGAAGAAAAAATGCTTTGCATTAAACTTGGGGCTAGAAATATAATAGGCTTTCAGTAATGATATATGATCAGAATTATGCAAAGATGATGAAAAAATCGTGGTGGAATTACGTTCAAAAATGTTTCCCTTATGGGAGCATCCTATGAAATCAATTAAGAAAAAACCCAAGAGGATTCTATTGAGTTTGTTTCAAAGAGATACTGTGTGTAATAAAGAGCAATTGCTCTTATTGTAGGGTTTTCTTTTTTTAATCATCCTTCAGAAGATCATGAATAATTATACCTCTGCTAGCAAATCTCAGAGGCTGGTTTTAAAAATCTGCAAGAATTTCCCAGAGGAATTAATTGTTTTGTTCAGTATGATCATATTCTTTAGGACAATTACTCATTTCTTTTGTGATACTTTTGAGGACTGAGTATTTTCACAAAGGCTCACCAAACCTTGAGGTAGAAGAGCCACACTTTGGTTCCTTCAGAAATTCCCTTTATGTCTACTCTTGAAAAATCCCCTCTCCTATAATGTACTCAAATAATTTCCTGGTTAATACCCACAATGGTGATGGGTTACAATTTTTCTTCAATTGCTAATATCTAGAATATCCCCAAAGTTGTTTGTAGCTGTCCTACTTAGTTTTCTGATATAACCAGTGTTCTCTGTCTGCTCTTTTATCAGAATTTTGCCCAGTACAGTTCAAGTCTGTGCACAAGTAAGGGGGATGTGTTAATTAGCCCTGTGATGGAAGTGTTGTGGAGGTAACCTGGTTTGTTCCTCTAGCTCCGCACCGTGCTGTGCCATGGAGACACAGCCAGGGAGCTGAGTCCTGGGTTGATTTCCATAGGCCATCACATGTGGGCAGCACGGACTTGGCTGATAACTAATGGCACCTACTGCTTCTAAAATAGTGTCAGAGGGTAGAGTGGAGGCCAGACCCAAGAAGATGAATAGTTACATTTTAAAGGATATTTTGGCTTTAAACTATACAGAAAAATGTCCCTGTGCTATGTCTAATGATTCTATGCCCCTCATGAAAGAAAAGGGTTTTAGAGGGCAAAAGGATTAGATGTTTTTTCTGAAGGTTAATAGTTCTTATCTGGAAATTCAGCAGTTGGAAGCAGTTGTTTAAGTACTAGTAGCTCCCTGGGGAGGAGAAAAGGAGCTTTCCTGAGGCAAGCTGTCCTTTAGGAGGAGAGGGTCTCTCCTACCATCAGTTCCTACATATTTTCTCAGCTGATCCTATTTCTTTATATTCTATAGATCTTTAAATGTTTGGAGCTTATGAGTTCTAGTTGCTGTCTGTTAACGATAATTCCAATGTTTCTTGTAAAATCTGTTCTTACTATACTCTGATTTGGATAAAATACACTATTGGGGGACTTCAGTTAGGCTTTGCCACAGAGTAATTGGAACTTTGAGCAACCTTTATAGTCGTGTTCTGTTTCAGGTTACTTATTTGGAAAACCTGGGTAACTGTGGATTTAATATTGGAGTTCTCTAGAAAGGAGTAGCTGAATGGAAGACTTAATGGAATGAGGAGCTTCTGGGATAAATAAAATACCATCATGATGGAAATGAACAGAGCTAGCACCTTTATTGATATTCAGCTCTTTGTTAAACAACTCACGTGAGTCAGTGATAAATAGGGTGTGCCCACGCTGTCGCAGCTCCCAACACCAACCTCCAAAAAGAGAAAGTGCGTGCACCTGTCACTAAACCGCAGTGTGATAAAAACTACACTCCTGTCACCACCAGAGTGCCAGAAAACCTGCATGTGGCTTGAGCTTCTCGGGGGGAACACACTAGCACAGTTCTCTAGGTCAGGGTGACAAGGCCAAAAAGCCCAAGTCAGGATTAGGAGATGTGCCTACCTTTTCCCCAACCGAGGTGTTGTTTAAGTTTTTAGATTGTGTGACAGCTCATTGTCCGAAGGGTTTTTTCTTCTCAAAACAGCCCCATGGTGCTGAGGGTCTCTCTTTTTTGCATACGCCCGCCTCCTCTCGGGCACCATTTCGGGAAGCAGCAAAGACAAAGGTGAAGCCCGACAGAAAAGGGAGTACAATCAGGGTAATTCACAACTGTTAGAGAGATAAGGATAGGACAATCAACTGGTGATTGACTCTTTTAACATTCTAATTCGGCAGTGCAGAGGCTTACGCTGGGAACTAGTTCCCTACAGTGGGGTTGGAACTAAATGATCTTTAAGGTCCCTTCCTTGTTTCCAGTGTTTAATTCCATGTTTCTGTAATAAGGATTTGAGATCTCTCAATGCTGGGCACTGGTGAGGCCCCTCGAGGGCTGTGTCCAGCCCTGGGTCCCTCATGGCAGGAGACCTGAAGGGGCTGGAGGGTGTCCAGGGGAAGGGCTGGAGCCCCAGGAGCGGCTGAGGGAGCTGGGAAAGGGGCTTGTTATGAACGACCCCGGCCCCCCTAGGCCAGCAGTGCAATGCAAAGCTATTAAGTTCAATAACCCAACAACCCCACATCACACCACTGGCCCAAGAAAGCCAAAATTGCCCACAACAATTACAAGACTCAAACAATTAAAACTTGAAGTATTTCTGGACTACCTGCCCTACTGCTGTACAATGGGCAGGATAGGCTGCCTCTTCTTAAAGTACTTAGGTAGCCAAGGAGCATGACGGGAGATACAGGTGGCATTTGTGTAATGAGAAACGAAGAATTTAAGCAGTCACGATCATAACAAATGTGTGATAAAAGGAAGGCAAAATTAGCCTCAGGATCTGGTACATAACAGTGGAGCTATTTGGAAGCAAAGTGCCCACAGAGTAAGTCAGAGGATACTGGGCTTTGAGCCATTAAGAGCCAACAATCCCTTTACAGACACAATAAAATAGGAATGCTCTAAGTATTCTTTTAAAATAGAAAATAAATATTTTATTGGTTTGCAAGAAGGACAAAGCTAGGTATGACTCAGAGACACAGTTTTCTCACATTTGTGAAAGCTGAGTAACTGGAAGAAGATCTGGTATTTGAATAGGCTCTTCTTGTAACTCCTTAAAAGTCAATCACAACTCCTGCAAACTGGAGTTGCACAAAATGAATGCACTTGCACAGTTTCTGGTGCCCGCCAACCCTAATCAAGCACCATCGATCAGAATCTTATACTGCACTAATTACTGTGGTTACACAGTCCTTGCCACTGGCCTCACAGACCCTGCTTGCATATCTCCTTTTATGCAGCTTCTCCCCCTCCCTCCTCTCCCTCAGTGTCCAAACTGCTTTTGTCTCAAATCTCTGTTTTTCTGTAAACTGCCACCTTTTCACTAAAACCTCGTTCTTTGTATGCTCTCATGGATCCAGGGTAATGCTGGGGGAAGTGTTCCCGTTGTTCTACTGGAAATGTGAGCTCAGAACCAAATCACTCCAAGGCAAGGAGCCGTTCTGTGGTAATTTCCAGAGTGGCACCTTTTGAGCACATCTCATACCCTTATAGAGACCTAGATCTGACTCCATTTGGTTTTGCTTTGGAGTAAGGGGAGATGTGAAGCCAGTATCAAGGCTCACACTTGGTCCTGGGTCTTCCTGTGACAAGCACACGGCTGCTCTCAGTTCCAGCCAAATCTTCTCTTTGCTGTACAAAAGCAATCACTATCAAGGACCTGATGAACCAGAGCTGCCTTCCCATCTGTAACTTAATTGCTTGTCAATTTGTAGCCTTCGCAATGAGCATATTTGTGAGAGGATGTGACACCTGTAGTGTCCTTGAGAGAACAGGCCAGGCCAGCGTGCAGCCTGCTCGCTGACCCGTGGCTGTGCATCCACACGGCCAGGGAATGTGGCAGCACAGCTGCTTTCAGGTGTGGGATGCTTGGGCAGGACACAGAGCTCTTCTGAGGTGTCTGGCTGACATAAGGAATCTTAACAGGTTGCAGGAGAGCATGGAACATTTGGCAATGGGCAAAGCTGCCCCACTGTAGTGAAGATACCTCAGCCGCACCTGGCAGTGCAGGGCAGGTTGGAAGAAATTCTTTTAACCAGCAAGTTGTATGCTATGGACTTGTAAAAAAAATTGAGTCTGAGAGTAAATGTGTATTTCAGAGCAGTATTCATCCACCTTTTGTCCAAGCCCGAAGCAAGATAACTTCTATTTAAAGGGAAAAAAAATCAAATCTGTGAGGGAATTATCATTCTAAAAGAGCCACCTGGTTCTGAGGTGGATATACAGTGGAAACAAATGTTCTTCTCTGTCTTGCTGACACTTCTAGGAATAAAAACATTTGTTCTGTTTGTTCTTCATCACTTTATTGAACTTCGGAGCCCAGTTCACTTCGGATTCATGCTTAATGAAGCATAGCTTGTATTAATAGCAGCTGTGAAATCTAGATAGTGTAATAGAAATTTCAGCTGGATGCAGAATCTGACTCAAGTAGCAAAGACTGGCAAAGCCCAGTTGTGATGCACTCCAGAGATTTCAATTCACTTCCTAATGACACTGCCCATGAATCACTGCCCACGTAAACAGAAGCCTGTTTCTGGATAAGAAAACCTCTTTACATGAGCCAAAGGATGTCTTAACAACAGTATCCGTGAGGCACAATGCACAAATACTTTCAGACAAGCATGCTACAGAAAATTGAAAAAAAAAAAATCCAGTATTAAAAGTCAGCCTGACAGCTTTGGAAAGCTAGGAGGATATTTTTAATAGTCAGCTCTTCCTTTGTGAAGATATTAGAGGGACTTTTGATATCTTGGATATCCAGGGGCTTTTAGTAGGCAGCAGTGAGCCTAAGCTAATAAGCTGTGTGAAATACAAGGTGACTGTGTGGAGCACTGGACAGAGATGCCCAGCCTGACTTTACATCTACACCAGCTCAGGCTCAGCAGCCTTGACCAGCCCTTTCTGTGCTCTGCAAACACACCTGCTGGGTTTCCCGGCAGAGCAGGGAGGCAGTGCACCTGCATTTCCTTGGCAGTACACCCGAGGTGCTCAACTCTTCCCCATCCATCTGCCTTTGTGTCTCGGGAGCTGCTTCACCTGCAGTGCTGTTTATTCACAGATAAACTGCTAAAGTGTTAATCTGAGTTGGTTGTGCTTGTCAGTCAGACAGGTTGAGTGCCTTACATTCCCATTTCTTCCTCTGTTCCAGAAGAACCAAAACACTTTACAGAGTTAACTAATCAATATATGAAGTGCATTAGACAAGCAACATGTGTTTTGTTTCATCTAGTTATTGATCTTTGCTTGTTGACTGAATGAGAGCCTTAGTTTAAGACTAGATATTTACTGAGAACTATGGGAGAAGGCACAAATAGTATATAAAGAGATTTAAATTCTACTAAGGTGGGTAAATCTGATACAGTGCCTAATTTCGATCCTTCACATTTTAATAGGTGAAATTTAGACACTAGGGAAACAGTGTGAGTTCTGTCATTCAAGAGGTTCATGAGGGATCTTATCAAAATGTACAAATATCCCAAGAGATGGTATAAAGGAGTGCTGGGTCTTTGCAGTAGTGCCCAGTGACAGGACAAAAGGCATGAGTACAATGTGAAACACAGGAGGTTCTCTCTGAACTTCAGGGAACATGTTTTTACTGTGAGGGTGTTGAACAGTGGCAAAGGCTACCCAGAGAGGTTGTGGAGTCTGCATCCTTGGAGGTATTCCCAAACCATTTGAACGTGGCTCTGGGCAGCCTGCTCAAGGTGTAGGGACCCTGCTTGAGCAGGGGGTTGGTCAAACTGACCCCCACTGGTCCTTTCCAGACTCAGCAGTTCTGTGATTCTGTGACACATCATCACCACCAGAGCACCAGGCTGACAGTAAAAAAATTCAGCTTCAAACTGCAGTGTCTCACCTGAGGTAGTGAGTAGTAATCACTGTGGGTCTTGAGGAATCTCTGTATCTCATACAAATTCTCAGCTTTGCCATGAATCCTCTGGTGTAGTTTGGTCTGTGATTTTCAGGCTTCCTTGGATTATTAGCTATTTTAAACAGTGATCAAGATGATTCCTGATCTCCACTGATGCCAATTCCACATGTCTCATATATAATATTGCAGATTAAATGTCGTCTTGAAGAAATCTCAAAATCTGTTTTTCCCTAAGAAACTACCCTGGCATTTATTTTTTAAAGGAAAAAAACAGTGTTGTTAAAAAAAAAAAAAAATCTGTGATGAATATAATGCTTTTCTGTGTATAAACGTCACATAAAGTGGTGTCAATTGCCACACTTGTGGCTTTAGTGTTGCTGCGCTAACATAAACCGACCATGTCTCTTGCTCCATGCATAGATTTGCACTGCAAGTGCCAATTCTCCCAGTGTAATTGAATACACAATTGCTTTGACTGTGCATATGAAAAAAACCTGTTTACTTGAACGTTACATCTGAGGACTGCAACTGAATCCTGAATAATTGTATTTTAAATTGTAGAAAACTGTTTGTTATTGTAACCTGATCTCCAGAAAAATAAATACAAAAGAATGCAGTAGTCCCTGTATTTAAGAGATTTTTTTCTCTGTGATTCCACAAGGGCCAGAGAATTGGAGAATTTCCCAATACAGAGGCCAACTAGCACAGTTACTCTTTAATCTTTATTGTTTTTAAAACCTTTATTAATAGTTACGTCCAGCATCCAGAGCAAGTCTGAATCTTGTTCAGTAGCACTACAGTGAGTAATTCCTTCTCTTTCCCCTGCAAGACTCTGACTGACTGATTTTTTGTTTCTTCCTTTAGTTCTCCCTTATCCATCTCTATCATGGGTTCACTGGTCCTGAACCTTCCTCCTCAACTCACACTGCTGCCAGTGCTGGGATGACAGTGGTGAAGCTGTCCAAGTGTTTATTCTTTTTTTCACTTCTAGTATTAGGAAGCTTTCCCAGAACAGGTTTGTCAGTTCATGGGTGTGTGCCTGTCCAGTGGGAATTGGTTTTCATCACACAGCGTCTCTAAAGCAGCTGGGGAACAAGGATAATGCTTCTGGATGAGACAGTCATGGCCAAAATATTTTCAGAGGGTGACTGTTCAATATCGTGTGAAAATCAACCCCCACTGAAGTGCCCCAGAATGCAACCACTTCCAGACTGAGTAGACATGGTACAAAATCCTAGCTGATTTCTTGCTCTGTCACACTTAAATGAAGATGGGAGTTAAGATTAATTTTCCCTGTGATAATTATTCCACTTAGAATGGAGGCATTTACAAAATAGTACAAAAAATCTGTCTTCATTGAAAATCAGCAAGCAAAACAACTTGTGTGTACTCTAGACTTTTGAGACAGCATAAATAAAATTGATGCTTCCCATTTTAATAGGCTTTTTGCCTCAACAATTATTTTGACTAAATGCCTCAGCTTTGCCTTGGCATTTACTTAAACAGCAGAGGAATGTATTCTGCAACAATACTGTAGTCTCTGAACAGGCTCTCTTAGCTATCCTGAGTGGGACTGGAACCAGCACTTTGGGACAAATGGCACTTATTTATTGTAAAAGGAAACCTAAAAAATGACAATGCTGCCATTAAACTGAAGAAATATATGGGATACAGGCTTTGAACTCAAACTTCTGGGCATGATAATTTCAGAATTTCTATGCTACCTTTCCAGTTTCAAGTCTCTCACCAGCTGTATGGTTATTGTTGTCTGCCAAACATATGTACTATGGGAATGCAATGCTAGTGACTGACAGTTTTATCCTTAGATATAAACTTTAGTTCTTACCTTTTAACAGCCTCTGAAGTATTGTACGTTTAAAAAAGTAAATAAAAATGTTGCATTCCAGTAATCCCCAGAATGAGGCCTAGTCTCATTGTCGGATTGTCCTTGTAGAAGGATCACCTGTCAGAGTCAAAGCAGGCATCAGCATTTAGATTTTACTTTTTAAAACATAATGTGCTAGAAGGAGAAGCCCTGGGAGCTGTGAATTTCAGAACTCCTCTTGCTGCCCTGCCTGCACCTCACTGCTTCTCAGTAGGCTTGATTTTGTCCTATCAGGAGACATCCCCCACCAGCATTATGTACTTCCCAATTCTTGCTTGTTGAAAACTGAGATCCCCAGTATATATTGTGGAATTGTGGACCATGAGATTTCATGGATAATAAGGTAGAAGGTATTTCTATTTCCTCAAGTATTTTCTGATGCTGTGCTTCTTAATATGAAAAAAATCTTCAGTGTCTGAGTCACCTTATTAATACTCATGTTAATATTCAACACTTGTGCAACTGTTTATTCTAATGAATTTCTAAAGGTCTCCTAGACCACTGTAGAGCTGGTCCTAATGTTTATAAAATCAAAGATTTCTATAACCTTAGATAAACAATATCTTTTAATATGAAACTTACCCTAATAAGCAGACATGGCCATATCTTTATGCATTTGTCATGTATTCAATGAGAAAATTATATTCAGTATTAGTAATAAATTTCATTAGGACTTAATTGTCACTGTTGCAGTTATTCTTTCCCTGGACAGAACCTTTCACTCTTAGGCAGTTGGATGTCACCATTTGATTCCGTCTGTAAAGGAGCTGTAAGAGAACAAGATTTGCTTGTAATGGCAATATTTATGATCTGCAGTAATTGTATTTGGTTAGTCATCTTGCTATATAAGGTGTTATGTTGAATGGGGCACAGGCAGAGTTCACACCATATGTGAGAAAAGATAACCAGAAAAGTTTCTTTAGATCCACTTCATAGGTGTAAAAACTGAAATACAAAGGAGGATGCACGATTTTATGAAGATGACAGGCAAAAAGGGCAGGAAATAGAGTCTAGGTTGGCATATTTGTGGCCCATCTCTACCTGTTCTGCCCTCTCACATTCCAGGTATAAAATTAATATTTTTATTACTGTGACCCAATCTGTGTGGTATCATTCATGTGAATAAATCCAAGTGTCCTCCATACTACACTTGATAAAACATGCAGTAGAAAAGACTCCCAAAACCTTACCAGGTACGTTTTAACAGGCCACAACAAACAGCTAAATCTCAGACAGTGGAGAGCAATGAGACAAAGCTGAGCAGCCTGATAAGAAGCAATGCCTTTGTGGAACTGTTATTTCCTAAAGACTGGCTGTTTCCATCTTGAATAATATTTTTACTCATGAGTGGCACAGAAGAAAAATTTGGAAATTGGAGGGGTTCTTTTACCAACAGAAAGGCAAACTGTGGATGTCACTACTGAGGGCTCTTTCAAGTGTTTAATCTACAGAGAGATTAATTATTTGGTTCTTGCTGGAGTTGCTAATATTATAACTAATTTAGAAGGTAATTCCTTTTGTCATAAATATCTGCTTGAAGGGATGAGACAGAAATGTACTGCAGTTAAATGCAGAAAGCTCTCAGATACAAGAATGGATGTAAAATGAAGAAACACAACCAATCCTTTCCATAAACTAAATCGACCATCTCTTCAACACAAAAATACTTTGCTTGTTCTAAAGATACAACTGAGCTTGAGTCATCACCCTGAAACTCTCAACGTGTCATTCCTGCCTATCTTCCGTGAAGACATAAACTTCACAAACAAATCCACAGTTTTTCCTCTCATTCCTTGACCACTGCACTGAAAGACAGCAAGAGCAGACAGAATCCTTCCTTTTCCTTTGAAAAAGCAGCTGGCAGAGCTAGAAGGGGTTAAAAATAAAGCCCTGTTTACAAAGTTTTACTAATCTCAGAGATACAGCTGAACTCTCACTAAATGCTAAATTTCTAAAGGTTTTGCTCATATTTCTGTGTGAACCCTGTTTTAAGGATGATGTTTGCAATAATATGCTTAAATAATTTCTTCCTTCCTTTATCTATGATTATATTCAGGGAAGTTATATTTTTTCTTTTTTTAAGGTCAGACTAGAAAGACATTTCAAACCCTCTAATTTAAAACACAAGGGAAAAAACACTTCTTTTCCCTCACTCCAAGGTCTCTCGTGATTTTTGTGTCTAATACACGTCTCTGTCAATGTCTCTTTGTAACACCATTAACTTTACAGCACATGGCATCTTACAAGGTCTTGGGAAATTTGGAGACAGCTGTGTGTTAATTTTATTTTACCAAAATCTTTTACACAGATTTATTTTTCTGTCTGAGCCCCTGCAGCAATTTTTCTCATTCATATATGTTTGTGAATCCTTTTTTGGTGGTGTTTTCATTTGAGCAGACGTTTCTGATTGAGTAGTTAGTGAGATTTGCAGAAGTCACACTGAAAAATTCACTGTCTCAGGAGCTTCCCTGCTGGAAGGCATGCTTTGATTCCCTTGGTGAGCTTTCCTCTAAGCCTTTTCATGCAGAAGCAGCCAGGGAAATTTAAAAACTGCCCAAGGTCTTATTTACTAGTCTGTCCCATTTTTGTTGAGAAACATCAGACTGTAACCTCTAACTCAGGGACAGTGAGGGAAGAGGCAGGAGGGCTGTGAGGGAGAGCTGCTGATGTGGTCAGGGCGCAGTACTGAAACCAGGAGGAAATATTTGGTCACTGCCACAGTGAGCGTGTGTGGTGAAGGCAGCAACTCTCACAGGCTCCAATCTCTGCTGCCAGGCTACAGTGAATTTGTTGGAGTCAAACTGGAATAACTGGAAATCAGAACTGCTAGACCGGTAAGCCATTTTCTGGCTCCTGTGTTCTGCAGAAAAATCTTCATCACATAAGGAAGGCAAATATGAATCTGTTGTTGCTGAATCTGTTCCTGCTTGTGTCTTTACATCTCATACTTGTAATCATTAGATCAACTACAACTTTTTAAAACATTGATATCTATGAGCATTTGCCTGTATGTGGTCCATCAATATATCATAGAATCCTGGAATGGTTTGGGTTGGACGAGACCTTAAAGACCACCTTGTTCCAGCCCCCTGCCATGGGCAGGGACACCTTTGTTGCCTTTTCCTGGTCTTAAAATTAAGAGCCAAACACAATTAGAGGGGAAAAAAGGGCTTTACCTTGGTATTTATTTAAGGATCCTTAGGTGCACCACGTCCAGGTAGAATGCACTGAAATGCACCCCAGAATGCACACCAAAAATACACACACACAATGATTTGCATATACAGTTACATCAGCATATCTATCAAAGATTCACCAATGAGAGGCTCAAGAGAACCCCCGTCCCGAGGAACCTCCCCCTCAGATGGGCCTATCTTGGTTTACAGAATGTGTTCTGGAGAGGACCTTGGTGTCTGGGACTTTTTGACCCCCAACTACGAGGTTTCCAAGATGTTTGGTCTCTTGGGTTAACGGAACTTTGGGTCTAAGCTAGTTATCAGACTTCGGGAATTATGAGTATGTGGGCTAAAAGCACTGAGGATACATAAAAGTTATATAAGAGAGTATATAAAAGGGGTATATAAAAAAGGCAAATAATCATCATATCACCTTCCACTAGCCCAGGTTGCTCCAAGGTGCGTCCAGCCCGGCCTTGAACACTTCCAGGGATGGGATATCCACAGTGTCTGTGGGCAACATGTGCCAGGGCCTCACCACCCTCACAGTAAAGATTTTTTTCCCAATATCTAATAAACCTACTCTCTTTCAGTTTGACGCCATGTGGCAGGTAAGAACTAAATCCTACTTTCTCTTCCTGGCTGTAGTATTTTTCCTTGCACTTGATTTTGAGACTAGCACCAGCTGCTCATTTCCTTTTTTCAGTGTGGTAGAGGACTGATGTTTAAAGGCTGTCATAGTACAAGCAATAACTTGCAAATAAGTGAAAAAGCCATTTGTATCAGTTAAGCTTTAATTTTAAATTTTTTATTCCTAGTGTATCTTGTGTGTAACTAAGAAAAAACCCTTAAGTTTTGTGCATCTGTGTTAGGAGACTTTCAGTGTCCTAAATTGGGGAAGGTGTAGCAGAGTGCTTGCATACTAGAGACATATTTTTAAATAGACTAAGCCACCATGATTTGTTGTAGGTTTTCTAAATTCAGGAACAAGGATCGTGGAGGTTATTAGAAAACTTGCAAAGGTAACAAAGGTTTGGAATTATGAATCGAATGAAATGATAAATATAAATTATTTTTATTCATAAAATAGTAAGTAAAAACTGTTGTCTTTTCTGTAACAAGAAATAATTCTTTGCAAAGGGTTGTGGAAATCTTAAAGATGCCCTAGCTCATATTTCTGATTTTTCAGGAGCTCTTCAAGAAATCTCTAAATTAAATATATGATCACATTATAACTTAGTTATTAGCCAAAATTGTTTTCTTCTATATATTTATGAAATGTCACAAAGGAGGAAAATTACAGTGTGGAAAACTTTAGACTCTTTTTCTAGAGAACCTTGTTTTGTTTATTTGAATCACTGCAATTTCATTATAAGGCATTAGGCTTAGACTCAGGAGTTGTGAAAAGCTCATCCTAAATTCTGAATGGGTTCTAAAGGCTATTTAAATTGCCAGAAAGAAAATGCACAGTCCAAGCCTGCAGTGACTTGTGTGTTTTCTCAGGTCATTGCATAGGAGATGTATATTTTCTGTTAAGGGAGAGTGCCAGGACTTCATGGCTACTCTGGTTGGAACTAGTGTGGGATAAAACTTTCTTTCCATCCTCTTTTATTTTCTTAACTAATGACACACAAAAAGTAAAAAAACCTAGATTGCATTGAGGGATGAGAGGAGAGGAGAGGAAAGGCAGTCAGGAATTGCTCTCTAAGGAGGGAAGGATAATTAGATTTAGGAATTTTTTTCTATTAAGATAAAACGCCTTGCAGCCACGCAGACTGATGATGGGCCCAGCCTTGCTGGAGGCACACTCAGCCCAGCTACTCTTAATATTTCAGATCCTCAGGAAGTTTTACTATTAAAAAGTGGAAGCAGCCATATTTAATCCCATTATACCAAAGGGAATGTCTAAGGCTGCCCCACTCTCTGGATGTGAGATGCAGGAAACAGGGACTTCTGTTTGGAATCTGTGAACTCTGAACACCAGTCTGTACCCATGATGACACAGGACTGGGCTCACTGTCCCTGTGTAGGATATGCATTTTCCCTGATTCTCCCAAACTCCAGCCAGCCATGGGATGCTGGGCCACTGAAATAGCAGTGTGAAGTCTGATGTTGCCTTCAGCACTTGCTTTGTTCAGCCTGGCACAGCAAGGGCTGCAGGCAGAGGTTTGGATGTTCAGGTTTGACTTTTGCTTGTCACTGAGACTTGTGAAGTGGGAGATGAACCCTTCTGAAAACTGGAAGGGACTGAATTGCATCTCAGACAGCTGATGTTGGGTACTCAACTGTGTGTGGCTAAAGAAGTGTGCATAGTGAGTTTGTCATGTGCAGATCAGACCTGAGGTAATCAGTGGAACATCTTGCAAAAGAATGAGATTGAGCCTGAGGAGCTGACAAGGAGGGGAGCTCCAGGCAGAGCAGAAGGCAAAAAGAAGTAAGGTACATGCTGTGTGTGATGAGATCACATACATCACTTACATGTGCTAATGCAATTCATAGGCTGGGGACTCAGAATTAGGTTTTTCCTCTTGTACTATTTCACATTTTATGTGTGTAATATGCGGTATATTCATCCTTCTCTTTAATATTTTATCATCTTTTATCACACCAAAATAAAAGGGGAAAATAGAGGGCTAATAAATGTAAATACCAACAGCTCTTAAAAAAGTTCCCTTTCCCTTGCTTCCTTTTCTCAGCAGGATGAAAAGTTGTGTAGATGCTCTAAAACTGGACTGAATCTTTTGACATGTGGCATATTCCTCCCTAGGAATTAGCAAGAGAGATGGCAGACATGGGCCAGATATTTAACCTTTGCCACCAGAGCTGTGTTAGTGTTTACGAGTTATGGTTCAGGAAATGAGAACATCCCAATAATCAGTGAAATAAAGATTACGCAACATTACCTTTTATGTGAAATTCTAAAATTATATTTATTGGCCAATTCACAGAAAGTGCCGTAGTGACCACAAAAATGACTCTGGCTTTCTACATGTACAGAAGTACAGAACAAATTTTAAAATAACAGATCAATTTCGAATATGCATTTAATCAGTCCTGTGGAAAACATATGGATACTAACAATGTTGAATTCATAAATGACTGTGCAAACTGACATGGCTTTTATGAAACACACCACTATGCCATGGAGGGGGTTTTGTACAACTTTTTCTTACTCCATGTAAAGTTAGGGTTTGTGTACTGTACTGTCTGTCAAAATTTACTGTACATTTTCATTAAGAAAGGGTTGGGCTTTTGTTTTTTTTAACAGCTTATTCATATCTATTCAAAAATCATTTCATATTCATTTTTAAATTGCATATAGCCATTTAATTCATCATACTCATAAATTGTATAGATTCATGCTTTCAGAAATGCATTTAGGATCTGCAACAAAACACTTCAAGACATGGTTTACGGTTGTTTCACATCAACAATAAGATATTTCATGTAAGAGCATCTTTCCTGGGCTGAACAGTCTGTTGGTTTGAGACACATTTACGGAGTACAACTGTTGTATGTACAACCATACAGCATATGTTTATTTAATCCCTTCTCTGGTGTATGTTTTCTTATCCATAGAAGTGGCCACAACTACACAGAATTTGGACAGCTGGGAAGCAATCCCAAGCTACAAAATACATGCTACCAACTGCAGTTACTGCTCCTCAACAAGAACCAATGCACTAACATGGAAGCAATCTGGGAAATGATGAACTGTATGTGAAAAATTCTACATTTTTGCAGGCAGATAAAATATCATTTTTACTGTCAAGAGATGATGAAATATGAAATAGAATTGAGCCAGCCAATTGGAGCACAGCTGTTACATTCAACATGATGAGATTATTTCTCAGCTCTTCAAAACCCTACACTCTCAGTGACATATAAAATATTTAATAACTATATAGTTAATTCTAACAATCCTTTTCACCAAACTGCAACAATATTCAGAGTGCATGTCTGATTCCTGCTCTGCTGCTCATCACAAGTCATGTTTTATAGCTAGCTCCTTGCTCAGGAATTCCTCTCCTTTTTCCTCTCCTTTGTGTTGCAACCTCAGCTTGCAAGGCTCATTCATCTTCCCCCTGTCTGTCAGACCGTGGGTACTCCTCAGGCAATGGCTCGTTTTGGGAAGGTGGGCAGGGAAGTGACAGGAAACAGCCAATGCCAAGGCAGTCACTGTTTGCTCATGTGACCTAAACCCACTCCTGGCAATTCATCATTTCCTACACTATGGATTGCACAATTTACACCCACTAGGGACAGAGATGTGCTGAGGGAAGTGGAGAGTTCCTAAAGTCACCACTGGAATCCTCAGTGTTCCTGCTCTCGCCTTTACACCAATCCTCGCAGACAGAGCAAATGAAGAGGAAATGAAATTCTGTTTCACTTGAGTCTTAGTGATGCAGGGGCTCTTTGAGCACAAGGATCTCAGTTCTGATTTGGTGTTCAGCTACAGGAGGCAGGAGCAGATGAAGGAAACACATCAATGAAAAGACCCAAGCTGACTTTGTACATTCTCCCTGTTTGCCTGTGTGGCTTCTGAGCCAGAGAACACAGGTTTGCTTGGGGCATGCTTGAAAACAAACCACAGAGTCATCATGCCAGCCAGAGACCAGAAACGTATCACGAATTTGCAATATAAAGTTAGGCATGGCAGTAATCAGAAGAGCTGGCACAATTCTATTTCCTTGCAGCAGTAATTGCCTGGCTGGAAATCTTGAGCATTTGTTTTAGAAAGTAGGTGCATTCTACTGACATTTGAGGAGAAGCAACATTATCTGTGTTAAATGAAAGTACTGGTTAATAGTTGCTGTTTAGTGTAGGGACACTTAAAAACATAGGCACCTGAATGACAGTGTCTGTTTTCACATTAATGACAACGATCTAATTTTTAACAAATTATACTTTGTATTATTGTTTGGCTGGCTCCAGCATTTATTGGTTGGCTTAAGTCATACCCACCTAAAAGACACTGCCAAATTCATATCATATGAGAACTTATTCACTGATTACAGAAAAGATGTCTTAAAAATCGAGTTTCAATTTAAATTTATTGTTTAACCTTTGACAACTTATGCAGTGACACACACCAACACAGAGCACCTTAACAGAGTGAACTGACCATGACTCATTTAAGGAAATACCAGAGGATTTAGTTTGTGTATTAAAGACATTTCATGAAAAGGTAAGAAATACAAGACTGAAGGAATGAATTGCGATGAGGAGGGATTCACAGCTTCTCTAGTAAATGACCAAAAGCAATGAACTTGATAACTATCTAAAAATATTCAAAGGATATAAATCATGGTTAGAGTAACTATTTAGAGTGGTGCAAAAGGGTATAACTGGGACTAATGAGATAAAAATTACAAAAAGGATTATTTAAATTCATTTTCAGGAAAAGCTTTCTAATGGTGAATTCTAATAGACTCTAGAACAGTCTCCCAGGGGAAGCAGTAGAAGCCCCAGGCTTAAAAACATTTAAGTAGGTTGAAGCACCCCCACCCCTAACACTAAAAAATATATTCTAGTAAAGAATTCTGCACTGTTAGCATAATACTCTACTTGCACTACTTTTTCCTTTTGTCTATAAATCTTTATTTCTAGGATTTGATAAGTCTAATATGAACTTCTAAACACACTGAAATTGAGATGAAACAGTTCTTAGGAAGCCTACCCATAGTGTGTATTACCCTGCAAAACAATAATCCACTCTGGTGTATCTTCCCATCCCTGTCGTGATGACCCCTTGAACAGCACTGCCTGTTAACCACAATCAAAAATTTACTCTATGGATGGTGCAGTATTTGTAACAGAATATATATAAAAACCCCATCTCTTTTCAGATGTACCTCACACTTTTACATCAGTTTGTGCAGAGGCCAACAATAAATGTGCCAATAGTTGATTCTGAGAATGGAGGCATTAACTTCAGCTCTCAGATTCATTCAGGAATGGTCCTTGAAAATTTTCCTATTAGGTATATTTTCAAAAATCAGGGGTCCTAACTATGTGGCCACTTAGGAGATTGTATCACTACAAAAAGTTTACTTGAGGGCCTTTTCAATATGGAGTATAGTCTGCCTTGAATGTCTCCAGCTCCTCATCAACCTATGGATCTCTAAAACTAATCAACACAGCTGTCTGTGGGCAAAAGTTCCATTTCTTACCTAAGATTAAACTGTGTGGTAACTGTACCCTCAAACTCGAGTCACAGAAGACAGAATGTTTGCCCCAAGTCCCCATGGGCTGGCCATGGCTCTAAATTTTTCTACTTAATGCATGCACAGTGTAGCAACACTTCTCTTGGCCCTGTTCCCTTCCCGGCTCTGCTGGAGGTGCCGTAACTGGAACTAAAGGAGGCAACTTCAGCATCAACCAGGCAAAAAAACTGCAGGGTCTCCTTCATCACCAGAGCCACCACCTCCCCATGGGAACCATTATGTGATTTTCTGTACACACACATATATGTGTGTACATGTGCATGTTCGGTCATCCCAGAAGCCTTCAACATCCTATATTCATTCTCTTTCTTGTTCATCATGACAGTGTCAGTTCTGGCATGTAAACAGAAAATGTTTTCATTTTCTTACTATTTGACACTCAAGCTTTTACATCTCTTTCTTTTCTGCAAGTATGAATTTCAACTTTTTTCACATTACTGTAAACCTTAACTCTTTCTGTTATTCATGCAGTATTCTCTTCTACCTTCCTGTTCAGTCTTCCTTAAATAATAATTTGGTTTCCTAAAGGAACTGACTGTAGTTGATCCATTCCACATTCTAAAGAGCATGCTCAGTTAAAACAACCATCCACCGTCTCATCTACTGCACATTAAGCAGTTTGTAGACAAGGATTTACTGCCAATTTCAGTACTGGTTTGAAATGTTATTGTAGTCACAGACTTGGTCAGGGTTGTCTGATCAAGTTTTTTGTATCTGTTTATGTATTTAGGGGAGGCAGGAGTAGAAAAAAAAGACATTGTAATTTTAATAACTTTCTGCTTTTTTTCCCCCTTAGTATATCCTGAAACCTTCAGTCAAAAATAGTTTTATGGGTTATTACACCAAAAGACACCTGAAAGAACTTTATACCCAGTTGGGACATTAAATGCCTCTGAAAACCCAAGACTGTATCCAGATTTATACAAAAGGAATAGGTAGGGCTGCAGAAAAGCATTTTACTCCCATTAAATTTTCTAGGTTTCTATAGCACGAGGATGGAACACCATTGTAAAATCTTTCTTCCCTATTTGGAGACAGCTTCTCTTTGCATTTGGCATGCTTTGTGCACCTTGCCCAGGGAAAGCTGAACTCTTTTATTGTACAATGTACTTAACTGGGAAAAAAATTCTGCCGCTTCTTTGTTCTCAGCACAGACATAGTGACAATACATGGCTGTGCAGCTTCAACAGCTGATGAATGCAAAATTTCCCCATGACTTAGTACTGAAAATAAGAATGAGGGCTTTTCCTGAACTCTGTTTCACATGTTTGCAGTGCTTGACACTGCTGGGAGTGCTTCTTTATAGACAGTAACTAATGAAGCACCAGCCCAAAGCTCTCCACTGTAACCACTGTGTCATTCCCTCTCCATGTGTTTGGAGTGCTCCACAATGGAGGGCTGTGAGCAGAGCTGCAGGAGAATTATTGAACCATAGCATCACCAAGGGCTTTCACAGGGCTGTTCATCAGCTGCACGCACTGCGCTTTCCCAAGGATGCCAGCACTGCTCCTATTGCCAGCAGAGACACGGAAACTGTCATGAGCAAACCACTGGCAATACCTACTCCAAAGGTAGCAAAATGCCTCTAGGGAAAAAGGTTACCTGCTCTGGTGCCTACCTTTTCGTCACCAGGAAAGAAGTTATGAACATACAAAACCTCCTGGATTCATTTTATTCTGCTAAGTTTCAATAATGAGGGCTACAATTGCTTACTATTTTAAACCCCTATGTTAGACAGAGGCTTATGAAATTAAAGCCCTTGCTCCCCTTCCATTTTTGCACTGTTCAAGTGCTGTGTGTTTTTAATTTATGGTCATGTCTTTAGAGGAAAAAAAAAAACAAAAAGAACATACCAGGCTTGAACCTTGCTAATCCTACAAAGGTGATGAATTATTATTACTTTCTGAGATATCACTGGAGCAATTTTCCCAATATATTTAGCAGAAATATTTCTTGAGACTGGGTGTGTTAAGAGAGTATGAATTGTGCTCTGCTGTAGCTTTAGTGGTTATCTCTATTCTTTGTGTCTTAATTCTCCATGCTAACAAAAATGAAGTTGGAGTCCAGAGAGTGCAGCAACCAGAAGTCTGATCATTGGATACACAATCTGAGACAGGCAGCTTTAGGGAACCTGATCCATTTCAGTTTACATTGCTCCCCACATTGCTTGTTATGCCTTTCTTTATTCTTTTAAACAAAATTGACCCAAATGTACCAAGATCACAGCTTCTGACTGCTGTAAAAAGTATTTATTTTATGTTACAAAGTGTTGCACGGTTTGTTGTGTGGGAGTGTTGGTTTCTTTGAGAACACCAAGATCTTTGTGGCATGGGATGGCTGCTATTCCCGTGGCTGATTGGAATGAGCTTTGCAGGCTCTGCGGGCAGTGAGGCTGTGAAGGAACAAGGCCTGGCAGCTTCCTCAGCTGTGCCTGAGAGGGAGAAACCTAATGCCATTCTATGGTTGGTGATACTGGTAGGAGCACGAGGGAGATTGTATTTATACGACACAGAATTATGTACAATCAACAGGAATAAATTTAGCAACTTGAAGGTGGTTTGATTTCTTTGACAATCTTTTTGATATTTATGTTTTGTCATTTGGGGTTTTTTTCTCATATCTCCTTAGATTTGCTCACTTGGTGTAGAGGTACTTTAAGCAGTCGCTCCATAAAGGTCAGCAGCTGCAGGAATCACCCAGAGGGGCAATTATCCCAGACCGGTAGTTGAAAGCCTAGATGAGGCTACTGTATCATCCAGGTTCCTCTCTGTATTTCCACTATTTTTATTCAGGAATTTTATCAGGGCAGAACCTGATGAAACCTGATATCCCCCTTGAGACTGGGGATATCCTTGTTTTGAGATACTTATTCTGGTCAGGATGTGTGATTTAAGGGAAGAGGAAGCCCCTTAGAGGAAATCACAGTTTATTTCCTCTCCCTCTCTCAGTATCCATAGGTTTTTGCAAACATCCTTAATTTTGATATTATAATTTATATTCCAGGAGCAGCTCCATCCCACCAGACCCCTTTACCTGCTGTCACCCCAGTAAAGTCTTTCCTTGTGCTGGTCTGTGGAGATGGAGTGCTGTGTGTGCTGGCACCAAAACTATGAGAAGAGGCAGTGCTGTGTCCCAGTGCACTGGGACCCTGACCAGGGAAAAGATTAAAGCTGCCTCTGAGGTTACAGCTGGGGAAAGAGACAGCTGAGACACAAATTAGGTGCAGGGCTCAAAAGGCTTTGCCACAGTGAAGTAAGGGCTGATACTGCACTACCCTCTGACCATCCTTCACCTGGGACTGCTGATCTCCCATGGCATTATTTTCAGTTTAAGGTCGGGCAGGGACAGCTCCTGCAACGGAGACAGTGGATAACATCCCCATAGGAGGAACTTTATAGCCTTCTGAGCCTCATTTTGTTCCAGTGGAGTAAGGATGGTGCACAGGTGCTCAGCAAGCTCAGCACCACCACATGCCATTCAGGAAATTAAACTGCACCCTCCCATTAGCCTCTGGGGAGGGAGATCATCACCAGGTAAAAAGCAATCCCACCACCACTGCACGGTATTACCTGTTGGAATGAACAAATAGCAACAGTTTATTTTAATTAGTATTAAAGATGTCACGAACCCTACATGTCCATTTCTAATTTGAATTGGTGTCAGCAGCCAATGCAGTAAATATTGAGATTAATCTCAACTGTGCATTTTAAGGTGTACTTGCAAAGATAAAACACCTGTGGAGGGGGTGGAAGTGAAAGAGAAATGAGAGCTAGTAATCAAAAATAGCCATTTAGGGAGTTATATTAATTCAGATAACATCTTCAATTTGCATTTGTAGGTTTTGCAGCTTTTCCCAGCCCTAGATTAGAACTTCAAAAATTTAAAGGCATCACTGATGTGGTGTCATTTTAGACCTCTGCTGTCACCTCTGGATTCCTGATGCCATGGATTGTGGGTACCTCTTCAGAACTGCTTTCTTTGGATCCCCTTGTTTATTGCTACTGTAAAAAAGCCACCTCACCACAAGACAGACATTGAGGGTGTGGAGTGAGTCTGGGGAAGGAGCTGGAGCACAAGGCTGATGAGAAGCTGCTGAGGGAGCTGGGGGGAGGCTCAGCCTGAAGAAAAGGAGGCTCAGGAGTGGCCTTTTCACTCTCTCCAACTCCCTGACAGGAGGCTGTAGCCAGGTGGGAGTTGGTTTCTCTTCTCAAGTAACAAGTGACAGGAAAAGGGGAAACAGCCTCCAGTTGTGCTGAGGAGGTTTAGATTAAATATTGGGGAAAATTTCCTCACTGAAAGGATGGTCAGGCACTGCAAGAGGCTATCCAGGGCAGTGTGGGATCACCATCCCTGGGGGAATTTCAAAACATGTGAATGGGGGACTTGGGGAAAAGTTAGCGGTGGGCTTGCCAGTGCTCAATAATCTTAAGAGGTCTTTTCCAACCTGAACGGTTTTACAGTTCTAAACACTTTTTTTTTCAGGGAGGAAAGGAGAGAATTTTGGCTTTTGATTAGGGGAAAAAAAGCCCCATGTGTGTGTCTTTATGCATGTATGTGTGTATATGTTCTGGTTGGTTTTTAAGCAAGTAGGTTATATCAAAAAATAATTTCTGGAGGGGAGGAAATATTGTTAGAATTGTTTTAGAAAAAGTGATACTTCTTTGATTTTCTATTAGTAGCTTTGCTCAGGAAGCCACTGCTCTCAGTGCTACACAAGTATTCTAGGGTCCATTTTGTGAACATTATCTCATTCTCACTGCCATTTTGTGAAAAGGGAGTTTCTATTTATTTGAATGAAAAATGCTGCATAATGCACTCCAGTGAGTAATCTAAAATGAGTACAGTGATACATTTTAGTTTGCTGAATATCTTACTCCAAACCAAGTTTTAGTGATAACATACATGCCTGTATTACTTTGCTTAGGTTTAAAAATGTAGGTTTATTTACAGTAGAGAAAATACTTTGTTTGCTTCTTGTGTAATGTACGAGTACAACCTGAAAAGATCTGCTTCCAGTAATAAAAAGATAAAAGTCTATTAGATGGAGAAATACAGTGATGAATTCACAAACATATAAAAGAATTAAAGGCTGTCAATAAGGTTGTAAATTGCTGTTTTCAAGTTGCCCTAATGTTTGCTATGATAACAACAACAACAGTAATAATCAGGAATAACAGAAACTTTAAAATAATTTAAGTCCAGTTTTAAATCTGAAATTGACTTTTAAATATCTACATTTAATTTTAATTTTTTTTTTCTGAGCAGAAAGATTTGCTGATATGTGCAGCTAACAAGCATCATGAAGAGCCTGCTTCATGTCACTAAAAAAATTAAAACTAGGAAATGATCTAGGATACTGGGATGGTAGGAAATGATCTAACATAACATTTTTCTTCAATATATGCAGAAATATTAATATTAATTTTGTTTTAAACAGAAATTGTGGACATTTTTACAGTTGTTATTTCTGCAGCTAAAATGTACTTATGTGGCCTTGATTCTGCAAATATTCTTCTAAGTTTATTACGTGTGAGAGAATAAAATTAAACAGGATTGATAACAAAAGAAAACTGCTGTATTGCCAGTCTTAACAACCATATGACAACATGATTGCTGGCACAACAAATAAAAGCATGAATATCCTAATTTTAAAATTAATATAGATTTTTCTTTCATTTACTTTCTAGTTATTAAACTACAAGGCCTAGTTGCTGTCAGTATTTCCCTTCAGCTATCAAATGCAGAAACTGGAATTACAAGAACACCCAAACACACTATGTATTCCCTATATCCCATGACATTCAGGAGCTGTTAATAACCTAGTACTGAGGGAGGTGGATACCCTCGAGATTGCTCCAAGTACCCTTTGCAATATCAACCACCATACAGGGTGCTCAGGAAGGTCCTGTTGTGGCAAGACTGACTGGGAGAGTGGAGAAGAGGAAGCAGCTCATTTTAAACAGCAAATTACAAAAGCAAAAGTCAAAGATGAAATTGCAAAGAAAATGAAGCACTCAGGAAAATAACCCAGACAAGCCACTAAGCAGCATTCACTTCCATGCTATTTTGTTTCTATGCATTAGAGCAGCTACCCTAGCAAGTGCTGCAGCATTTGGTAAGCAGAGCACTTGAAGATGCAAAGGGTACTTAAGGAAAGGGGACAAAAAACACACCACACAGACTTATCAAACACATTGGATACGTAGCTCTGCTTTTTCCTTTTTTTTTTTTTTCTTTTTAAACAGTGTTTAAGAAAAATATGCTGTGTTACCATAACAAACTAAAATACTCTCTCAACCTCTTAAGAGTTTAGTTTTTGTTTTCAACTATTTTGGTTCCACATAGGTTTTATTTTTGCTTGTCTACTTTATAAAACCTTCTCTCAACATTAATGGCTTCAGGAAGAAGAAATAAAGAGAGAATTATGAGCACAGAAGAGAGCTCACAGTGTTGTTCCTTTCTCTTGTGCACTATAGGCAGGCAGGGGTACAGAAGAAATAGGGCATAATATTTTTATAGAATACAGTCAGACAGGAATTCCAGCTGGCATTCACTAAGCAAAAGGGAACATTTTCCTCATCTAAAATAATTGTTTAAATCACAGCCATACATAGCTATGGAATAATGGGGTCACTTATTTTCCACTAGTTCAGTAAGATGCTGCAGCAAGCTAATGATTCCATGAGACAGACGGTTTAAAGCATTGATTTGCTGCAAATTGCTCAATCCATAACTAATGAACAGCTCTACAGATTTTCAGTGAATCAATCCCATTAGAATTTACAGTTTGCATAAGATCATATTACTCAATCTATGGACAGAACAAGCTGGGGGGTTTTTTTATAACCTTCAGCAGCCCCTTCTTGTTTCTGTTTTTTTTAAACTCGTTTAATTTCTATCAATAGGTTGGATAAAAATCTCTGTCTTGAGGGTCTGACAACATGCCTGAAAAAATACACTGTCCACGTCTACACAGGCACACATGCATCCCCTGTCAAGTCCTACATATTCCCTTGTAGAAGACAGTTAACATCCAAAAGGCAGGATGAGACGACAGATGGAATTCAGCCTCTATCCCCTGTAGCACTAAAGCCCTGCCCCAATTTGGAGGAGGATTATGTTTTTTACACCTGTAAGAATGTGAAGTTAGATGGCAACTGGTATTTAGACCCACAGAAGTAATTCTTCGTAACAAGTTGAAATCTCTCCCGTGTGAAAAAAGTAGCAAAGGCAAAAACCTCTATGGATCAAGTGACAGGACTTTTGTCACACATCTGCAGGGTAGAAACAGGAAATTGAGAACTATGCTTGCTAACAGATCAAGTTCTGGATTACTTTATTACTGCATGTGCCAGGAGGTTTGTACCATGTTTTCCCCAGGCTCTGTAAGAAAAGGGTCAGTTCAATCATTATCAGTTACTACAACAAGATCATTTTAGGCAAAACAGTTATAGGCAAGCAGAAGTTCAAATCCTGTCAATGAATTCATAGACTGAAAAAACATTGTATTGGTTGTTACAAAACAGCTGTGGCTGGAGGGCTGTTTGTTAGTACGGGAATGTTGAATCATCCCACTCCAACTGCTCTTGCCTGGTGGCATTCTGTTTGTCTCCCTTTTGGACAATCACTTCCTCCTCCTCTTCCTCCTCTTCCTCCTCTTCACTGTCATCTGATTCAGCACTGGTTGTGTCTTCCTCTTCATCATCTATGTCTTCTTCCTCACTCTCTTCTTCTGTCTGGTGTGGCTTTTCATATTTCTACAATACATGTAAAGAAATGAAAGAGAGACAGTAGCAGAAAGGTGCCTTCGTACAAGCCAGGGGCTGTCTCAAATGCTAACATGCTGGGGAAATCTGCTTTCCATCATTATGTGATTATTAGGCATCAAATCTCATAAAAAGCTGGTAGCAAACATTCAAAAACTACTGTAAGAAGAATGGAATGTCAATAAGCAATATCTTTGCTAGCCACACTGCCAAAATTTAAACCTTCAACATCAGCTTCTTTAAAGTGCTGATTTCCCCTCCCTTTAGTGCGTAAGTGCTTACATTAAAAGGTTAAAACCAAAGCAGTTATATCATCTTGGGTATGTACAAACAGACATGGATGGAGTGGAAGTGATGCTGTACCTGAGAATTCTTCACCATCTTCTTTACTAATTATATATGACAACAAACCTGAAGTTCTCAATTATACCTTACCAAGGTGTGCAGAGCTGAGAACTGGGACGGGGTCCTGAGTGTACACATGTACAATTGAACAACTGCACCCTGAAAGAGTCTCAACCCTGCTGCCAGCCCAGCCAGTGACTCCTGGCAGTGCCAGGGTACAGTGCTGTGCCTCAGTTAAGTACCTCCATGGGGTTGACAGTGATGGTGAGAGCAGAGTCATCCCAGTCCATCTCGTTTTCCTTGGCTCCCTCGTGCTCCGCGGAGCTGTGCTGATGGGCCGTGCGGATCCGGTACACGCCCAGCGTTATGACAAACACGAGGATGCTCACACAGATGATGATAACGATCGTGGTCACACTGGGAACAACTGGGACAAAGGGTGGGGATGGGAATGGAGTTATACTGGTGGAACAAGTCACCTAAAGCCCACTAAATACCTTGTTAGTTTTAACCCCTAGCACCCCCTCCTTGGGACTAAGAATCAGGATACACATCAGGACTTCACAAAGTCGTTGACCAGTGCCCACTCACTAAACTGGAGCAAACACAAATAATGTTCACAGATTTCTTATCCTGAGTATAATAAATCCTAAATAAAAATGAGCATGCTCTTTGAGCCACTGAACTACAGAAGACAAGTAGTTAAGAAGTGCAGAATCAATTAGTTTAGAACAAATGTTTCTTGCAGTAAAATTCTGTTCTCTCACTTGCATGTTGACCCCTTCTGATCACAGCTGAGGCCTTAACCTTACTCAAGACAAAATGTACATCTCAAAGTTTGTATTTTCAAAGGTTTCGAACACTTGTGATTTGAATCTCTAACTCCTAGAAATAAAAAAAATGCATTGCCACCCTATTTGCCTGTGTTACAACCTTCCTGGGAGACTCTTGAGGACTCAAGACATTTTTCCTCACTGTTTGGTTGCAGTCTGAGAAGCCCATCTCCACCTAATCACAGGCAGAAATCTCTCTGAACTACTACATGTAATCAGCTCCATAATTAGGTTAGTGGAGAAATGCTGCCACTTTCTTTGTACCTCGAGGTACTACAGTTCCAGGAGCTATAGTATAACCCAGTCCATAACCCATTTTATTACCTTGCCCTGGAAGTCTGAAATCAAAACAATATTTAGGAACAAAAAAACCTAGTTTGCAATAGTTGATCCATTAAAAATTCAGTTTCATTCTAGTGAACTGACTGTACAATGTAACAAAAAATACAGTAATTTTCTAAGCATGTCTGTATATAGCTACTTATAACTGGCTACACTATACCTCAGCTTTACTTCTTTACACGTGTATCATTCAGCTAAAAGGACTTCAGAATCCAACTTTTAAACACCTATCTTTGCCCTGGATTTAACTTCACTGAAAATGTTTCAAATTTTGGTATATATTTTAACTCATACAGCCTAAAAATTAAATTAAAATATATCCTAATGGCTGCTGCACATGACTAGATGAACCTATCTTATCTCCAGAGAGCCCAGACCGAGGCCTTGACAGCAGCTAACAGAGGCACTGCAGCACTTATACATTTAAAAAATAATACAATTTCTTCCTTTTGTTTAGAAAGGAGTGGGTAGAAATTAATATACTACAGAAATACAAATGCACAAGGGCAATATGAGCATAAGAATTACCCTTCATACCATTCAATACTAGAAACAAGACATTTTTAAACTGTGGGGGTCAGAGTACAAAACCATTAATGAAGACTTTAAAAAAGGATACCAGGTTTTAATCACAAAGTACATTCTTGGACAGAATAGAATTCAATGTTACCTTCTTTCACACCTGTGCAATGATCTCTTAGAGGTTTTAGAAGCTGAAACAATGGACCTCAGGGCTTTAGTCTGTTGAGCAGGCTGACCCCAAGGGAAACACTGACACACCAGCATCATTGTGAGCAGTCTCTGTGAAGGTGTCACATACCTGAGTTGTGAACTGCACTTACACTCCCCTCAGGGTCCTGAACAGATTGGAGAAATTGGGGTTGGACTATCATGTGATTTACATGGTCCATGAAGTTGGAGTTGGAACTGTGTAGAATATTAACCTGGAACAAGAGAAAAATAAGAGACCAGATACTAAAAAGTGTTTTATACTCCAGGCCTGCTGGCTGCATATATTACATTGGACTATGAAGTTCATCAACAGATAGGAACACTACTACCTAGATAACCTAAAGGGCAAATTAACTCCTTTTTTTATGGCAGTGGAAAATACACCGCTTAATATATTTCTAATTTGTAACATGAAAAATGCACTCTAACCTTTCTGGCTGTTGACTCTGAAGTGGCACAGAACAGGACTCTTGATTTACCTGTCTGGATAAGCAGTGACTTTTTCTTCTCTCTATATTAATCAGCTTTTAGGTGTTGTCTAAACATTATGAAATAACAGTTAATTTTATTAACAATTATTAAGCTGTTCATAGTTTTTAGAAACAATTCTTAATTTTGACCATATTGCTAAGTAGGTCCTGCAATTTCCTGTAGCTGGTACCTGGGCTCTAGGCCTCAGTGCTAGGTCAGAAAACACGACTCAGTCGTTGCTCACCTCCAGGTTGAATTCATTGCTGGTGTAACGCCCATTGAGCTCCGAGCACTTGACCCTGAACTTCCTGTCGGAGGTGGCCGAGGTGCCCCAGTTGCGGTAGTGGAGCTGCCGCAGCACCTGCTCGTAGCTGAACATGCTGTCCACACCTGTGGGGTGGGAGGGCAGGGACAGCTCAGGGACAGGCAAGGGAACACTGCTCTGAGCAATACAGACCAAATCAAATGCTCACAGAAAACATGGAACTTGGCAGAATGGTCTGCAAATGACAGGGCATCAAATATTCCCTGATACTCCATCATGTGGGAACAGCTTTCAGAATTGAATGTAGGTCCCAAATGGAGAGGGATAATTACAACAACAAAGGTACAGAATAAATTACTTAGTAATCAGAAAAAGATGGCCAATGTACCAGCATTGTACAGGAACACTGAGGAATCCCCTCACTCCCATGTTCCACTGTGATGGTGCACAAGAACCCCACATTTAAAGAATGCAGGGATGCCATTTTCCTTACTTGGGGAGTAGCAGGAGGGATGCTGAGAATCCAAAGGGCAAACACAGCACATCCAGAGACCAAGAAGCAACTGTGTTTTTTAAGATACAATCACTCTTGGGTTATTTTTATGGCTAGTAAATCACAGATTTCTGTCTAATTCTTACATATTAGAGCTTTCATTGCAATATATAATTAGTGTGACAAAATAAGGGAAAACAAATTTCATGAACTTACCATAGATTGAATATCCTGCAGTGGAATTTGTGGCATCTAGATGTTTTCCTTGAAGCTCCCTAGGATCTAGTTCTAAACACTCTTGCGCAGGGTCTAGTTCTGCACCAATGACCAAAACATCACAGAAATCCAAGTTGTGGAGCATTTCCTCTACTACCACTTGCTTATTGGCTGTGAACCCATGGCACAGAACATGAAAAAAGAAGGAAATGAAGATAAATGATCACAGAACAGCTCAGTCATTTTATGTGCTTTGCATCAGGGCTCTCAATTTTTGCAAAGATGGCTGAACTGTTTTTGCTGGTATTAAATCCAGCACACTTGAAGCAAATCAAGAGAAGTGTCCTGTCTGTTCAGGTGCCATGATGATGAAGGCCTACTGTTGCCCTGGTTTGTAAGCCTTCTGTTTTTAACCTTGGAGTCAGATTCTTTTCACACAGATTTATGTAAATAATAGCCAGTGTTTACTTAACGGTATTTTCTGTTTTTCATTCCTTTTGTGATATGACAACTTTGATGAGCACCTTTCTTCTCCAGTGGGATTGAGAAGAAAGTGTCATGCTCTCCAATCCCTTGTGGAGTTGGGACGTGTATAAAAATGAGATATGTAAATAAATCCATTCCATTTTCCTCCTTTCTGCTGAACCTGGCAGGTGTAAGAGCGTCTTTATTGTGTCTCCCCGGACACAGCCTACAAACACCCAGTGAGATAGATAGAAAATATATTGCTCTGTAATAAAAGGCATCCAAGAACATTACTGGAAGTAGAAAACTGAAATTTGATCTTGGAAATAAATTAATATAAAAAATTCCAGGTTTCAGTGCTGTATTGATACCAGGTTTCTCAAGGAAAACCAAATTGGAAAAATATACATGCAATTTATCTATGCTTGGATGATTCTCTCAGTTACTCTATGCCCCATAAACAATTTGCATTACAAAGACTTGGCCATCTATCCAAGAGCAGGGCATTATCATAAATAGCAAGACCCTTTGCTGTATGACTTAAAGAAATTAAGTTATAAACTGACTGAACTTCAATATGTACAAGTAAAAAAATAATTCTGTCATCGGAAAAATAGTAGCATATCAAAGTAATATTTAAACACGCCGATCAACTTAGCACAGTGTGTGGCAAAACTGCTTAAACAGCTCCCTCAGGGCACAGACACTGCAAACCTGGAACTTCTTGCCCATTTTGTGAATTTGATGTTCGAGGGTGTATTGGGAAGGAGGGCATGGACAGGATTCCCAACTCCTGGTGCAGTGAATTTGGGTACCTAAACTCTAGGTACAGCTGTAACCTATCCAAAAATGCAGACCAAGTCAAATTTGTAGGCTTCAGGGAATCAACGCCCCTAAACTTGCATATCATTACCCATTTTCTGTTCTCTACGTGTAGTTGCAGCTTTTTCTAGCTCAACAAACAGTGTTTAGAATGATTGCTCAAATTACTAGACATTTCATCTGCCTTGTGCACAAACACCTAAAAGGAATATTCCTTTATAGAAGTGATTTTAAACTTGATTTATACTTTTGAACATTCATCCAGTGTTGAATAATACAACACGCGTTGCTCGGCATTAGAATAAACTGTCATCTTTGAAAAGAAATATTTTAAAAGGATTATATATACATTTTATAGGTGGGAAACTGAGGCACGAGAATACTTTCTCAAGTATTACTCACAAGCTAGTATCAGAGCTGGAAACATAAGAGCAGACTAAAACTTCAACTTTTGTTCAATTACTGCTTTTCACTTTATCAGCACAATTAACAAAATTCTGTTACAAGTAGAGACATTCTAATGAAAATACCCTACATAACAGAATATGAAAGGAGGAGTAGGAAGGAATTATTCTGAAGTATACTAAATGGGCACTACACGGAAAATCTGGTTTTTTTGAAGCACATTCCAACCTGCCACCATTTAACACATTTTTAAAAGTGTTGAATTGATATTTTTCAGTACAGCATAACTGTGGCCTAATTAATCTGGGTGAAGTGACTTCCTCTGCATTACTTGTTTGCACCATCCTTTAAAAAACATGAGGAGACATTAAAAATGAGTAATAATATTTAAAAGAAAGACACAAACCTCTGTCATATTCTCTTAAGTCCATTGGATGCTCCATTTTAGTGACTGTGCTGACAATCCTGATGTCAGGTAACAAAATAACACCTCTTTCACTTTCAAACTGTGCAGCTGGTCTAGCAAAGTGGTCCATCCCAGTTATTGTAATCTTGGGCTCATTGGCCTGAAACACCATTACATAGGCATCTATATCTGGGATACTAATGCAGACATCTTCACCAAAACATCTGAAAAAATATATTAGTCATTAACTGCATGTAAAACGTTGCACATCAGAGATGTGTGGCACTGGCAGTGCCCCAAACCCAGCTCATGGCTCGCAGAGCAGTCTGTTCATCCTTGGACACTGCCACACACAGGGACATATTCCTGTACCACTGTGTACACAGGGCAGCTCTGTCCCTCTCATCCCTTCCCACCTTCACAGCTACTCACACTGAGGGACAAGCTCACTCTTTTCTAAGGTCATTATCAGAATAATATTTTAATGTTTAACTGACATTTAACAGAGCAGTAAATGGTTAAGAAAGTTAACTAGATAACAACTAACTTCAGTAAACCTAATATTAAATTCAGAAAGGGATAGCTAATGAATACAACATAGTTGCCTTGTCATGTGTGATTAAAAGGGCCTCATTAGCCATTTAAATTGGTCCCATCATGAACTTTTTTTGGCACTTTCCAGTATTGGCAGGGGACAAAAGGTGCCTGTACTTCCACTTTCATCTGAATAGGCTCTGTGCTTTGGAAGTGAATCTCCTGACAAACTCTACCTCATTTCATCCTGGCACAGGACCTGGGCCAGCCCTGGAGTGTGCAAACTGGACTGCTTCTAGTGAGACTGCAGCGGGAGCCGCTCTCCAAACAGGGAGGTCAGCCCACAGCGCTGCCCTGACCCTGGCACTTCAGAAGAACTGTGCCCACAGCAGGTGAGAGTCGGCAGAATTGGTGTCTCTTTTCCCTCTAAAGCCCTGCTTTCCCTGCTCTGTACAGAGCTGTGCCCCACGGGAGCCCAGGAGAGGCTGTGCCTGTGGCCAGCTGTAAACATCCTTGTGCAGCTTCTGTCACTGCTGCTGCACACCAAGGGAAGGACACAGACTCCTGTTTAACACCCTCCACCAGTGCTTCGGTGACAGCACAGACATATGAGGGGACAGACACACATGCAGGCTATTTCAAGCACACCTACAAACGCTGCTCTTGCAGATATGTCCTCTGTTAGATGGAACAGGCCTGCATTAAAAAGTCACAGCTCTGGCTATCCTCAGAAGGAACTATAAATGTTTAAAATTAAAAGTAATTAAGATTGCAAGTAAATGCACTGTTCAGTCCAGACTGTTTGCCCCAAACTATAAAGAGCACGCAAGTACATTACATTAACACGAAAGGTTTCTTATGAAGATAATATCAGAAGAAAACCACCATGTGGATTGGCATAAAAGTAAATTAAATTAATCCTTTAGGTTCAATAACAAAGCAGTATGATTTATCAATTTAATTTAGCCAAAATTATTCTTTTTACACGGCCAAAGAAAAAAGTAATTCATTAAAACTGTTCCTAATCTGTTCAATTCAGCTGAAGTATAACTTACTGGACTTTAGATGAGACTTTGAGACGTCGTACGCCTGCAGTAGGAAACTGTCTGGAATTGATGTATGAGACCTTTTGGAGGGCTTGATTTATATTTTCAATGTCATCTCCTTCCATGACAAGGACTGACTGGGAAGGGTTGAAGTGATACTAGGAGAAATGTAAATAATTAGTATTTAAGGGACCAGGTACAGAGTACAAAATAATACATTTTTAAAGGAATGTAGCACAGACATAAGTTAAAAATTTAAGGATTTAAGAAAAAAAATCTTAGTAGCCATCATTGGCTGAATCCAATGATTGGCTGAATCCATGAACACATGTTGTTCTCTAACACATGTACTTATGTCAGTCACCTAAATAACTACTTATAGTTATGTTATAATTAATTTTGTAGTAAATTAATCCCAATTTGCTGTACTTTGCCCAGCCTTATCAACCTTGCTGATACTATTTCTGCAGCAATTTCCAATGCTATTTATTTTTGAACTCTGTAGACTTCAAAACCTTAACTTACCACCATGATTATCATTCCTATACAATCTTTGTAGGTTAAACACATTCCTCATATAAAAGCATTGCCTTGAGCCAGCCTAAAATGCAGAAGCATATTTTGTCTGCTTTCTGTGTGGTTTTATCCTAGGCTACCTTTCTGAGATATATTTCAACAAGAACGAACAAAAGAATTACAACATTTGCCTCCTACATCTTCATTAACGTCAGACACACTAAAGGGGGCTCTCCATCCTCTCTCATGATCAATAAGGGTGTCATGCTTTAAGATGGAGCTGCTCCTTGCACAAAGCTGCTCACTTGGGCCAGCAAACGCTGCAAAGTCAATGCCTGCTCCTGTAGCCCCGAGCCTCCTCTACTCCATTGCACCAAACACAAATCAGTCTTGCTGACCAAGAAACTTTGTCACTGTTATGACATACCGAATGACTGATTTTTACCTTCATCGTAATTAATCCTAATTCCATGTTTTGTCTGTTAATTGGTTCAGTAGACCATAACCCCCTTGATGTTGTACCCTACTGTTGTCAGCACAGAACACAAATGCACCTCTCTCCCCATGCAGTCTCTCCCCAAAGCTGGGCATTGATTATGTGAAGATGTTCTGTTAAATACAGACAATGGCTGTCTACACTTCCTTACAGCCAGAAAGGTTAAAAAACAAAGCACAACAGACTGTGAAGAACAGAAGGAAGTGCAGGGTTCTCTGTCAAACACAACATGGAGGACTGGGTTTAAAGCTTGTGCAGGAAGGTCATAACACACTGAAGGGTATTTTTTAACAAAGAGGAGGACTAACAAGAGTTGCAACCTGCATACACTTTCTTTTTTCTGTTTTTAAGCTACAAGCAGTAGAGAATAAAATTAGCAAAAGGAGACTCTAGCTAGCCAGTTAATAGCTCAGCTGCCAAAACAGCTGGAATGCTGCCAAAGGGACTGGAGAAAGCCTCAGACTGAGCCATTTTTGTCTTTCTCATTAAAAAAAGCTAAAAATAGCAACAGTTTAGACAGTGTCTCAGAGAGCTGTTACAGATATCTGAAAATTAGGCTGCAGCCCAAAAACGTCCAACACTATCATGTCAGAAACTGCTGCTGCACTGCTCTTTCTTAGGTGGTTAAAGGGTGAATCTCCTTGGTCCAAAGTGCCCAGAAACACCTTCTAGCATCAGTTTGCCAACACTGAATCTGCAAAGCCCCACACAAACAGCCCCACAGAACCCATCACCTGTGCAGCTGTCACACGTGCCTGTCTGGGATCAGGTATGTTTGTTTCTGACACCACAACATCTTTCTCTCTCATTTTCTGTTCAAGGTCAGGCAACTGCTCTGCTTTCAGCTGAGCTTCCTTCTGTCAGTCCTCCAAAGAAACCCTTCCACAATCTCTCTCTGGCTGCTCCTTTCATTTTTGCCTCCTGCTGTTGCAGTCACTCACTGTTGGCTTGCTGAGGCAGTCAAAGCAACATCAGTAACTTAAAAAAAATCCACTATGCCTCGTTTGTATTTCAGAAAATGAAGATGTTTTGAAGGTTTGCAAAAGCATGAAAAGGCAGAAAACAATCCCTTGTCTTCCGTTTTCCCTCTGCACTGCCGGTACAGTAAGAAAGCCAGTCACGCGCTGGCGCAGCAGTGGGTGATAGAACAGGGATTTTCCCAAGCCCACGAAACTGGGGTGACTCAAACATTGTCAGGTTTCAGAGGGCAACAATAGGGGAGGATTCACTATTCTTCTAAGCACTACGGACCAAGTGAACAGTGCTTTAATTCATGGAAAATCCCAGCAAAGAATTTACTATTAGGCATACACACGTGGGTTCCAAATCCCTACCTGCTCCTTACAAGCACTACCTTTTAAAAACAGCTTTTACATACCCCTGTGCCACGTTGCTGTGAGAAGCAGCAATATGAGATTCTTAATGATGTCATTGGTACAATGATAAAAGAATTCTTTGGGGCCTTTCCTCATGTATAAAAGTCAGAGCTGGCAAAATTCCTCCTTACCTTTGCGCTTCTGATTTTCATTTTTACCCTTGTTTTCAGAAAATGTGTCAGTTATACTACACCACTGCAACCTATCATCACCTGGACAGACATTCGGGCACATTTCAGTCAGTCTGTACAATGGAAAGGTTTAGCTAATAAAATGCAGTCCATGGCATTCCCACTGCATGTTCCAGATGAAGTGTTAAAGCACCATCCTCCTGCCCCCTGAAAACCCCACACTAAAACACCCATGTGCGGTTTCACAGGATGCATTGTCTGCACTCAGAGGAACTTCCTGGATCGGAATTGAAGCTCAGCTCCTTTGGAAGTGGTATTTGTGTGCTAGGAAACAGCTTCACAAGTATATTTACATTAAGCACAAGAACACTGTCACCAAATAATGGTGTCAGTAAAGGAAAACTGACAATGCAGCTCATGTGAGCACTGGAACAACCAAGATCCTACATATGTATCCAAAGAACTGGATTTCAGAATTATCTAAATGAATGCAAAACCGTCTGGCCACTAGGTCAACTGAAACAGGATTTCCCTGCATGTTGTTCTCCAGTCTTAGAAAAAACTCTACATTACCAGTAGTCATATGCATAATGAAGATGGATAATGACTTATATTCAAATCTAAAAATTTAATTTCTTGACTTCAAGGGTTTTTATTGTTCAATTTTCATGTACCATAAAGTTTTCCTCTTTGAACACATTGAATTTTGGAATGCTATTGCATTAGGACTTAAGTATTCCACTGCTTTAAAACTAGTTGCGATCAAAATTCAATAAATCTCTGGAATCACATCTATTTCTGTAGAAGTAACAAAATAAGCATGAAAACACAACCTGGCAATTCATACAGACTCTGAAATATCAGCAGTGCCTTACTTTCTGATCATCTAGCTCTGCAGTAATGGAAACATTTTTCTTTGCAGTGTCACAGCTCTTCTACTGTTCTGTTTTTTCTTTGCATGATTTTATGGGAAATTACATTGCTTCTGGGAGTACATTTGTACTGTGTGTACTCCACCTTGGGCTCTCCACTTCATAAATCAGATCTAAATTTTTATCAAAGATGATGTCAGTTCATCCCTCACCTTTATTCCTTGGCCAAGGCTCTCAAGAGAATTAATATCAAGACCTTCCTTGCAGGCCTGCAAACAGGAAATCACTTTCTGACTCTCAATTTTCCCTGGCCGAATTGTCAGACTGGCCAGGCTGCCATGGAAATACTGAGCAAATCTGGGCTTGGTGACTTCACCTCCTGCAAGAAAGAGAATGCAAAATGGTTATTGGTACCAATACACAAACCACACATCTATCATATCACTTTATGTTTTAGCACATTTAAAGACTTTCTATCCGTCTTAGCCAAGTGTATTTGAGATCCCATTTATTGTGGTACAGTTGAATATCTTTGTAGGTTGTTGGGTGGTACCTGGTAGCAGGCTGTCTTTAAGATTCTGATTTTTCCAGGATTGTATTCAGGTGTTTATAAAGCTGTGATAGCAAACCCAGAGATAAAACATGGCTTCTCAAATGTATAAAAGGAAGCATGTGATTTTTAAAAATGAACTTAAGTACTCAAACGCCAATTTAATAAATGATTAAGTCCAATATTTATTTATAGAGAAACTGTACCTGCAAGTGTTCCATGACAAGATCAGCTACCTCTGCCTTTCTCCTCCAAAGAACACAGAACCCGTGGCTCTGTGTACACAAACTGCCGCACTCCCTGTGAAGAGCTGTGTGTGAGGACATGCTGTGAATTCCAGCAGTGAACAGGGACCTATGCACAGCACTACCCTGAAAGGCTGAGAGTGCTGTCCCTGACCCAAAGTGGATCATTTGGTACCAGGTCTGGTCCTGTCACTCTGTGTTGCACCTCTAGACTTGCTCAGTTTGGTTTCACTCCAGGCGGCTCCAAAGAAGACTGATCTTTAGGAGCTGTCAATAAAATGTGATTACAGACTGCCTGCTCCAGTGATCATGGCATCTCAATTACTCTTGGGACAGTTAGTGATTTACTCATCCTCCTTTAGGAGAATTTTTAGAGCTTGTCTTTCCTGCAAGTGTTATCTCTCACACTGCATGTGAATTACTGCCTACTTCGAACCTGGGAGGACTAAGGGAGCCACACAGCAGTGAGCCATGCAGACTAATTGGATTAGCAGTTGATAAGCTGTTGATAAGGTGTTGTAATTGGTAGATAACTCATCTGTACAGTGTTTGTAGCTTTAGTGTCAAACAACTTGTTTTTGCCAGGCAAGCTTGAACTTTAACTTGAAGATCTGTGTGTGGATTGAAGCTGCATACGGATGAAGTGCCAAATATTTTTTAGGCTGCTGTTGTTACCTAAAAGCCTGAAAACCCTCACTTCCAGTCTCTGCAGGATGACCATTATGAAGAAGACTCGAGCTATTTTATATAGTGAAGAAAATACACACTGACAGAAAGGTGTACTGACAGAAAAGAGGTGTCCAAGCAGGCTGTTTCTTCCGAGAAGTAGGTAGGTTTTGTTCTTTTTTTCTTAACATTACAGCATAATTTGCCTCTCTTTTTCTTACCCCTAAGGGAGGTTCCCAAGGGGAGATTATTCTTCTCCACTCTCATTCATTTGTCCATAACACAGAAAATTTCCTCTGGGCAGAATTTTGTTGAGATTTCATAGAAACTTTCACATATACAACAGCTAAGGTTCAGCCTTTCTGATACTTACCAAGACAATTATTTGGTAGTTATTTGGTAAATTGATAGTGCATTATGGGGACGTTGGCTTTTCAGCCAAAATGCTGTTATATTTATCTGCTTACACTGTCTTTAAATATACATATTGGCACTAATAGAGCAGTAATGTATCTGGACACAAAAAGGTAAGCCAAACTGAAAAAAGCAAACATCTTAAAAAGAAGACAGAGAGAAAACCAATTAAGAGCTTACAGAAGAAGAACAAATCACATTTTGTTTGAAGCTTCACATTCTCATATCACTACAAAATTGTGAAGACAGCAAGTTCCAAGGCTAAAATACCAACACTAATCCTGGAGCTTTGAAATTTATAAACCTATAGTGAGTCTGCCAGTAGATCTTAATAGTTCTGAGGAGATGCAAAATAAGAAGGCTTAGATCAGTGAATGTATTTAATGTGAAATACGCTTAGTAAAATGTATATAAAAGACCAGACAAGAAGCCAGAATAAAGAACTCAGTGCTGTGGCTTTGCTTGACAGAAACAAGCAAGATAAACCAAAGCGTCCATGAACAGATACTGGTTGTTCTTCCACTTTGGACTAGTTCTTCTCTGGTATTCTTCCCAAAGCACTTACAATTTCTAGGTCATTAGTAGTGATATAGTAATTGCCCACAAATCATTAAACATGCAGGGTATTCACTGTACCCATGCCACACTTTTAAAAAATGCTGGTGCACAAAGAGGTATTACCATCTTGGAGACATGTAATTCTTGTTTAAAGTCATCTGTCCAGCCACCAACATAAAAGCATGGAAGACAATATGAGTGTTTCCAGGAATAAGCTTTTAAAATACTCTGAAAATACAGGCACTACAAAAGCAATGAGCATTTAAAGAACAAGGCTTACACACCCTGTTCATAGGAATAAGGACGGGGTTTGTGCAGGTGCACAGATTGAGACTGGACTGTCAAGGAGGTGATGTAATCTTTTTTTGGGAGAGGCTATGAAGTGTTATTTAAACAAAAAACCCCAAGTATTTCTCAAGAAAACTTGAGTGAACTCAAGAGTAACTTGAGTAAACTCAAGAAAATGTGAGCGAAAAATAGCTGGGAGTAGCCAAGGTCATACTGTGTGAGTAAGAGAAAATTGGCAGAACCAGGGCCATGGTGATGACAGGGTGATCCAGGCTGAGACAATGCACGTGAACAGCTGAAAGCAGAGCCTGCAGGGACACAGAGGAATGAGGCAGTCTGTCCCCAGCCTCAAGACAAGAGCAGCTACACTTTATCTGTTCTTTAGAACACTGCCTGAGCTTTCCAAATTCTTCTGAAGACAGAGGCTCCCCAAGCAATCCACTCCACTGACCCTTGAGGTGGACATTTATTCCCAACAGGGAATGTGAGCTGTCAGAATCCAGCTGTATCATTTTCCTTTGCCAGGCTAAACAAGGACTTCTCTTTATATATTCCACCTAACATTGTATGCTATGAACATCCTTTTTGCTCTTCCTGGAACTTATCTTTCTGAAGTACTAACCCTAATGTAGTGTTCTTGTCATTGTATGTGTAAAACAGGATGTCCCTGTTCATCCAGAGCAGTGAGAACACCAGCTTTTAATCACATGAAAAACAGGAACACCTAAAGAGAGAATACTATCTTATACCAGATTACTAAATAAGCCTTCCATAAGCACCTTTTACCAGTGTTAAAGACAAAATTATATACCTACCACTTCTGAACTTGAAGGTGAACAGAAGTCATTATATCTGACTCTTCTTACAGCTGCTTGTAATTGCAGCATGCTGACATTTTGATATTCTTCTGTCTCAGCATTTCAGAATCTTCTCAGCTCAGTGGGGTATGTTAGCTGCTGATGTTCCCATCTCCAGTAATTATTAGATTGCAAATGGACAAAATCAAATGCAATAAAACTGGGAAGCAAAAACCAAAACTCTCACTAAAATTGAAGGAATGGCCTAAAGCCAGTTTCTTACAATCCTGCTTTCTAGCTTGGTTAAAATGTTTTATTAATACTTGGTTCTACTGTATTAGTGTGTTTGAAAGCTGTCTTTCTTTCTGCTTCTGCAATCTGATATTCTTTGAGTATTTGACTTCAGCTTCTCAGTGGGTGGAAATTTAGCCCAGGATGGCTGGTCTCCAAATCCTAGTCACTCTAAAATTCTGAGCTCCCAAGACTAGACAAGTATAAATACATTTAATCCAGCATGAACATGATAATTCTGTTGTATGTTTAAGCACAATGGATAACTGTACCTAATGCTGATAGTAACATTTTACAGAATATTATCCAAATTCTTCTAAATGCTGATTTTTCAAATAGAGATTCTTTGACACCAAGCATGATGCATTTCATGCTCCCCAAGTAGCTGACAGGCAGCTCAGAGTCAGTGGCTTCGCTGCGCAGGAGAATGCTCAGTTCCACTGCCTGAATTTGGCTCAGCACTGATGTTACCACCTGCTAAGAAACAACTGAGAAAAGACATGAACTGCTCCCAACAGCCCTTATTGCTTTAAGGCACTTTGAGTTCTTGGTTCTGACACGAAACTGAGCCTAAGCAACACCATTTTTGGGATAATGAAGAAGACCTAAATAGATTACAGAGAGAACAAAGTAGAGCTCCAGTGATGATAGTCCACAAATTTGTAATGGTTCTGTAACACAGCATCTCCAGTTTCTCTCCAGAGCTCAGCACATCCAGTTAACTTAGATTGCCTCAGCAAGGTTCATGGGACTTCTTTGCTGTCAGGGTCTTTTTGCCCTTTCCTATGAGTGAAACACTGCTCAGATACAGCTCATCTCCATGAAGATGTTGGTAAGTTCTGAGAGAATGCGAAAACCTACTCCTCAACTGTGCTGTATCTTGTGTTTCACTTGGCACTATGTTTATTGATTGCTATGGATTAATATGCTGTGATTGCTAATTCTTGGGGGACAGTTAAGTACTTAAGGCTGATGAATGATAGGGCCAAGAGAGGAAAAGAGAACCTTCCCTGCTGTCAGGGAATTAAGTTAATGTCTGTAACTACACTGTAGTTTAGTCACCAGCTATTCTTACTACAATTCCTTCCATGAAAAATTTTTGAATTTTTCTGAACACTGATTTTTTTCTCTTCCTTAAATGTAAATGTTGTGGTCGCCATCACAGCTGAGAAGGGAACACAGGCCACAGGGTTGTTCAGACCTTGGTGATAAAACTGTGCATTGCTTTTCACACCTGACCCAGCACGCACCAACACTCTCAAAGTCTAGCAGATATAGGAGGATGGATGGTGGCTTTTGGCATTAATTCAACCCTTGTAAAGGGAAGATGGTGTCAACAGACTGTGGAGGCATCCAGAGGAACCATGACATTCATAATTATTCACTATAATGCTGTTCACTCCTTAGTCATTGTCAAAGTAGCATGCATCACATCTTTCACTTGCTAAAATAATAACTGTTTTCTGGACTGAGATTTTTTCTGTGCTGGTTCTGATCTCTTTTGCTGCTGGAATTATCTAGATAACTAGAACTATCAGGGTATGCTGAAGAGTAGTGTCCCATGATATTAGCTGCAGCTTAGAGGCACCTCCTACGCTGGGGCCAGGGTGTTCTTCTCCCTCAAAAACCCTATAAGCCTCTGACCCCTCGTGAGTGTTAGTTCCCTCCTGTGCCATTCACAGCTTGTGGCTGAGCTCACAGCGAGCCCACCAGGAGCACAGGCAGGGAAGGACTCACCCAGCAGCACACGCAGGAGGCTGCACCCACAGACCCCTCAGTGGGGAGCAATCAGGCTGCCAATGAAAGCAAGACTTTCCAATATCAGTGTTTGGCACAGACCCAAATAGTCACAGGCACAGTTACAGCTGCTGCCTGAACTTTCCAACACACCAGATCAAATGGAGAAGAGCAACCTACTTAATTTTAGCTGAGCCTGTTGCAGATGTCTGTCTGTCTTGGGGGCAGCTCAGTGGGGATGACTCCTTGTACACATGGAGGAAAACATGTTTTGTTATAAACAGCTGAAGACTGCCAGATGAACAATTTAGGGGGGTTAAGAACTGCTCCCTGGCAGTCATCTCTGGTTGCAGCCATGAAGAGGTTCTGCTAGATATAACATGTTATATGTGTTAGACACAACATTGGAGAGTCCAGGGGAAACTGAAGAGTCTCAGAGTTTGGACTTCATGGGGTTAAAATGCATTTATTAAAGAAGCAGAGCCTGTTTCCATGACACTTTTGTTTTGTTTTTCGTTTCGCATTGAGTTGATATAAAGTGTGACAGAATTTGATTAGCATTGAATTTTACAGTTGTTGGTTTGACTACACAGATGTAAAGTGCTGTTTGCATTCCTTACCAGTCTCCAAAGAACAATCAGGCACGTCAAAACAAGTGACTTTATCGAGTTCACAGATTTTGCAGGCTTTTTGCTCTATCCTAATAATGAGCAAGTAATTATCAAAGCAGTCAAAGCACAATGAGGTTTTCATGGGAAATGGTGAAATCAAGAGAACTTCCAACTGAGATGCGATTCTTTTAAGATATCCTAGACTCTGGTTATACTAAGTCAGATAATTAAAGAAAAATTGATTATTCAGGGTCCCAGCATAAAGACTGACTGAATCTGGGAGGAGACACAAGACATTCTGGCTCTGAAGTCCTCAGGTCCAAGCCTCCAAATTTATCCCATCTTTTTATTATGTCAGTTTAGGGAGCTGGGCTTAATTCCCTGACAAGCAGATTGGCTGTTAAACAGGATGAAACTTAACATAGATTTCAGGAGTAGCCCCAGTTAGTGACTTGACATTTTATACTCCCAGAGTTTCTCAGCACAGAAAAGTTTTAGTGGGGTTTTTTATATCACTCAGATAAAAATTAATCAGAAATTGGTCATCAAACATGGCCCATATTAAGTCTTCCCCCGCTCTGGGTAGATATCATAACCGAACAACCTCACTCAGACAGCTTTAGGCTATAAAGCTTTATCTGAAGTACGACAAGCTCAGAGAACACTAAGGGCTCCCTGCTCTTACGTGTCCAAATGCCAGCTGATCTCTATGCAATACATCTTAAACCAAAAGTGGGGTATACTTTTAAAATTATTGAAGATAGTTTTTCTCAGGACCATAAAAACACTCTACAATTTTTCACAATTAAGCCAATACATAAACGTTGCTAAAAAAAAATCCTATATCCCTATTCTCCAAAAAATATTTTTGTGCTGGTGCATAGTGCTCCCTGCAGAAATTCAGTTAAAAACGGGACGTATATTTAGGCTGAATGGGTGACAGATTTGAATGCAAATTCAACTCCCCAAGAAAGCACCCTCCTAAACGAAGCCTTCCACACGTCTTTGTATTTCTACTACAGCTGAAATTCAGCAAAGATCTGTGAAGTGCACTGAAATCTGTCCCATCTTCTCTTGATGAGAAGGACAATGTAGCAAGAGCACTGTTGTATCCATGGAGGCATCAGGACACAGATATTCAGCATCACGTTGTGCTGAAATTGCCCTGGTGCTCTTGCATTAAGGGGTGCTTGTACCACTCCTCTGAGGTCTCAGGTCTCAGGTTTGTGCAAGCTATGTCAGCCCCCTCGGCATGATCCAGTGGTGTTGGATGCACAGTAAAGGCAATCTATCTATCTATTGGATACCTTAGTTGCTGGAGGAAGTCCAAGGCTGAGTATTACAGGCTGCTGCTACACTGCCCCCACTGTCTCTCCTTTTTCTGACCCCCTCTCCAACTTTTAACTCTTAACGGTTCCTCTTGCCTTGAATCATCAGTCAGTTCTCTGACTGCACTGGGTGATTTCTGTGTCAGCAGAGGGCTGGCATGTGAGGATAATAAGGCTATTCCACAGAAGGGCTTCATAGAAAACCTGATCTCTCCAGCATAAGTTAAGGAAAGAGGAAAATGACAGGAGAATACAAAAGAAAAATAGAATAGAAAACAGCGATCCCTTAGAAAACAGGAACTAAAATAGCCTTCTGCTGTATCCATGATAATAAAGTTGCTGTTGACAGGCTTCTCCTAAAGACCCTCTCTGTGCAGTGTCCAGCATAAGTGCACTGTGAGGCTCCAGCACTGCTGAAGGGGTGGCACTATTAGAAACAGTGACTTACAGTCATGGTAAGCTACAGCATAACCTTGTGACAAGTCATTAACTTGTGCCACTGCTTTCCTGACAGTGCTTTAGGAGCGAGACACAAACTCCTTCCCTGCCAAAATGCCTTGTATGAACTCAAGACCTTATCTTTTCAAAGAGACCGTGAGGAAGCCTGTCTTCTGCCTCTGGTACAAAAAGTTATTAGACTACCAAATCATGTGACTTGCTCTCTTACTCTGTCTGCTTTTGCCATTGAATGTATAGCAATAAAGGGATCAGAGTGGGAACCTTTAAACCTTGGTTTAATGGAAGAAGTTTCTCACTCTGTAAAAGGGTCCATTTTCTATGTCCTCAGATAAACTGAATCAGAAATAATGAACTCAGAGGAGAACTTCCTGGAGTAAGCTCTTGTAAAGTGCGCTCCAGGACAAGCTAACAATTTGTTTGCATTGCTCAGGAGAAGCAAACAGGATGTTAAAACCTAAAAGGGAGAATAAGAACATAAGATCATGAAGTCTGATTCTATTCTTGTTGTGATGCAGATTTTTTTAAGTGACCCGAGGAAAAATCGTCTACCCTCTGGATACTGCACTTTATCCCCACAGAGTTCGGGTGACTCTCCTGCCTTGCTGCAGAATTGTGTGACCTCTTTATTATTTGAAAAGATCTTGAAACTCTTAAGGTAAAAGAGAAAATCTAAAAGTATTTTTATGCTAAAGAAGAAAAAGAGTAGTAATGAGAACCAAAGCTGAGCCTTGGGGAGTTCTTTCCTATCCCAATGGACCATGTCTGCTTTTAATATCTGTTCAGGGAAGAAGTGGTTCAGACAGAGCCATTTCCCTGCTGTTCTCTTTGGTGTCTCTTTTGTTCTAGGAGGCAGGCGTGCAAGCAAGTCAATTTTGTCCTTTAGATACCCTGAGAGAGTAATTTTGCCTGAAAATTTCTTTCACCATTAGACAGAGCAGCACTGGCCTTAAATAACCTGACCTACATCAAAATCACACCCTTGACAATCATCAGTGAGACCAGTGATGTGAACAAGATTTTGAAGATGTTAAGTTATATAATTAACCCTATGTACCTGCAGAGAAAGCTGTCAAACTTTTCCAGGGTACAGAAAGGGCTAATTCCAGGTACAGCTGTACCAAATATTTATTTCTGCCCTCGGTTAGTTCACTCAGAGTCCAGTTTGCTTACCTCTGTGGTCAGTATTACCTTTTCCCAGGCCTCAAGTCACTGAAATCACAGCTAAGAAGTATGTTGGGATTTGCCATGCATGAAGGCTGGCACGTTGTTGGGGTTAGGTTCTACCTGTCACTGCTCCTGGGTCACATGTAACCAAACCAACATCAACAGTTTAGCCTAAAGACACTGCTTAAGCTCCCACCCTCAAATAAACCATCCCCAATCAAGTACAGCAGTACTGAACATCAACTACACAAAAATAATTCACTCTGGGCTAGCCATTATGAAGGACTCTGAACCAGTGAGGTACCTCTGCTTAGATTCTCCTCCTTTTAATACCCTCCCTGAAGAAAGAACCAAGGTTTTTATATTAAAAAAGGAAAATTATACCACAGTAACATACAGAATACCTAATTTTAAGTAGATGAAAGTTCATACTGATTATGCCAGAACAAATCATGCAACTTTCCTCATGCCCAGTGTGTCATCAGAGCTGGGAACTATTCCCCAGGCTTGGTTTTAAGTAATTGGCAACTTCCTGGGCTGCAGTAAACTTGACCCAGTGCCTGACGGACCCTGGGAAGGGTCTCTTCTATCACTTTTAAAGCCTGGCTTTCTGCTCTTTCAACCATCTTCACTCCCTGCTTGTCTCCAAGAATCTGTCCTTCAGGAAAAGGCTAATTTTTCCTCCTTTTTGGAGAGTCCTAGCACTCAGTTTACATTATTTAAAGAAATTTTGCATAAAATCAGAAACAAAGGAATCAGGCAAGATTTTTACACTGCCAGGGAAAGGGTAAAGATGTAGGAGAGATTTGCTTATTCCACAGACAAACCAAGGCACAGTGAGCACATCACAGGCTAAAGTTTAAATTTGTCACATAAGCCTGAGAAATTGCACATTTGGTTTGTTTTCATGTCATGGTCAGGAGAACAGCACTGATCTTAAACTGCTCTTATATTTCACTTGAGCAGCTGAAGGTAGAAATAAAAACCAACCTAACTTTTCATAATGGATGCTATAAACAAGGCTATAAAAGTCAGAAAACAGTTACTCAGGCATTGAAATATTAATAATAGGAAATAATAATCTTAAAGAATTTTCCATGTCCAAGATTCCGCATGATATAACGCTGAGAAAAACAAGGAGGAGGTGCAGGCGTGATGCTTGCTACACAACCCCAGGATGAGGTTTCTTTCCATCACCAGTGTAAGCGATGGAAAGATCAGGGCTCAAAGAGTCACTTGTATCACAGAGGACACTCAGGCTCCTAAAGAAGCAGCAGAAAAATTTCCAGTTTCCAGACCAAAACTGAATATTTTCATATATGAGAGGGTAAATCCCTCATAGCAGTACCAGATATTCCTATTAGTGCTAACAGAGCGAATTGCAATTCTTGTTCTTGATTTTTCACTGTCCTCTAAATACACTCTTCCTGCCCCCTGCCAGTTCTTCAGCTGCCCCACAGCCACAATGACTGTTGGCTGTCAGCAAATCAAAGTCAGTGTGGGAAGAAAAAAGGAAAGTTATTTCTTCTGATTCATTTACTTGTCTGAGTTGAGACTGTTTTTCAAATAATTTGACTTTGACAGATGGATGCTATGTACTCAGAACTGTAAAATGGTTTAGTAAAGACAGCAAAGAAGGTCTTGCCCTTTCTGAAGGAAGAGGTTAGAGCAGTGTTCCTTTCTGCCAGGGCTTTGATGAAAAGGAAGGAGGTAGTCTTAGCAAACCAGAGCTGAAAACTCTTCGTATCCTCTAAACACAGACACTCCTGAATGGCTTATGACACCAAACTCACTGCATATTTTACTGAAGTAAATCAGAGAATGTTCTAAAGCAGCTTTCTAATGCTTTGAAAATGTAGAGGTTTAGACCATTGTTACTGGCCAAAATGTATTAGCCTAAGTAGACCTTGTTAACACAGAAAGTATTTATAGTTAAAATATTCATTTCATAGAGCCCCTTTTTCTTGAAATATATAAAATTTGAAAATTAATGTTTTGACTAGAATTGAATAATTGAATAATTATTGTTGAATAATTACCGTTTCACAGACTGAAATACAGTGCTGAATGTTATTAACAGAGCGACTTTCCACACCATTCATTTAAAATAGTTTGAGGTGATCAAAACAAATGTATCAAAAGATAAGCTTTGTCAAAAGCAAAAGCTTGAAATCTTGTTTCTCATAACCATTAAAAGTTTATCTTTTTGCCTGACACGTTAGTTTATCAGAATCTTTAGCACACTGTCTTACTAAATCTTAGCATTTTCATGAGGTGGAAAATTTGTTTCTACTTTTGACAAGCTCCAATTCTCTCACCATTAAAAGAGCAATAACATAATATTGCAGTAAATATTAACAGCAGCAATAGGTATGATTTCAGTTTAAATCAGGTGTTTCAGCAAAAAGGAGGAAGAACTTTACCCTGAATGGTTATTATTTAAGCTGTCAAATTATCCCAGGCAAAGATAAAAATGTTTGAAAACAATTGCAACTTTCTATTTGTTTAACAGCTTAAATACTAAATATAGTCTGTGGTCTGGATGCATTGCAAGCCTGTGTGAGGAGTTTGGCCTTAATTCCTTCTCTTCCCAATTTGAGATACGGAGACAGAGGTGCAAAGGGAACAAGATTATTCTGGATGTTCTCAGCTGCCTTGGAGGCAGATGAACCCCACGGATGCAGGGCTGTGGCAAAGCTGGCGCAGCTTTTGCTTAGGCAGGGCCTGTTCCATGGATACCAGAACTGCCCCACCGTCCCCCAAACGTGGCATCTGCAGCATGATTAACGTGAGATTTAGGTGAGGGGAGTGGATTCCCACCAATACCAAGACTTTTAGGAAAAAAATCCCCAAAACACTGAAGATTGCTTTTAGAGAGTAACAAAAACACTAAGTGTGAATGAAAGAAGAGGCAGAAGTAATACAAATAATGCACAAAAACATTTATGTTGACCTACGCAGAAGAACCTCATATAAATACGAAGTAAGGGATTAAAATATTTTTTTTTTTTCGCACAGCTACTGAGAAATGGTGATTTTTCAGAAGGCAGTACTCCATGATTATTCAGAGCCTCTAGGGCATTTGCTCATGTCTGGAAAGAACTGAATTTATACATGACATCTGCATTTGCTAACTCTGGAACTTTGATCTAAAAGTACCACACCAATACTACATAATAAAAAAAATCAACCCATGCAAACACTAGCTAGACAAGAAACAGTCTGTATTTCCAAGTATATGGGATTAGTGCCGTGCTGACCAGTTTGTCATACCTGCTCCAGTGATCAATACTGTAAACTTAGCAAATCTCATTTTTAGGATTAGTGTGGTTCATTTTGCATGTTACCATGAAAGTAAAGACTGGATCTTTACCCCACACATAATCTAACAGCTATATTTGCTTCCAGTACTATGTACACTGAACAGCCCCGCCATGCATAAGATGTCCAAATTTTGCAAATAAGCAGAGATCAAACTGGCAAACAAGGTGATAATGGAGAAGGCGAGACCACATGGAGGAGTGGGGAAGAAACACAATCTATGTTAAAGCATTTTTTCCTACTTATAGCTTCCTTCACTACATGCTTTAAGTGGAAACAAGACATAGTGTAACTAGAAAATCAACATGGAGGGGTAATGGAGACAACTAAACAAAAACAGACAAGCAGAGAAAGAGGAGCACTTCAGGTGTAAGGCAGAGAACAGAGAAAGAAAGTGGTGTAAGGACCAGGTAAAAAGAATGAGAAGAATGAGATTATAAAAGGTAGAAAACAGAAAAAGGTAATATTTAAGCAAAGGCCCCATACAAGGCTCAGGGGTTTGGACTTTTGGATTTATGTTACTCTCACTGTTACCTCTGGTGTATAACAGGGTGAATCAAGTAAATTACTGGAATTGCTGGTGAGATACATCCCATGTGAAGAGCACAGGACTGGGCCATGAGTTGTAAAGAAATCTGAGGCAGGGACCGAAAAGAGATAGATGGAGTTCTTTAATATCTAGATAGTTTGCTTAAGGCTGGAGAACACGGGAAACAATTAAAAGAAGTGAAGACAAAAGATAAAGAAGACTATCTTTCACACTGAATACACAAACTGTATCCAGTACTTTAGGTGATGAAAATGCAAAGCCTGTTAATGTCCTGTCCATTTTATCCTTGGACTGGATTCATTAACAACTCTGGATTTACATCAGATTTTATACCATCAATCTTTTAGCAGTTTATTTCCTATGCAAGGAGTGAGACAAGTAAGATTCTTTTTTGGCCTGAACTCCTGATTGTGCTGTGTTAACTGCTGTGATTTTACCTTGCCAGCAAGCCCCCACTGTGAGCTGCATGGCGATGTGGGAGGGGTGGATGGGCCAGTCGTTGGTCACCAGGTAGGGCTCGTACGTTGTCCCGTCCATGTACAGCGTCACCACAGGGAACTCCACATTGACAACGTAGTAGTGCCACTCCTTGTCACAAATCTGGGAGACACAGCAAAATAACAGTTAGCTCTTGTGGTGACTGGTTTTTATATCCCACATGGTTTTTTAAATTGTGTTGTTTCCAAATTCCACTCATAGGAACTAATAACGTTGCAATTTATACATCTCTAACATTAACAAAAGCTAAAACAATGTTGATAAATACTCTTGGCATATTTGCAAAATATATGTGATAAATAGAGGGTTTTTAAAACACACCTTTTGAAAATAAGACATGGATAGAAAATAGAAAAATCAGACAATTCGGCATTTGCTCTGTATTTTCACATTTGCTAATACACAATATTAGTTTCTCAATATTTGTATCTAGTGTTGAGAATACAAAATTTCATGTAAGAGACACATACTTGGAATAGTTACTGGGGTCCCTATTAGGTTCAGATTAAGAAAATATACAGCCCTTAGTCACTGGACTGATGAGTTACTACCAATGATTGCCATTATTAACTTACCACATCACTACTTAGAAAGTCCTGTGCAACCTGCCAGGACCTCTACAGTGCTGAAAGGAACTGGGCTGTGCTCTATGTAACACAAAAAGACCAGCAGTTTGTGTCCCACCAATTCGGGCAGGGAACTCACATCTCCACCCTTCTTCATCTTTTGGCCTTGAGCTTTTTCCCAGATGGTGGGAAAAATGAGGATCTTTATGGTTTTCCCGATACCTACTAGCTTTGAAAAGCAACGGCCACACCATACTTTCAAGATGACAACATTAGTTTCAAATCACACATGAATTTCTGAGCTGGACAACCAGGGATTACTGCAGGATGGCCAAATTCCTTAGTTCAGAAATGTACAGTTGGATGAACCCGTGCCTCTAGAGACAGAAGTCTGGTGTGCAAATATCAGCGTCTGCACAATTATTTTTTTCTGTTGTTGTATCTCTCAGATTTAAAAGTTCAAAGGAATAAATCACAGCAAACTTGTAGGATGGGTGGGCTGTTTTAAAAACAAAACAGTAGTTACAACAATGGTACTTTCACTTCTGGAGATCCTTGTTTGATGTATTAAGAAATGGAAGTTCTTGAATGCAGATATCCTTGCTGTTTCACAGAAGCAAGAAGCAGGCAGAAAGTGATGTTTAAACGTAACACTTTGTCCTTGGCCAGGTTACGTGCTATCTGGTGCAATATCTGCCCTTTGAAAGCAAAAGCTAATGTTTTGTTCCAGCAGACATTTCAACAAGCACTTAATCACTTCTATTTCAAACGGATACATTTATTACTGCAGACATCATAGCTCCACAGCAAGAGATAAATGCAGAAAGGGGCTGCTGGAGGGAGCCTTCCTTTCGTAAGCAGCAGACAGCACAAATGTTTTCTGAAGGTTAAATGAACTGAAACCAAAATTGAAAGGAAATAAATTGGAGAACTGAAAACTTTATTGAACAAACAGCAACACCAATAGTATTATGCAGCCCTGCCTTCCAAGGAAAAGCAGCTTACCAAGCCCCTGACCTGCTCATTAGCACAGGATGCATCACAGCCACATGCAGGTGACATTTTATAGAAAACAAAACCTGGTTTTGAGAGACCTTGCATGGCCAAACCTACAGGATTACTGCCTGGCACTTTGTGGAGAACTGTTCCACACTATTTCTGTTTTGCAACCCTAAACTGCATCACTCAAGATGCCCCAGGTACACCCCAGTGAGTGAGCAATCCTCATATTTAAAGCAAGACCACTTTGATAGAGCAAACCCAAACATTTTGAGGCATTTCATACACAAAGAGCACAATAATGTGTAGCCAGTGTAATTACTCCATTAGGCAGTTATGTTTTTCATAGAAAAGAAAATGCTTACTGGAAACACAACATTTCATAAATTCCACAATTCAAGTCTCCTGCAGCTGGGCTCAAGTGCTTCCAAGAAAAATGCAGATGTCCAACTGTGGATGTCCACACAAAGTACTTAATAGATTTTAATTTTTCTTATACATTCTGGAACATAAGATAATGCAAGTGCAGACAGCTTGGTGAACTCCTCGAACTATCACTTACATGCGTTTCCTTAAATTTCAACACATAAATGCAAAAAGCGTTGTTTTGAAGGGAATTTACACACTTAAAGCCTCAGCTCAATTGTTCCTGAAATTTTAACAGCACTTGTTGGTCATCTTAATTGTCACACGATTTCAATTCGGCTTAGGGACACAGACGTGTCTAGTCCTCCGAATGATCTGTACTGGGCCCCAGTGTAAAAACAAATATTCTACAGGGAAGCAAAAAATTACTTCCAAACTCTGGAATACATCCCAGTCATTCAGCAGCAGGTAGTACTTCATGGCTGGCCATTTCACAAGCAACAAAATAATGAAATAAATAATTGTGGTGTGTAATTTGTTATGCTGTCCTTTCAGACACCTCCTTTGCCTTCTTAACATAGGAAACCAATTTTTTACCTGCACATATTCCACAGTGGCAATGGAGTGCAATATGAAGCAGTGAAGCCAGGAAAAGAAAATTTTAAAATATACTACACTGGCAAATAAAGAAACTTTAATACTCTCAAGTTGGAAATTTATTTTAAAAATCTAATTTATAAAGCTATTCTAATGAGATAAAATTACAGACGAGTAAGCTGGGCTTTCCAAAACTGCTGGATGGCTTGGTCTAATCACTCTATCACATCAGTCTGCCTCTAAAAAATATTAATCAAATCACAGTGAATTAAACAGCCTGAAGTCCTCGTGCTGATTACAAGCCATTTCTTTGGAATATGCTTTTATGAAATAGCTGAAAACAGCCTCCATATAAATCTTACAGAATGTGTCCTAAGCTCTTGGCATTTTCTAATGAAAAATGTCAGATTTTTGTGCTTCATATTGGAATGCTCAGGAAAAGACTGAAACCAAAGTTCTTGGTCTGAGAAGCATGTGGTGCTTAGAACCAGACTTTGGTGGTCTGCAAAATGCCCCATTTTTCAGCTTTGTCCATACAGGCCTGGCACGCACCTGGGAGAATCTGTAATTTCCAGCTCTTTGAGCCTCCCTCAGGTCAGCTGGGGACACTCCTGGAATGGGGCTCATCCACCTGCTTGGCTGCACCAAGGCAGCCTGTGCTCCCAGAAGTGCCCCAGTGAAGAGCCATCCGTGCTCACCCACGAGCCTCTGCTGAGCTCCCTGCACGTCCCTTTGGTGCCGTTCAGCAGCCCAGGGAGCCCGGGCAGGCCGACAGCTCTGCACATCCCCTCAGAGCTGCTCAGGGCACACCCTTAGGGCTGAGAAGGGCACGTGTTCCTTCCATCTTCTGCTTCGTGGGACTTTGCTGAGGAAGTGCTCTCAGAACACACTCAAACATCCTCAACAAAAGCAGGAAGAAGAAAAGGAAACCAAAGAAAGCTCTCTGCTCACTGCAAACAGCAGCACTTACGGCAGCTTTGAGACAAAAACCCTTCTGCCTGAGTGGTCTGAACCACTCGTTCAGTTGACAGAAGTGGTCTGGCTGAACCACTTGTTTGAAGAAAGTATCTTAATCCAAATCTTAAACATAGAGCATGTCACTGTATTCACTTCTTGATGCCTTTTGTAGCATCTTAACATGCTCTGAACCCATCACCTCCATCCTTAGTCATCATTTATTAGAGCACATCTAAAACACTGTGCCTCCTTTCGGCTTTTAAATACAAGGAATATTTAGATAAACTGGAGTGAATTCAGTGGAGAACCAGCAGAAGGGCCAGCTCTGGCCACGTGAGGAGAGGCTGAGGGAACTGGGCTTGTTTGGCCTGGGGGGAGGCAGCATTAGGGAAGAACAGCAGCCCTGCACTGCCAAGGGAGAAGTGACCACAGACAGGCTTTTCAAAGTGCAAAACTGCATTTTCATATCACCTCACTAAAGAAGGCAAAACATGGAGGGAATCTTATGCTTAATGGCATTAGCATTATTCATTCAGCCACAATCCCCAGGTCAACCCTCCTGCCTTGTTCTGAAAGCAGCCAAATGCTTTGTGGCTCTGCTTCAAAGTCTGGCCCCCACTACCAGGGGGGTATTTTCAGAGGGCTGAAAATAGATGATAACTGGATGGGGAGAGGGGTATTGCTTTGAGTTTAAAAAAATACCAGGTTTTTCTCTCCATCTCTAAAAAAATCCTTCTGAAAGAGCTTTTTAAAAATTTACAAAGTTTGGCATTGTTCTTTTTCTGTTGATTCCAATATTTTTGATAGGTTTTTTATATATTTTGAGCCAAGAAATATTTCTATTATGTATTTTGGATGTATTTTTGTAGTATTGAGAGAAAGCGCTGCACTGCTTACAAACAGGGAGCTGAAAGGAAGGTTCTGAAAGACTGTTTCATTATACTTTGAATCAGGACCTGAGGAATAGTGCCACTGCAACAAGGAAGCCTAAAAAAGATAGTAATTTGGAATTGGTTGGCAGTGGATTTCATATAAAATTGAAAAAGTTACATATATTTGCAACTTTTGAAAGAAAAATGTTGTATATTTACATATGTAAATTTTTAAAAATTAAGCATTTTAGGCAGTTGAGTTGTTCTGCCCAAGACTGGTGAGTTTTGCACGAAGGCAATTCACAGGTGAGCACAGAGAGCCTTTCTGCTCTCCCACTCTGGGGTTTAACAGGGTTGTCTCTGAAATGGGATCTTTAAAGACATTGAATGAGCTTTTATCTGTTACTTTAGAAACTCATTTATTATCTTAATTGTTTTCCTAATGTCAGTTCTCATCCACAGACGTCTGCAATTAAGGCATGTTAGTTTAAAAGAAGAAAAGAAGATACCTCGGGGCATTGCTATTGCTATAACTGCTGCTTCCTTTTGATTTCTTCTAATAAATCTTTGCCTCAAATTTCAGTAGCTGAGCTACCTGCAAAAGCTGATTAAGTGGTATAGGAAAATAAGTTACACAGTTGACTTCTTGAGCTCTTTTTCTCATTGTCTATAAACACTTTTTTTTTGTTTTTTTTTAAATTATCCCTACACCACCAGGAACAGAAGATAACACTGCTAAAAATGTCCTGGTCTCAAGTGTGTAATTCAGTATGCAGATATTCAGTGCGAAGGATGGCATTGCTTCACTGGGTGCCTGGGTTACCTGGTGCCTTTCTGTTTTCTAATACAATGAACAAAAATCTGTTTCTGCTGTGAATATGTGGTTTTATGGTAAAAGTCTGCTTTTGTGGGAATCAACAGATAGGCACTTGAAATTGGCTTTGTGCTACAGTACACTCTGTCAGCATATTCATTTTGGGGAAGAGCTTTTGGAAATAAAAGCAAAATGCAAACACTGACTAATCAAATCCATTCAGTCATGTTAATTGCTGTACCTTGTAGCATTATTTATTCTACCTCAGTCATAGGTTCTGCATTGGGACATATTTACCACAGGTGTTGGCTTTACTCAACCTAAGCATTGCTTCACTGGAAATGATTAAAACATCTCTGGGAAAGGGTTTTATGTTCTTGACCACTAAGTGAAGGTGTGCAAATTGCAAATAGGTCTCCAATATCTCCACAACCTCTTCAGAGAACTTTAAATAAAGCTCTAAAATACTCATATTATGTACCAGGGCTTTTTTTTTTTTAATACTCTCTTTGTGTTTTGTGTTCTACATTTATCCTTCAGCAGCTCCTTCACACAACACTTATTCCCCCATCTGTAAAATCAATATACACTGTCTCTGCAATGCCAATAGATACAGCATGAAAGTAGTAATTAAGGCAGGATGGAAGGAAAATGCACTGCATGTGGGAAAATGAGGCATTGATACACACTCCCACAGTGAAATTTACAGGTGATACTCTGAAAAACACCATCACAATCTACCAAAACAGCTTTTTGTCCATAAGAATACTGCTGCACATGTAACCCACACATAAATCTTGTAGCTTGAACCTCAGCCTGCACAGCCCTGCTCGAAAGTGATCACAGAGTCTCCCTGAGCAAGCTGCTGAATTTTGACAGCTGGTGGCCGGCAGTGAAGGAAAAAACCCAACCAGCCAGACTGCTTTGCTCTGGACCAGCTTTTCTGCTTTTGAGACTGGATCATCACCACTCAAGTGTCAGCAGTAGTGGCTGCAGGATGGAGTAATTTTTACTCCTTGGTGAGGAAGCTTTTCCACAGCTATCAGAGCTGTGTCAGAACTTGAATGTCTCTAGCACAGATGCTGATGTGATGTTACAGCTTTTGTACAGGGAGTTAATTTGGAAAATTAAATAACCATTCTTCTATAGCTGCATTTGTAAAGGACTGTGTGTGATCAGTCCTGGAATAAAGGAGATGAGCACTGTGCAAATTAAGAAGGTTCCCTTCTTTCTGGAACCTCAGCTCAGTATCAGAACATAACCCAGAGAAGGGAGCAAAAGAGACTTTCCCGCTCCTTATGGAAGTCACAAGCAAGTTATTGCTTCCTCACAGGACTCTGGGTGAGGAATCTGGAAACAGTTTGTCTTTCCTATCCTGGCTGCATGGATAAAAGGAAGAGAATCCTCTTGTGATTATACTGAGGTGGGTAGAGGCACAGGGATGTCATTCTCAGGGCTCTGCTGGCAGTGGCTCATGGTCCAGCTCCTGAATGAGGCACCAGTGACATTCCACTGTGAAACCCAGACAGCTCGGTCCAGGTGTCCCTGCACTGACACCTTGTTCAGAAAGCTGAGCAAAGCAGAAGAGTTTTCCACAATTGTGTATTTTGAAATAAACTGGAGGCCAAGGACTGGGAAGCACTTCCTTGTCCTTATACTCTCACTAATTGAAATGATAATGCAGCTTCATGCTGATTGATTTAAAATTACTTTGTGTACCTTAAAAAAGAATTGTTCCTTCAATATGAACTATACAGTTGGATAATTTAGAAAACTGTCCATTAGAAAAACCTGCTGGAATTTCTTGTGTACCTGCTCAAGTAAATGCTTTATGCAAATAAGCACATATATAGTCACAGTCTTTCCAAACTGATATTTTCAAATATTTACTCACATCTAGTGAGTAAATACACGTCTAGTACATATTTTTTCTTCTACTTAATGTTCATATGACTTAGACATTTACTTTCACTTAAAAAACCCACATTTTCACAGACTGTTCAGGAAACATCCCTAAGATTAGATATTTTTAAGAAAATACAGATAGAATATTTTGTTAGAATACCTTGAGCCCTGCAATTTATTATGTAATATGGTTTATTTACCATGTCAAACAGAAGTGTGATGTCCATTAAATCACCCAGAAAATTTGGTGAGGAAAGTTCCATCTTTTAACCTTTTTTTTTCTCTTGAGAAATGCCCCAACAATACCAATTCATTCAAACTAATTACTGAAATACATTTATTTAGCATGTCTGCCAAGTATTTTTCTTTATAGCTACTGATGTTCCCATAGGAAATGCCTTGTTGTATTTTATCAGAAATTCTTCTTTACTTTGTAGTGACAAATAAAAGTAATTAATTTTTCCCCTCCTCAGCCATTTCCCCTCCACATCCATTCAAATGAATGCAGAAAGAAGAGCAAGAACCTAAAACAGGTGAGTCTGTGTTTGGCACCAGACTTAAAGATGTAAGACATGTTTTGATCTTTGATTTTCCTGAGATTAAACCCCTGAATCTTGCAAAACTCTTCAGTGTGTTTTATTTGGAGGTTGACTGACGCAGCCAATGTCTTTCATCTCAAAAGAGAAGGTGAACACAGATACTGCAAGTCACTCTGTGGCAACTGGGGCAAATTTCTCATTACTGAGAATTAGTTCTGGTCTGGTTTGTGTATCATCCTCAGTTTAAAAGAGCTAAGTATACAAATCTGACTGTAAGTTTTCCAAGATTTATTATCTGGTTTTGTCTGAGCTCCCTGCCCCATATGCTGGAGAGAGGATGTTAATTGTGGCACTGACCTCCCTGTTAGCCAGAGTGTCCTCCCCTCCCTGTGCTGCTGGCGTTCTGCCAGGCAGGGCAGATCACTGCCTTGCATCTCAGCATCCCCTGCCCCTTTTGGAATCATAATATCCACTCTATTATTCCAGCAGTTAATGAAGCCAATTTCATTCCAACCACATACGACATTTGAGTCATCTGCAAATGAACCTTCAGCATGTAAAAACAGAAAGGATTTAAGAAATCTCAGGGTAAACCTCTATTCATTAACTGTAGAAAAAGAAAGGACAGGGAACGAAATAATAATCAAAGACATCTCTTAGCTTCTTATTCTGCAGCCCCCTGATGAGATCTTGCATGACCACAGTGCTGGCCCTTTTCCATCAGAAACCACTCTCATTTGAAATTTATCTGGCTGTTCACCTGCACAGATTCTTCTCCTGTCTTACTGTTAGAAGAGACTTGACAACTCTGTCCCATACCTGAAGACTTTTACATTACTGTAAGGTGGAGCGATGGGAAAAACAATTCACTGGTGCAGTCCTTTACAGCTTTTAGTGGTACCTATATACATATGAATGTTTGAGATATATAAATATGCATATGCATACATACACACAAACTTTGGGGGTTTTTAATTACAAACTAGAGTGAAACATTTGAAAACGGCTGTAGAATAGTTACATTATTTCTAAAGCTTTAAAGTCAAAAGGGAACACTGTTTTTAGAAAGTCAACATGGTAAATCTCTGAAATGAATGAACTCCAAACAGCTCATATCCATGTAAATATTTTCTTAGACCAATTTGTACTATTCTACCAGTTGTAAATGTTCTAGTTGTAAAGACTTCAGGGTACTTTCAACAGCTCCTATCAGAATAAATTGATTTAAAAACTGTTAAAGAAAGAAATTATCAGAGCATACAAAGATAAAAAAACATTTTCAGAAACTAAGTATTTAATAACTGAGTTGGACTGAAATTGAAACTCAACTATTGAAGTGATACGCAGCCAATGAAAACTGACACCTGTTAACTCTACTATTAGAGTTATTATTGATATTCCTTCAGCTACCAAATAACAAAGTCTTGATAGGTAATAGAAAGGAAAATAAGTTATATAAATTGTTATAATGGTCCCATAAAGAAATTTTCATGGGATTAGGATGGATGTTGGTTATTCTTCACCAGTAAAGAAATTTTCCTCTCTTCCTCTCTCTGCCTCATGTAAATAAGCCCAGTTAATATTATTTGAATGTGGTGCTCTGGATTGGGCCATGCCTCTTTCCAGGCTTTCTAGGCTGAGGGCTGGTATCCAGAGGAGAGTTTTAATGGAAGCAGGGCAGTGGCCTCCTGTTTCAGAAGTAATATTGCCTTCTGAAGCTGTCAGAAACTGATACCCAATGAAGGGAGCAGCACTGCTGCCAGAAGTGAGACAGCCAGGAGGAGAGCAGACCACTTAAAATGTTTTCCAGGTTTCTCTACCATTGTTTTAAAAAATAAATAACAAACCAAATAATTTCTATTTTATCTGCTCTTTGTTCTTATAATATTTCACTACCTGTAACAGGAAGCTTTACTGAACAGTAACTCATCCTGGTAGTATTATTTCCCTTTTTTCCTTTTTTAAAAAATTCCCTTTATTTTTCTATTAATTAATATCAATTGATCACAAATTAACAAAAGGCAGAAAAGTCCCCTGATGTCAGGGTATAAACATAAAAACATTAAGGATAATGCAAAGAACTTTGCTTCAGAGATGCAGCATGGCCACTGCCAGCTTGGATTTGCCCTTGGAATTCTAAGGCTGAGGAGAGCAGGAAAAGCAAGGGAAGAGAGAGGCACTGTACCTCCCACCAAGGATGCTGCAGCTTGTCAGGCTCAATAAAATATTGCCTTGCTCCTATCAGAGTGGAAAACTGCTCCTATCTAAATGGAAAGAACGATCAATACTCCGAGATGAATGCACTTTCTCCCTAGTAATGAAACCTAGGGACATTTTTTTAGATCAACTTGAATCAACTGAATCTGAGGAATAAAAAGATCAACCAAAGTCTTAGCCAGAATAAACACTACAAGTTCAATTTCCTGCGTCCCAACTTAAAGGGCTTCTATGATTATTTTATTTACATGCCAGATATTGATCTACAATGTGATTTGTCAGTATAAATTTTCCAGTAAATATCTCTTTAAACTCCAGAAGCTACTATGAATGTTATATACCCATATGTGTATATATACGATCAGAGATGAAAAAATGCAAAGACTTGGAGAGATCATGTCTTTGGGAATTATTCACAAACAGAACACGTTTACCACTTAGCAAATAAGAATAATATTAAGGAGAACTATGAAACCCACCAGATCCTTTGAGCTCCTAACTAACTGAAACAGCCCAAATACCTCCTTTGTTTCCTAATCTGAGACCTGATACCTGATTGACTTTATTTATTGAAGCGTTCAATTAATTTTTTGAATTTTGACTATCAATGCATTTATAAAGTATGAAACTGTTTTATTTCCAAATGGTACCCATTATGCTCCTGAATGCATCACTGGGAAGGGAGCATGTTGAAGTCAGGAAAGCCTGCAACCCTCCCTGAAGACAGCTTTGTCCGTAGAAAGAATCAGGAACAATATTTTTGGTAGATTTTCATGGATATTTTATTTCTCTGACCACATGGCAGCCAGGTAGGGCCCAGACCGGCCACATGCAGCCAGGCCAGGCACGAACTGACCACCAAAGACCCAGGGATCATGGGACAACCACAGTTTTCAGGGTGGGAAAAACACCTATAACCAATAAGGAACAGGATAACCTCAGGGAGCCTGGAAACCCTGTGTAACCATGCCTCAACTCCCAGGGCCCATCCCCCGGGGGGGCACCTCCACAGGAGCACAGAGATCAGAGATGTTTTCATGTACAATGACGCCCAAATTGTGTAAGACTTATTTCCTTGCATTATTAATGTCCCTTCCAAAACTGAAAAGGTGTGAGCTTTTGAACAACCTGACTTCAAAGAGAGCTGCAATGAGCTTTTGGTCTGTGAGTTTGTTCCCACCTCAAGACAGCACACATATAATTCTACTTCATTTAACTCATGAGGCCTCATCACTCATCTTTGAATGTTATCTGGAATTTAAATCACTTTCTCTCATCTCCAGGATCTGCCTTCTTCTTAGGTGACACATGCAGGGATTCTCCCTGTTAGATACTTTTATGAAGAGATTTGCAACGATTTTTTCACTCTTTGGAGGGCTCTGTCCACAAATGGAATTGTGGTCATAAACCAAATGAAATGCCCATTTAACACACCTCCTAAAGCACACAGTATTTGCTAGAAAACCAAGCAAATACTATTCAGTTTATTAATAAGACTTAATCAAAACATAGACTTAATTAAAAAAACCCCGAAGCATTAATACAAAACAAGCCCTGCTATTCTTTGCCATTACCTCTCCAATATTAATATACAGGGGTTTTATTCAGTTTGCTTTCTAGAAACCTGGCTGAAATGCTAATACTCAAATGTTAAAGGTTACAATTGAGTCAGGCATCTTGACTGCCTGCTGCTCCAAGGACTGAGACAACTGAGAGTTCTGGCCACACTCCTGAAGGGTACTCACTAACTGAGGATTTTTTTCTCTCTGAGCATAAGGAGGCTGCACGAAGAAAAAGGAGGCTGTCACTGTTCAAAGCAGGATGATACATCCTTCCCTTGCTGCTGGTGTCTGAACAAATACAACACTTGGTTCAGGCAGCTTTTAGGATGTTATAAAGGTACAAAGAGTGTGATTAATGCAAACTAGACCCCACAGACAAAGAAAACAGGGTAGCTGGGGCTTGTTTGCTTTAGAGGGCAAACACTTGTACTCAGCTCTGAAAAAACCTCCTGAAGAGAGCTCCTGTCTCCTCGCTCTCACAGAGTCCCACCTACACACATCACTCACTTTGTCAGACCAAAGGATTACACTCCCTTATCGAGTCACAACCCACAGGAAGTGTTATGTGCTGGCATTAATTCATTAAATAAACATCCAGATCTGATGCTTCAGCTCTCAGCTACCATCTGGGAAACACTGGGATTCTCAGTCTGCACACAGAAGAAAGCCCACCTGGATACTGCCTGGGGCTGCAGACCTGTCCTTTGCTGGCTCTTTGAAGGCTTCCCATCACCTGGCAAATCCCTCTTCAAAGGCACTGATCTCTGAAGGAAGTGCTGAGACTGCTTGCAAGGGTTGCTTTAAACGTGCTCAGCAAAGGCAGATAGAGCTGACATGGGTGTTAAACACCTTTCTCAATTTCCACGTTTTGGGAGAGGTGATTTACTTGAAAGATTTTTTGCTCCGTTGAAAGTGCACGGTGCAAATCGGGGATGAAAGAATCCCTGCTCTTACACAACTCTCACTCTGAATTGAGAGGATCTCTCCAGGGAACCACGGGGTGAATAACGTGCAGCCCAGAGCCCACTACTCCGGCAGGTCTGGTTACTGCAGCAGTCTGAGCTGGAGGCAGCTACAGCAGCACAAAGGCACAGGAGAAATTGGTACTCCTTCCCCATACAGATTAGTCTTGGATTTACTTCAGTTCCAGCAGGCAATTAGGACATAATGCAGGGAAAAGCAACTGCTATTTTGTTTCTAAAACAAGCTAAAAGGTGGCAATGAGTCATATTTGCCTACCTTAATAATTTCTGTAAAGCGAAGAATGGTTGTGTGTCCATGCTTCTGTATTTATACATAGAGATAAGTCAGGAAATTAAACAACCCAAATATTATGCACAGTCTCTTTAGTGAAATGGGGACTGCTGGGACTTTAATTACAGAGCTGGCATTTTGCAGACAGGCTGATTATATGTTATATACCATAGTAAGGTAATTACTTATCAGCTGTATTCATGACTTTGCCAGAGAACGCTGTTATTTAGTCAGTGTGCAGCTTGCTTTTAGTACTAACCATGATCATGTTCTTAGTGCTTTTATGGGAGGAATCAAGTCAGCACTGAGAGTCTTCATCCCAGAACAGTTCTGGGCTGACATTAGGGACATGAAATAAATAGACTGTGGCAAGACATTTTCAATATCAGTGTTGCACAAGCCCTTAAAGTTTTATGAATCTCATTAAAGTAATTGTTTGAATGTTCAAACACTTATTCACAATTGAGCTGTCTGGAATTTTCCCAGTGAAACACTGTTTTGCTGCTTGGTAAATGGGTGCTGAAATTACTATTGTTAGAAATGGGACAACAGGTTCTTCAGGTAAAAAAAAAAAAAAAACCACTGAAAAACATGCCTTTTTAGTTTTGCCAAATAGATCAGGTGTTTGCTTTCAAAATTGTATAACTTAAAGAAAAAAAATTCTGAATATTAAGGACAAAAATCCCAACATGCTCCCCTAAAGTATGTAATAACAGACCCAGACCAAGTTATATGGAAGTCTTACATGACATGAAACTGTAACTGCAGAAATAAAGATAGTAGGTGAATTATCTGCCAGCTGAGGCCTGTGTATTTCTGAAATCCAAACACAATTAGTCCATCTGGGCTAGAAAGTGATGGTCAAGGAAACAAGAGCAAGGAATCCAAGTATGACCTTCAGCAATGTCTCATTACCTGAAGGAAACCGGACATTTCCTGTCACCTCTGCACACACAGGACTATGGTCTCCTACTGCACACGCTAGAGTCAGATTATTAACATAATTTTATGTTTGAATTGTAATACTGTGATCCCAGTTCTCCTTCTATTTACTTTAGCTGAGCACTGGGTGATAAGTTACTGCAAGATTTTTCATTAAATCAGCCACATTCGGTTAAATATTCATCATATGGAAAAGGAAGGCTGAATTTGAAATCGTGGTCTCTGTGCTGGCCATGGAATTACAGCAAACCCTCACTCGGGAGTGCATCCAAATCCAGGGATGTTGGCAGAGGTGCCTCAGGGAGCGAGGGCGTGAGGCCACTTAGGAAAGAATAAAAAATGCCATGCAGGCCATGCATGCAATTACAGCAACAGTAAATTACTCTGAACAGGTTTGAGTCCACAGGTTAATTGAAGTAAACAAACTGGAAGGGAAAAGACTGAATCAGTAATAAAAGAATCACTGCAAGATTAGAAAATAACTTAGTGAGACCCTGGACTCTGAGTAACTGCTTGAAAAAATGCAGTAAAATTCTGGAGTGTCTGGAATACCATTAATTGTCCATTTGGAAGAACACTAGAGCAGGGGTAGGAAGATCTGTGCAGTATCAGTCTGCAGTTTTTGTCTGTTTTCAAGCAGTTGTGAGTAAATTAGAAATAGGAACTTAACTGGCTGCTGTGAGGATATTTTGAAATTGGAAGGTTTGTTATAATACTCTACTAGAACTCTGTGCAACTTCTATAGCATAGTGATGCTTCTTCTGGGACATTTGCTTGCTGATGGAAGTTTGCTATGACTTAAATATGCAGTTACTTTAAAAAACCCCAATACTAAAAAGCACAGCTATCAATAATACCAAAGAATGCCAGGAACTTTCGTGAAATTATGATTCAATAAACTTGCATTTTCTAACATTAAATTTGCACTTATAATTTCATTTGAAAAACTTCTGCTAATGGAAAATTTAAGTGAGGATCCTGCTTTTGCCTGCCCAGGAAGTTTCTGTAGGGTTCACTGCCTGCTTATAAAGGATATGCAACTCTGAAGTAAAAAAAGCTTTCAAGACATGAAATTATTCATAAGGATTTCCATTTTCTAGCCAGCACTAGTACTGCTACAAAACTATAAATGGATTCACAATTATTTGCAACCTAATCAGGTCGTAATTGCTAACGAGAGAATGGTTAATGTTAAATTTTGAAGTTATCCTGGCTCTGCCATGCTCTGGCAAAGCTCACGGATCCAAGCACAGCTTGAAGACTACATTTTTAATTGGTGGCATTGAACTGAAAACCTGAGTTACCCCGACCTTATTTAACAGCTGCTGCTTCTCTTTTATTCTTACACAGTGAATATCCATTTGGTAAGGAAGCAAAGGTTTGGAATCTTGGCCAGTGCAGATTCACACCAGTGGAAGCACTGGCTCATCAGCTCTGCAGATGCCTAATGCAGCCCTCAGGAATTTTTTACTTTCTGCAGCACATAAATACACTAATAACATAAAAGTTCAATATGGCCAATAGATGTCAATTCTTCTGAAAGCCTGGTGAATGTAAAAATTGTTTTTTAAATCCATGTCTTAAGACAGTCAATATCTTTTTAAAAACATAGTGCTCTTTATGAAAAGTGAAATTGATCTTTCTTCAAATTCATGTAAATCACACATTTGGTTTACCCACCACAGTCATTCCTAATACATCCCAGGAGCTCTGTAAATAAGAATATTGATTTTGATGACCTAGGGAGGTGGTACAGTGAGAACTGACAAATCCGTAGTACAGCTAAATGACTCCTACAGTTCTAGGTGGGGAGTTGTTTAAATGGCTACCTTCACATGACAAATGACTGATAAAAGTTTTAGTAAACCACTAGCAACCATAATAATATATTTTTAGAATATTAGGCATTAGAGAATAATAGGTAAAGCTGGAAGGAAATTTAAGGGGATATATAAAGTGCATCTCTCTCTGTGCCACGGTTGCACCATGTACCCCCGCTACAATTTCAATAATAAATATAAGAAAATAAAATGTAGTGGGTAAAGTATAGAAAGGGAGGGTTAGGAGACCAAGTTCTTATTTGGTGCAAGTAAATAACTGCATTAGAAAATGCAGCTTTCAAATAAGAATCGTTCTATTTAAGGTACATTCAGCTGTGGCAGTGACACAGGACACTTCACTGCAGTGACAAGAAGAGTTTGCAAACTGATTTGCATGCATGCTGGGAGCCACTTTTGTAGCTTTGAAACTCGTAATGTGTAATACTGATTTTCACAATGGGTTTCAAAAATATGGATAGCTTAATTACAACTTTAAATAATGAAATTGCTTGATCATGCTGACAGATAAAGCACCTGAAAAGCCTGATTATGTAGTGTAGCTGCAGCATGTCTTTGTGCTGTCATGCTGTAACTTCCAGGTGTCTTAGTAAATTAGATCAGTAGTTCATTCATGATGAAATAATTCTATTATAATCCACCTTTCTTGTTGCTAAATTGCATCAAGCAAATATGTCAGTTCAGTAACACTTGATGACTGCAGTTAGGCAGCACCCTGTGTTTAGTTTCAAACTGTAGAACTAGAAAGCTGCTCAGTTTTGCATTTTTATATAATTTTTCATTGTGTGCTTGAACATATGCCTTTCTAGGCTTTGACATTGTCAAGAGACTACCCAGATGTTAAAGCATATCAGTGGAAAAACACCACCATACTTTCTTCCCAAACTGCAGACGTCCAGAAACTCCGTCTCCAAGGCAAGAATAAACAGTTCATGCACATGGATAAGTTATATTTATTAATAACACAACCTCTTTGTCTCCTAAGCTGCCTTTGGAAGGATAAAGATGTCAGTCCTACCTTTGTGAAATGCTTCAGACACCACCTGAATGCTCCAAAGCCAACCTGCTTTTCTTGTAAGATAAACAAGGGGCCTCAGGAAATTGCCCAAGTAACGGATCTTGAACATTTCCAAAACAGTTTGTGCAAATGTTGTTCAAATTCCGGTGGCACAAGCGATAAATCACAGACAGTGTAAAAGAGAAATATTAGAAACAGCTGACAAATAAGAAAGCAAATGTGACTGTTCACCTTCAAATCATAGTTTGATTTGGTATTTCCATCCTAGGCGTTAATTTCTCGAGTTCCCAGAGTACTGTAGAACCAAGGCATTAACAGACACTTTAATCCAGCTTATTTAAGTGCATTGATAACTCCATATCAAGGTATTCTCTAAGAAATGAAATTATTTTGAGGGCCTTCCCACAGTATGCTTTAGGCTATACTTTTTCTTATTTCATGGTGCTATACACAGTTTTAAATTCCTTTTATTCTGTGCAGAATTTCTTTCTTTTTTTTCTCTGCTTTGATTTAAAAATGGTTGTCTTAGGGTCTAAAGGGCTTGGTGCTTGCAACAGTCCTAACTTCCCTTGGGAATGATCATAACCACATATGGGAAAAACAGTTGCCCATATGAGACCCAAAGGGCAACACATAATAGGGATCATTTTCAGAAGGGTCAACCCAGCTCATTTAAAGTCTTCGGGAACAGTAGCCGAGCATGAACATGTGTGAAAATCCCATACCAGTGTAATAAAGCTGTAATAAAACAGGTCAGAAAATTGCAAAATATAGGACAGAAATATGCAGACAAATGTCCAAATAATTTCAAGCAAAAGCAAATAGAGAAATATTGAGCTTGGTTGCTCCTTAAGGTCACAGCAGTTTTAGAGGAGCACAGAGCAGTCACTGCATTTCACACTGGGCTGTACTACAGAAATCAGAAATCCACAAACCCACGCCAATTTGTAGGGAATACTTCTGAGGCGGCCGAAGGGAACTTCTCTATGTCATAAAGCAAGTTCTGGACAGCCACTTGATTGGTTTGTCAAGATTTTGTTGTTATCAGTGATTGAGCAGTTGCATTACAAACTTATATTAAACAAGCTTCTTTCAGTTGGGATCTCAAAGAATATTTTTGGCATTTATCATCACTGGTGACTCATCCTTGTGCTACCAAAAACTGTTTTGAAGCAAGACACTGAATAAATATTTGTCAAAATAGCATTTAAAGATGGTAAGTGGCAATAAAGTGTGTCAGAATAGACAGGGCTGTAATGGAAGGCACTTGAGGTGCCAGGGATGCCGCAAAGACTTTTTAAGTCCTGGAATTATTTCATGTCTGTTGCAGAATTAGTGAGATTCATTTATCATTTATCTCTTACTGGCTCTGTAGGAAAACACCTCACTGATTTCTTTCTGCAGTTTTATTAGAGGTGTATGCACAAAGCAGTGCAGGCCTGCATACCAATTTCTAAAGTGTTTAAGAGCATAAGAAACTCTTTTGAGCTTCAAGTAATAAACAACCAAACTCCATAATTAAAAAAAATGTTAACTTCAAATAGAGCATCATGTTGGCAAGGATGGGACTGGCAAGCCTGAGGGCTTTTACCAAGAGGAGAAATTTCATGCACAGAGATGATGGAAACTTGCAGCATCTTGTCTCTCTGTGTACCCTTAACCCTCTAGGACTGAGGTTATTGTGTACTTTCCATAAGTACTCACTAGTTTTCTCTCTCTCTGAATCTCTCAAGAGGGGGGCCACTTACAGTTTTCATTATATGAAGGGTGCTCTTCTCAAAACTGAACGCACGCAAATAACAATTCTAAACAATGTCTAACAATCCAGCATAAAAAGAACAACTTCCAAGCATAAATCCTGTTATTTAATGGAATAATCTAATTTAACTATAAAAAAAAGAGTCCAGATACCAAATCAATTTCACTTTACCCGCGTATCATGTAACATAAATTCCTCCAAAAGTCAGTTCCTGCTCTACCATGTCCTGGTGTAGTACCTTATTTAACAAAGGAGCTGGGAGTGAAGGGCTTGACTGTGCACGCCTGCCCTCTCCAGGGGAAGGCCCTGGTGTGTGTGTGGCCAGTGAAGGGGTGAAATGCAAATGAAGGCCTTGCCCTGATCCATCAGCAGCTCCGTACCTACACAGACAAAATGCACCGCAGTTAGATTTATCTACACCTTTACCTCTAGTTCCTGTTAGAAAATGAATTGTTTGGGGCTTTTCCACAATGAGAAGTGCTGCAGGTTAATTCTAGATTATGCAAAGCAACTTATCTCATCTTAGTAAAGAAACAGTAACTTTCTGCATGTTTATCTGGTTTTGCTGACTTAGAATGACTCCATATCATGCAGTGCATTCCCTGTTTTTAATGGGATCAATACCAATATTGCCTGTGAGGTGAAGACTGCAGAATGGTAACATCCTGAAAATAATGTTGCCCTGTGAACAAAGTGCATGAAAAAATTGCTCATCCCTGACTCAGAGACCTTTTCCAACTAAGAAAAGTGTTCCTATCTTATTGATTTAGGAGAAGCAAAAACGCCTTTTGGCTTGACTGTCCTCATATTTGTATGGAAAGCGTAATACCTGTGCTGAACAGAGTGTGAAATACACTGTCCTATTTAATGTTAGGTATTCCACTGTCACCAAAGGCTTGAATGCCTTGGTTCATCATTCAAACTATAGTTTTGGTTTGGTTCACAGGTTTCTAAGGAAGTCAAAGAAACAGTTTTAATATTTTATATGTTATTCTTAGATGGCTCAAACACATATTTGGCTGCCTAAATAATTGACTTAAAATCACACCTATGTTCCTATGCATTTGAGACAATTAGATGATGATTTAGGTGCCTTTTACTGACTTTGGTAACAAAACTTCTTGTAATAGGTCCTTGGGTTTAAAAAGTGTCTAATAGTTAAAGTACGAGAAAAAAATGACAAAAAAGTTGACAAACACATAATGATATTCAACTGAAACTTTTGAACAGGAATCTCAGAAAAAAGATTGTGATTCTGAAACAAAAGAAACACCTGGGCTTACAAGGAGATGGGAATAAGTAAAAATAAGGAACCTCCCCTACCTGGGCATCTATTGCAGTTTTTATTACCCAGTGTTACAAACTTGAGACTGATTTTCTTTAACATTGCTCTTTCCATTCCTTTACTTCCAGATTACTGCTAATGGATTCTCTCACAACTAAGACACTTAATTTGCAAAAGGATGAAAGTGGGGAAAATCCCAAACTATCTACATTTCTCTTTTCCCATGTTTTTTATAAATAACAAGGATACCTTCAATAAAAAGTCTGATAGCTCTGTTTATCAGCATCTTTTGCAGAGGTCCTGTGTTAGCAGGTCACTCGTAAAGGCACATCTGCCCAGGGCTGTGGCACTCTCAGGTCATGGATCAGTACAGGAAGTGAAAAATTCACCTAGCAAAGGCCATTAATGTAACAAATAGGGCTAAATAAACTGGAAATAAATCCTTACATTTATGAACTGACTTAAAGACACAATCTTTCCAGAGCTAACTTGGCAGACACTGTCATGTGGAGGTTCCAGACACTTCTTATGCAAGGCTGTTACGGTGTCAAGAGGCTCCAGATGCATTGCTCAGGTGCAGCTGTATAAAACATTCTGTGGATCCCTGTATCCAGATGAGGATGGAGCCTGCAGCTAAGACGTGTGTCATACTCACCCGCCACAGAAATGAGATTAGAAAATTAAATTAAACCTGGAATGACAATAGGCTCACATTCCTGGTCAGTGCCTTGAAAGAATGAGGAGTCTCGTGGAGCAGATAGAGCCCAGAGCAGCTGGTATCATAAATTTTACTGTTCCACAGTGAGAATGATAAATGATTTCACCAGTTTAAGCTTCACCCTCTTCCAAGGTCACTGGATTCCTCTCAGCAAAAACAATCTCCATTGTTGCACTCGTAACGTGAGCTCAGCAATGAAGTGCTCAGCCACATTTTACTGTGCTCTGGCTCTGGTTGGGACCCAGCCCTGGAGGGTCTTGCAGAGTCATTCCTGCACTGTCCTGTCTGCAGAGTCCTGTCCCACAGTGCAGAGGGGGGGGACATGGACAGCAGCTGGGCACAGCTCAGTTCTCAGGCTTTTCTTAACAGAACAAAAACAACAACAAGGAAGCGGAAGGTATGCCACTACAGAATGAACTGTTTAAAGGTGAGATTTACAGAGATATTTCAGTGTCTAAATATGCAAATAATCAACTTAATCTACGCTTGAAAGTCTAGCCCAGCTCCTTTTCCTATTCAGTAAGATCCTAACCGGTTTTATGATGTGGTTTTATCTTGTGCTTTTCTAAGGTAAGACCACTCTGGGTATACAGTTAGAAGAAGGCATCATTTTACTATGTTACGGTGAAAATTTCTCACTGCCTTGTCTTCAAAACCATGCAAGTTTCTCCCCAGCCCATTATTCACATATGTTTTATTTTCAGTTTCTTTTAATTTACTCTACCATATAGGCCAGATGGAGCATGAAGAAGAGATAAAGCAGCAATTTTTATGAGGTCCCTTCATGACAAAACTTACAACAGTATCACCATGACAATATAAATTTATCTTCATGGAAGTCTGGGCGCACAACCCATAAAAAACTTTATTTATACTTTAATCTTACTTTCCTTTTCAGCTATAAACAACATCTGAAAATATACTGTGGAAATCAATTGACAGCAACCGAATGAAAGGAAATTAATCAAGTGACCTAAAAAAATATTTTTTGTCTCTAGTTTCCATCATGTAGGAGTTCTCAGTAGTAGTTTAGAAGGTTCATGGCCAAGTTACAAGAGTCACACACAAATTTCATTTATTGAGAGGACACTGGCTCTCTCTCATTGTAGGGACACAGAAGCTGACTGCACTCAACTTTCAAAATCAAAATACTTCCCACAAACTTCGCATTAGCATTAATTTAGATGCTAAATTAGTACAGAGTTTAGAAATACAAATCCATCTTCAGCTCTCAGAACAGCCTTATCTGAGGTGATATCAGTTAGCCCTGACTTGCAATCTTCAATATGATTTAATTTAAATTTGTTTTGAGACACTGTTGGACTTCATATCAAGTACAGGAGACACTGATTCCAGACTGGTTGATGTAAATGCAAAGCAAGTGCTATGACCATCACAGGCTTTCTTACCAAACTCATCTGATAAACACGATGGTGATCTCATTTTTATATCCATTTAGAAGGTGAATTAGAAAAGCAAACATTCCTATAGCTACATCTTCAATAGCATCATTTGGACTCAAAGATAAGAAGAAACTTGCTTTGAAAAAATAGTACTTTGCTGAAGTCTGTCTTCTTTCATCCAAATGATACTTATCCTGCCTAGAATTAATAAATCTATGAAAGGCAACTCTTATCTCTTTAATAATAATTTTCTTGCAATATACTCTTAATAATAAGGAGAAATTACATACAGCACAGCAGATGAAAGAAAAGGTCTGCAGACTGGATTTACAATATAATAGAAGAGCCTTTCTGTGTGTCAGCATACTCTTAACTGAAAAGGTTTCCATCACTTCCATTGTGCTGATAAAGCATATTTTTTTAAAATGATAAATGGAAAACTTTTAGGGAACTATATGCAATGTCACATCTCTCTCCACTGCCAAAGGATATAAACCTCTACTTACCATTTAAAGTGGCTCAATTAAAAAAAAAAAAACAACAAAACTACTGCATAAAATGACTCAACAAAGTTAACTCATTTCTCTCATTTTATGTGGATCCTAATTAGAATTGTAACAGCTGAAAGTTGCAGTGGAATTGCAAAAGACTCTGCACAGACCCCAGACAGATTTCAGAACAGTTGCTCTGGGATCTGGGTCATTCCCTGTGCTCTCTAAAGGGAGTGAGGAGGAGGGAGGGTCCCGGATAAGAGGGAGCAGGGAGGTACCTGGTCCAGTTTCCAGTGGAACTCGGCGGGGCGGAAGGTGTCGGCCTGGTCGAAGTCCTTGCGCAGCAGGAACACGAGCCGGCAGTTGTGCACGTACAGCGCGTAGTGGTGCCGGTTCATCTCTGCGGGGAGGGACACACCCAGCTCAGCCACTCCACACACAGCAGCGCTTCTGGTTGTGTCTGGACGTCTTATACACAGACAACACCCAGCCAAATAAGACAAACCCCAAAGAACTGAGTTTTCTCATGGATCATTATGGTTCCTGCGGGACCATCTTCTTGAATTATGCCGTATCAGCTTTGTTTATGGAATCATCCTGTCCCAGCTAATAAATCAAATCCAAATGCATATTTCACATAACCAGTTCCAGTGAACAATTAGAACTGTTTCTCCAAATCTAAATCATGAGAAAAAATTAAACATAATTTAGTTATTTTTATTAATCATTTTCTGTGAAATCTCTCTAGCTGTGTTATCCCAGCTGTGTTTGAAATTTAGGTAGTCATCAGTCCCCTCAATAAGCTCTCAAGTCAGCAATCTTTAGAGTGGCACCATCTGAGATTAGGTTTTTTCTCAGACCAAATGAAATGAGGAGAGATGGCAACACTCTACTGCTGTTGATACTCCTTTTGCATAACGTCTTTTCCATACACAGACTCACCTGTCTTGTCAGAGTTGCAGAGAATAGTCTCCTTTTCAGCTCTTAATCCAGGACTAGGTCCATGTTTCATCCACAGAGTGATGGTGAATTGATCAGTTAAATTTTTCGGGACTATTCCATCTGGGATTTTGGCTCCTTGTTTTCCATCAAATTTAAAAATGATGTCATTGCTATCCATGAGGAGCCCAGCTGTCCAGTTGGTTGTTGTAGTGGGAGATGGTAACAGATCAATGGCACCTGAGGAAGCTCCTGCAAATCACATATAATGAATAACACGATGAGAGACCAATGAAAAAGTTGTGAAGATTAATTTAGTATAGGCCAGGGTTCTGATTCACACTCTTTAGGCTATTTTACTAACCAAATGGCCCTACCAGCCTCAAAGCCAAATCACTGAAACGTTATAAAATACCATCGTAAACCAGCAAGAGTTTTGCAGATTAAATGTACTGCACACAAAATTAGAAAAAGTTATGTGAAGTTATCTTTCTCAGAAATTTTCATTATTTTCTGAAATTCATTAATGACATTTCTTCAGCTGTTTCAAGATCTGCTAAGAGTCAAAACAAATTTTCTGCATTTATCTTCCCTCCCTGATAGCATGAAGATATGTGGGGATGATGTGCAGTAAAATACAGCACAGTGGGGATGAATGCAGGACAGGCCACACAGTGTCCAGCACGCAGCCATGGATATCCACAACAATGCTGGCAGGAATGTCAATTCACAGGGAGGATTCACCCTGACCAGATAATATCACTTCAGTGCTGGTTTCTGGTACATATTTGATGGTTGCAACTCCGTGTGTTCTTTAATGATAGACTGAGATGGAAAACTGTGGTGCCAAGGTCTGAAAAAAACAGCACAGTTCTTCACAGCTCTGTGTTTTCTTACAGCTTAACAACTGCCAGGCACTATTAAAAGCATGTAAGGAGCCACCCAGAGCATTTACCTCCTGGTGAAAGACAGCATTTAGGAAATATGATTCCAAGAGTAAAAAGCACAAACAATCTTTGTATTCCTGTTGCTGCTTTGTCAAGTAAAAATATGGTGAGCAAACCGTGATGGCATAAAAAATTCCCTGCCTTCCTTCACTATCTGAGAAGAGATAGAAGATCCCAAAATCTCTGCAGGAATGCAGAATTTTAAGCCAAGAGTGTGTGGGATTGTTTCATATGGACTTAAAAAAAAAGTATATATTATATATTCTATTCTATTCTATTCTATTCTATTCTATTCTATTCTATTCTATTCTATTAATTATGTATATTAATATATATAGATATATATTATATTATTATATATTATAGTAATGATTTGGAAACATTCACATTATTCTGTAACTGAATGTCTTGGATTCTTCTCTAAAATTTATTACTGTAAAATGAGGTTATTTTGAAGTGGTATTTTAAATATCAAACCTAACACCTACAGGTTCATAGTTTGAGCATGGAAACAAAGTTTATTTATTGTACAAACAATAATTCTGGATAATACACGACACTGCATTACTTAATACAGAGATGTTACCAATAGGAATACATCAAACTCAATTTATCCAGATGGTACAATCCAGGATAAACTTTTTTTTTCTTCTTTGATTCAGTTCACTAAAAATAAAATTATTTGCACAGGACACAAGTAAAATCATTATTTTTATCACTCATTTTCCTTCTGAGGTGATTTTTATATTCAGTTTTTTAAACTTCCAAAAGGGACAGAAATTCCGTATACCCTGGTGTATAGCAAAGAAAATACAATTTTAAATAGGCACATGCTTGTATTAGGTAAACTATGAGCTCAGAGAAGCTTCCCCCCTCACTATCTACTGTGGCCACAAACATTTAGAAGTATCTATTTTTTCTATTAAAATTCATCCAAGCACACACTCCAAAATGGAATTCTCTCATGGTCAGAGTATCATAGAATGGTTTGGGGTGGATGGGTCCCCAGGGATCATTCTGTTCAACGCCCCTGCCATAGGCAGGGCACCTTCAAGCCCCACCCAGCCTGGCCTTGAACACTTCCATATTGCTCAATAAACTCAGCAAAGTGCTCAGGTAAATGACCTTATTTCCCCAACTTAAGGTCAGGCTTGTGCAAGAGCATTTGTGTAACCAGCACCAAGCTCAACAGGTTCCACTTTATCTGCCCATATTTGTATGGAGATTTATGGCTAAGTTTGGAATCCCATCCTGTTAGTGTGTTTTAATCCTGCCTGGAGAAAAACCATTGGATTATGTGCTCGGGAGATTTGGCTGGAATAAATCATGCTTTTTCTATCCTGATAAATCCAGCCAGAGTCCCAGGCTGCTCAGCCAGATACAGAGACAGAGCTGAAGCAATGCAAACAGGATCTATCTGGAGGTGTTCCCAGAACAGCCTTATCGCTGGATCACTGCTCTTCCAAAATGTAGTGCCTGATGCCCTTTTCTCTCAAAAATGCTTCCAGAACAATGCAGAAACTGCTGCATGATGCTCAGTTTTGGGCTGAGACCCCCGAGGCACCTCTTGCATGTAAAAGTGTTTATTTTCACAAGTGATTTATACAGTTGGCCCCACCTCCTCTCCCAATCCTGCACATTTGGGCTCCAAACTTTGTGCCAGGATAAGCACACAGTGATGCTGCTCGCTGAGCTGGACCAGACTGCTGGCTTAGCTGGAATCGAATCATCCAAATAACACCCAGCCCAAACTGTACTTCTTGATCAGATCAGCAACTTTCTTTGAGCCTCTTGCAATGCTACACCACCCAGGATAACAGAGAGAGGGCAGGATCTTAGCTGGAGTAGGGCCTTGAGTCTGATACTCTGTTTCCCTGACTCAGTTTCCCATCTGCCACATGTGAGAATTAGCAATCCCATAACTTTCTATTTTATCTACATTTAGAGGGAAAGGAGACAGCACCAGAGCCATCTTTCCATTATATTTTAGGCTCCTTAAGCTATATTTCTTTCAGCATGATTTATTCTGATATGTTTTTGCAGTCCAAATGGTTTCTTTAAGACAGTCTGTACTTTTTATTATTGTCAGGTGAGAAGGTGAAAGAATGCTTACTAAAATGCTTTGAGGCACAACACTAATAACTCCTTGACTTTAAAATGACTCAACTGTAATTCAATCATTTAAGCTGCCCACCTTGACCATCCAAGGGAGTGCAAATCTCCAGGTTATTGAAAAGCAAACTTAAACCTCCATCATATAAAAAATGAATTTTCATTCACTCTCCTTAGCATCTGCCTTCTCCAGATTTCCAACAGATAAATGAAGAAATGAGCACAGGATTTATAAACGGGATCTTTAATTACACAGAGGGAGCCTTGCATTTTATATGGTGCAGATCTGTCTGTGAGTGCTCAGTTCTGCACTCTTTGCAACCACACAGTGCTTGACTGGACAAAAAAATTCAGGGTTTTCTTCCTTTTCAAAGGATTTTATCACCCAGCCATTAGTTACAATGAAGTAATTTCTGTGAGAAAACTGATTTCCAGAAATAATTTAACCTGCTTTCATAAGAGTTCTCTCTACATTAAGGATGGTAATAAATACTAAATAGCAAACTGCAGGCCAGGCTAAATGCAATTCTCATGTAAAGGGCATTGTCACTTACAACCTTTTTATCAAAGTCCTGTTACAAGTTTCTACCATGTCTGCTCTCTATGAAGATATGGAAAACTTGGACAAAAAAAAAATATTCTTTTTGCAGTGAGAATTTTCCTGCTATTTACATACACTCTTACACTCTCATCTGTTTTCTCAAGTGCTTTCCATTCTGTCCCTTCACAGATGTGCTGAGCAAAAGCTGAAGTTCAGCAGTGACGTCTGTCCACTGCTCCGAGCTGCCTGCAGCCACCACAATGGCACTGACAGACCTGAGAAACTCCTGTAATTCTCTTTTCTACTCAAGTGTCAGCAGGTGAGGCAGTCAAGCCACACTCTGCAAACTGAACCCCTTAAAGTTTGCACAACCTTCCTCAACTAAGGAATTTTATACCAGCTGAAGGTACCTCCTTTCAGCCCTACACTTGAAATGATAATATTGTTGGATATAGCTGCTATCGGTGTTTGATTTCAAGGTAATAAGTAAACACTTGAAATGATAATATTGTTGGATATAGCTGCTATCGGTGTTTGATTTCAAGGTAATAATTTTGTGGTTTAGGTCTTGTTCATAGTGATCTGCACTGAGTGACTGTGCCGTTTGCAGCTCAGGTCTATAACAGCACAAAGCAATGTTCTTATGGCTGCCAGTGCAGGTTCTTAGAGAAGGCAAAAGTATTTAACTTTGGCTATAACATATTTATTTTTATTAAAATTCTAGTATTTTATGAAATCAAGCCTTGCTCAGCCTCTCTGATTTAATGTCTTTAACACAATTAAGATGCATATTGCGGCAGATGGGTTTTCATCTGCTCTTCTAGAGCCCAGGCAGTTGGATAAAGACACAGAATTAAAGTCATGATTGCTTCTGTGATCTTAAGTAAGCAATTTTCAAGTTGAAAACATTCAAGTTTTATGACAATGCTACTACTCCCACTCAGCTTTACCTCCCTTTCTCCATCTCCACTGATAATTGCAACTGCCAACTATTTTCCCCTGGAGATTGCTTCTCCATTTTTAATAATTTAGTAACACTGGCTGAAATTTTTCATTTACAAAAGTTATTTCTTAAAGGTTAGTGTATTGATCATAACATATCTGTAGCACTGGTGTGGTTATCAGAGGTAAGCCCTACACCAGAGCATCCCAAACCAAAATCCACGCATTTAAATGGAAAAAAATTGCACACTTGCTACTGTAGCTCAGACAGGAGCCAGGTAAAGAGATGTTTTGGAGAAGACAGGAATCAATGTCCACACCATCAAGGCTTCAGAGGAGGACTCTAAAGACAGGATATTAGAGGAGCAGGAGAGACAGCTGATCGCAAAAGATAAAGGGATTATTGTGTGGCCATTGCTTTGCCAGATACAGAATCTTAAAATCTGAAAAAAATACAGCAGTATCTTCAAGTATTTAGTCTGCCTTTCAAAACTGATTTGTGCATTTTACACAAAGTTATCAAAAAGCACAAAAAGGGAGGAAATATTTCTCCACCAGGTCAACTATTTTCTGAAATTCAGGTTTCTTAAATATTTTTGCTCAAATGATTGCCCAAAATATTCTTTTACTTTTTGTTTGTTTGGCCTCTGGCACAGCACTGAGCAGAAGAACAGAAAGCTGAGTCAGGATGACAAACACAACAGGGACATTCAATTCCCTTCAAACGCTATGGTCTTCCTCTGATGGCAAATCTACACTGGAAATCTCACTACTCTGTCACACCAGTATTTGTAGCAGAGGGAAGAAAGAAGGAGAAAGAGGTGGAATGAGGAAGAAAGAAAAATAGAGAAGGGAATAGGATCAGGAGAGAAAAAAATAAAGGAAGGTGGGGAGAAAGTATGAAATAGAGTGAAAACAAATGGAAAAGAAGAATAGAGCAGCTGCAAATATCACCACTCTCCATTTTCATTGCTACGACGCAAGGTGAACTAGTTGAGCTAAATCCAAGTGCTGCATGCTTACAAGTCACAAGGAACTGGTGCTTTGTCTGGAAAAAACCCATTATTATGTCAACTGAAAACCATACTCATACCACATAACTTCTGCAGAGATTTTTCTGAATAGGTTTCACGATCACAGCCCTTTCCAATGTAATTGGTCTGCAGTTCAGTGGTGATGTGGATTGAGGATACTGGTCCATCACACGTTTCTAGATGGATGCTGGGAAACAAGGGTATGCTGCCAGAGCCAGGCCTGTATTCAATCCGTTTGTTCCAGTCTGGAAAAACAAACAAATAAAAACCAACAAGATCCAATGGTGTGTAAAAAAGGGAAGGGAGTTATATAATTTGAAATGACATATTGTTCTCAAAGGTCACTGTCTAAGGCAAAAATAAGAGCTTCTGAACTTGGCATCAATAAGCTACTGTCCTAAAAAAAATTTGATTTTGGCCCTGTTTTTCTAAGAGTGTCAGGCTCAATTAAGTAACACTGCTGCTGTTTGAATCACACAAGCATAGGCTACACAAATCTCCTGACAAGAAGTGCTAATTGGTGTCAGTCTGGAGCTCTGGTATCCATGTTCCTGTGACAGACTACAAGCCAACTCTACAGGAAGGAGGTGTCTGCTGCACCCAGTTTGGTCAGATTTCAGTGTGTTGTGATATGAACAAATACCTCCAAGGACCAGGCTACACACATCAGTCTAATATAACACCTCTATAGTGCCACTTCTTGTCTTTGAACATCTTCCTAATTTTGTGAAGCATTAATGACAGGAAGTTCCAGCTGAAAGGATGACTCGTGCTTCCAGCCAGATCTGACTAATCTGTGCTCATGCAGCCCACAACATTTAAACAATCCCCTGCCTTAGGCAGCCACCTGTTTGTGCCACACATACCCCTGTGCTGCTCAACTGAAGCGTTTAATGTTTGAAATTCAATTAATTATGGTGTTTGCAACATGCTTCAGAGAAAACGCAAACAAGCAGCAGTAATTACAAACATGTATTTTAGCTGTCTTTACAGCTCATCTTTTCATCGAGTCACAGAATAGCTGGAGTTGCAAGGGATCCTCAAAGCTTTCTTAGTCCATCCCCCTGCCATGGGCAGGGACACATTCCACTAAACCAGGCTGCTCAAAGTCCCATCCAACCAGATCTCAGGCAAGTTGAGGGATGGGGCATCCACAGCTTCTTTGGGCAATCTGTACTGTCCCTCAGCATCCTTATAGGAAAAAAAATTCTTTCTTATATCCAATCTAAATCCAACTTAAAGCTGTTGCCTCTTGTCCTGTCACTACAGGCCTCAGTAAAATGTTTCTATCTTTCTTATAAGTCCCCTTTAAGCACTGAAAGGCCTCAGCAAGATCTCCCTGGAGCCTTCTCCACACTGAACAACCCCAACTCTCTGTCTGTCCTTAAAGGAGAGATGCTTCAGCCTTCTGGCCATGTTTATGGCCCTTCCCCTTGTTGCAGTCCAGCGTCCAGACAAAGTTGCTACAATCACTGGTCTGCATTTCAAAATTGTCAGATCTTCTTCCTGACATAACCAAATTGGTAATCATCCAGCATTTTGTTATCAAGAGGAAGATGAGACTTCCTGGAACATTCAGAAAGTATGTTTAGCATCTATTTTTACTAAAATCTTCAGGACTTGTACATCATGACTAAGACAACCATGACTACATGACTGCCTGTTCACACATAACTGAGTTGCTCTTTCAGTTGTAATTTTCAGGTAATTCACTCCATTTGTTCCATATTAAGTTAGATTTGATCTACAGCATTGTATATATCTCTGCAATTGTCAGTTTAAACAGTTCCATTAGAATCTCAAGGATCATATATGGGACATCATCACAATAATAGGTTTCTGTTCCCTCTCCATTGCAGAAATTTGAGGTTAACACTTTTTCAGTAGAACAAGAGCAGCAAATTCTTTCGGGTACTTCAGGTACAAATAAAATAATTTTATACAAACTAGTAGTATATGAATTACTAATCTTTATAATCTCTTATTCACCAGTTTAGGCATTATATTCCTCTACCCAAAAGGGAAAATAAAGTCTCATATATATCTGAAGACTTTCTGACTATTTCAGCAGCTTTCAGCCACATTTTCATTTCTCAGCTATACCAAATGAACCAGCACTGATGCAAAATATTCATTAGTGGATGTGAGATGTGACTGAATTACAAACTGGAAGGTATCTGCAGCTGCACACTCACCTCCAGCTATATGAGGAATGTCCTATAAAACCCACACCACATAAAATGCCACTGCTCATGAAGAAGAATAACGGAAGCCCCCTGTTTCTGCCACAAGAACTGGAAGAGGTATTTTGTTTCACAGTATTACCTTTCAGTTTGGCAGAAGTGGGAATTTGTACCCAGAGATCATAAACTCTGCGCCTCCTAAATCACTCACACTAATCTCAGCCCTGAATTGTAGAACATCAACTAGACTTGAACCAGTGTCTTTGTACCTTGGTCCACTGCATCATCACAGACCAATCCTCATCCAACAGCACTTCCTTCACTGACTTAATGCAGATTTAGGAATTCCACCAAAAAGTCCCTCTCCATGCCAAAGGCATTCCCAGGCAGTGAGGCAATACTGGAGTAGGTTACAATCCTGTGACGGCAGAACAGTCTCTAAAGGCAGCAACAGCTCTGATAAAAAACAACTGGCTTATTTCTATAGTATCTGCCCCACAAGCACTTCAGCATCCCAGAGCTGTGAAGTTGAGGCCAGCACCCTCTGGATCTCACCACCAGTACAGGCAGCAACCCTGGGAAGTGCACAGACTTGGAACGAGCAACAATAAGAGGTAGTCACAGTGTGAAGAAATTATTTTGAGAGGAATCCAAGTCTTTAATTTAATTTTGAATGGGGTGAATATCATTATTTTGCTTTCTCCCAGAATAATATCCCATACTGGACTTACTCAAAAGATCAGCACCTTCCCTCAGGAATGTGGTGTCACTTTTTCATTTCCTGTGGAAGTGACTCAGAGGAAAAGTCTTATGTAACCTGAGTCTGCAAAAGCCTCTCAATTTAGGTATTTTCCAGATATGTTCAGATACATAATCCCACCTGAACTGGCAGGTTGCACTTAGATTAGCTAAACCCAACCAACACAGTTCCTCCTTTGACACAAACTTGACACAAGTCCTGCTACAACACCACCTTACACTGCAAACTTAGGAAAGTAAACGCTCTCAGGTTAGAAGATTGATCCCAGGGGGAAAGTCGGAATAAAACTAGCACTGTTTAGTCCTGCAGCCTCTGTTTGGATTTTATAATTCAATGGGCTTTTGCGTGCCACTTGTGGCATAAAGCTGCTCCAGACAATGCAAGACAGCCCTAGCTGGGTTATCCCTACAATACAACATTAGAGTGTAAATATCACCATGTCAAGCTTGTGGTTCAGATTTCATCAGTTATAAAGCAGCTATGTAAACTTGGATCTTGATTTCTGAGATAAACTATCCCAAGATCAAAATGGATCAAACTTCAGTGACAGCTTGAGCCTTTAAGAGTAAATCCCAATGCACTAAACAAATTTTCCTTTTAACAGCAGGATAATGTTAAGACTTTCCTTGATCTCTAAATTTAAGGGTTTCTGTACTGTCTTTGTGATCCATGTTTTATATTTTAATTCATTTCTAATGCTAGATGACACTAAGAAAGATTTAATCTATTTTTTTCCCTTGAAAGAGGCCATGCAGAGGAGGTATGATCTGATTCATGTCTCCTACATGTGTGTGGCTGTAAACTTTGATTCCATCTCATGGTGTTAAAAATGATGGCAATGTAATTAAAGATAATTGTAACACAATGAAATGAAAAACTTCTCTCCTGTAGCACTGAAGATGTGCATCTTGGCAGCTAAATGTAAGATAAAATTTATGTGGTGCTGTTAGCGAGTCTCTGCAGCATCCCAACGTAATTGCTGGAACAGAAGGTTCCCAGAGCAATGTAATTGGTATCTCTTCTGTTTCCTCTGCAGCATCCTCACAGCTGTGCTATTTATGTAGGCTGGAGACTTGGCTAAAGGTTATTCTGGTACCTTTTTTATGTGAAATAAGATGAGTGACTTGTTAAGGAAACGATAATCAGGTCTAACTCAGTTAAAGGGTTTCTACAGCAAAGAGAAAACTCAAATTAATGTCCAAAGCTCTGCTACGACACCACGGTTTGCAAAGAGATTTGAGTGCACATCTCAAAGCATAAACAAACATTCATACACACCTTTTCCTTCTGCAGCATGTTGGTAGTTTTAAAAAGACAAACAAAAAAGAGACAGAAATTTGTGCTTAGTACAGGACAGTGGAAGAGCTGCTGCTGCAGGAGCTGGTGAACCCTAATGGAATAAATGTTGTGCCTGACTTACTGACACTGAATATTCCATCAAGTGATTAAGTTCCCAGCTCTAATAGTGCCTAATTATGTGAAATAAACATATAAGAATCTAAAAACCATGAAACAACAGCACAGGTTAAGCTATTGTTTGTTGTGAGATTGCATTTGAATAATGTATTTCCAACAGTGTCAGAGCCCCAAGGGCACTAATAAGCCCTAATGAACCTCCACAAGCTTCACCTGGGGCCTCTGTTTGCCCCCACGGGCCTGGAGCTCTGTTCAAGCTAAGCCCCATCACGCTGGGCTGCAGGTGCTGGTCTGGCTCAGCCACAGGATCCTGCGATCCAGGAGCCAGCCCAGGGACTTGCTAGTCTGGCTTGACAGAGCCTCAGCACTGTGGTCCTGCCCAGTGACCTGATCCCAACCCTCATCCACGGATCAACTTCCTGGGACCTGCCTCCTCACCATGAGGGGTGATCTGGCACCTTGGCTGAGCCTGGCCCCCTTCTCTGGGTCTGCCCTGCTCCCCTCAGCAGGGTGAGGGGTTGGCCCTGGGTGACGAAGGCTCTGCTGGCTCTGTTATTACAATTGGCTCTTTGCTTCCTTTCCTTTAGGAAATAACCTTGTTGCTGCCAGGTTTGGGTTGGTCACAGGCTTGTAATGTCTCTGCTGGAGACGTTACAAGGGCCTCTCAGATTCTAAAAGACAAGACTCTGAAACACTGCATGGAGTAGTTACCCAAATCAATGAATTGAGTGTGTCATAACTCATGTGAAAAGTCTTCAATTTTTCAGCCCAAGGTCTAAGAATATGTTGAACCCTTTACATAGAGAGGAAAAAAAAGTCATAAGGAAAAGCTTCAAACCTAACTGGATATCCTGCAGTGCTTTAACTTTTGGGCAGAGGAAACGTTAATGGAATGATGCTGTCAGCTGCATCTCAGAGATAAGAAACTTCTCAATGAAATTATAATTGCCCCAGTAAAGCTCAAGAGGATCTTGTGGTGAAAACTCGAAAAAGAAAATACTATTTTTGTAATTGTAAATGCAGAAATGCGAACAACGGAGTTATCTTCCACAGAGGTATATGGAAATAAGAATCTAGTTACATAAGTCTAAAATGAATGGGGGTTTTGTATCACTTAAGATGGAAAAGACTGACTTCAGTATTTCAGTCCTCACAGATAAGCAGAACAGCCTGCAGAGAGGGCAATAATGGGTTACTCTGAAAATGTGAAGTTCATGGTACACAGGGAACTAACTGGTAATGATCCCTGTGAGTCTGCCTTGGGAGTTTTATTTGATATTTCCATTTGCAGTCTTGGCACAGGACCAGGACCGCGTTAGTTACTGCTGCCAGTGAAGGGAAAAGAAGGCAGTGCCACACTATAAGTCAATCTAGAAAGAGGATATCCTAAGCATAGAATAAGATGACCTTGAGAACTGGTGTTACAGAAATAGTGCTTAGCAGAAATGATACAAAGTGCTTCGCCAAACTGCTGAGAAATCACTGAAAAACGACAAATGGAAAAAGAACTGATTCCATTAAGACAAGAACAGCATTTCCATGAGCCACCAGTCTGATACAGCCAGGCAAAAGAAAGGTGCTCCTGGCATACATAAAGCACTGAGTTTTCAGTAAGAGGCCGTGGTAAAAAGAAACATGAAAAGACCTGGAGTGCTCAGGGAAGATGTATTTAACTGTAATGCAGACATAGAACTTACTGAGGGCATATCTGAAAAATTAGATTGGAACAGGTATGATTGCTTTCTCTGAATATGTCTGGTAGTCAAAGAAGAGTAAAAACAATGTTGATAAAAGTACAAAAACAAGTATGAACTTACGTAAATGTTAAGCTCAAAACTCAGTAGTGCTCAGGAGTTCAGTTAATTTTCAAATGTCTGGAGTGGTTATTTAGAGAGGGTATTCTACTAAAACGGTGCCATTCAAGTTAACAGCTAAATGTAAGTATTTCATTCTGATTTCCCTGGTTGAAGGATGTATGGCTAATGCATGCACAGCAGTGCCAAATCTAGCCTGGCATAAAGACTACCTGCTTCACAATAAATTTCATTTATAAAAATATGGGTGAATATCTTACAGCTAAGACAACACAAGGATGGTGTTTTGAGCTGCTAGGTATGTGCACAAGTGTAATACAAATTGATTTATGTTTAGTGCAGAAAGTACTTGGCCCTTTAAAATTGTTCCGGAATGTTGCAGTCCGGTATGGCCTGCACCCTCCCCTGAAGACAGCTTTGACCGTAGAAAGAATCAGGAACAATATTGTTGGTAGATATTCATGGATGTTTTATTTCTCTGACCGCAGGGCAGCCAGGAGAGACACAGACCGGCCACATGCAGCCAGGTCAGGCACAAACCTTTTCCAACTGTACCCCGAAGACCCAGGAATCATGGGACAACCACAGGTTTTGGGGCGGGGAAAACACCTATAACCAATAACGAACAGGAGAACACCAGGGAGCTCGGAAACCCCGTGTAACCATGCTTCAGCTTCCATGCCCAGCCCCCCGGGGGGGGAGACCTCCACACCGGAAGACTTAGAATATTATCCTCATCAGCAAGGTTTCTGCACTTGACCACCCTCCTCCAAATAATCAATTGCCTTAGTAATCATATTCCCCCTTGTTAAAAGCACTGGCAGAATGAAAGCCAATATGGTTTTGGTTTTCCTCAGTAATTGGATCTTACTAGAAAGTCCCCATGAAAACCATTCTGAAGTCACTCAGCAGCTACTGCAAGCAGCATCTGTGAGGAATGTTGACTCAGAAGTGATGTAAGATCACTCTGCTACTGAAATAGAAGGTCCTGCCCTGCTCTGTACAAAAGAAGGATTTTATTTCAGCAGGAAGGGCAAGCTGATCTGACTGCACACAGCCTCTGAATGACCATTCAGCCTTAAAAAGGTGGTAGGAATGTGCCTTTTGGTGGTAGCAAGGGCCCAGGTCACCGTAGTGAGCCCTACATGCCTTAGAAAAGAAACTATATGCAATATCTTTGATACATTGACCACCTTTATTAAATATTTTTATAATCTATTAGGTGAATAAACAAAGAGAAGCTTTTATTTCAGAACTATTTTTAAGCCAACACTATGTGAAAGTAATTGAATTTTTCAGGACTATCTCTTTTAAGATGAATTTTTAAAGAACTTCAACCTTATTTCTTTCCTTGGGTAGTTGGGTGTGGATGTATATTGGTTCCCAGACCTTGGAAGATAAATGTAAGAAACCTTTTCAGACTGGTAAAACACTTGAGGCTGGATGCTGTGAAATCCTGTTTTCTATTCAGAATCTTAATTGTCTGTTAAACTGCAGGTTAGTCACCATTGCTTATGCAAGGCCATATGAAATTTTGCATAGAAAAAAAGTCTTCTTTCATGAGAGGAAACAACGTGACTTTTGAGTTTTGGACTGTTGTCTTTGCTCCACATTCATCTCCCCAGAAGCACAGCCAGCCTTCCCTGTTTGCAGGGAAGCAGAGTTCTGACAGTTTCCTGGGGTATTCAGCCAGCTGCTTTAGAGAAGCTTTCTTCTTTTAATAACGATTTTCTGTCCGAAATGAACTGCATTTTAGGGAGCAACCTCACTTGTGGTTTAATTGCCATTAATTGAGCAGACCTCTAACAGTCTCAAAACATATTTTTTAAGTTGGTGGGTTCATGATTCTGCCCTTTGTTTTTTGAGGCTAAACTCTTTTTCTCCCCACATAGTACATCGCTCACCAGAGAGCCTGGTACAGGAATGATTGTTTTCAATTTTTTGCCATCTTGCATATTTCAGCACATTAGTATATATTTAATTTCCATTTGTTATCCCACTATGGGAGGGGGGGGGCAGTAACAGTTTTGTTAAAACTGTTCCTGAAAGTAGTAGAAATGTGATAAAAGGATTACAAGACCATAAATGACCTAAAGGGAACCTGGTCTGGATTGCAGGGCATTTTACCTCATGCTATTTAATGAAAATACTTTATGGATATTTAGTACCGTGTTGCCACAAGTCTGCCCACCCTGCTTTGAAAAAGGAAGATGTAACTACGGAAATCATTCTTCGTGACATTAAAACAACTTCAGTGAAATGAACCACACTGAAAATGAATCCCCAGGAAAAAGTGTAGTGTGTGCTTTGCGTCCACAGAACTGAAACCAGGCAGAGCCACGGAGGGAGGGACAGAACCTGGGGAAGGTGTTGAATATAACAGGTTTTTTCTTAGGATGGAAACTCCATAATTGTGTTTAAAGATGTTTTAAACCAAAAATCACAATATCTTCAAATGCAGATCGGGCCATAATGATGCCAGCAGTACCATCATCATCCAGCTTTTCTTGGTAATGTAGTCCTTTACCTACCTGGCAGGACATGGTCACTCCATTGTTTGGAAATCAGGGACATGAAAACCCAGCTGGTATGAAAAGATTTTGTAGCACGGCTCTAGAAGTCATTTGACAAAACTCACTAATGAGAATTTCCAATTAAAATAACTGATTAGGAATTAATTCAGTTCATTGATTTACATTTTTAGCTTGCTCAGGACACAAATAACAATCCAGAGTGGTCTGTTCAGAACAGTTTGATGTCAGCTTGGGTCAAGTTTGTTTCTAAAGTAGCCTCTTACTAGAGAGGAGGCTTGTTTGCTAAAAATGTCTGTGTGGGGATCTGGCTGCTTGTGAGTTAATGTCCATCATCAAAGAGCAGGGAAGCAGCTCCTAGATTTAATGAAGACTTCAATGCTAGTAGCCCAAGGGAATATCGATTAAAGGAAAGCACCTTGGCTTGTGCAGCCTTATTTGCTCTGCCACACGTCAGTCACGTGCTGTTGGCCTCGAGAAACAGGAATAATCTTGAATTGTTTTACATAAGCCTGTTCTTCCCAGTCCCAGTCCTGCACAGTGGAGGTTATTTGAAGGGCATCTACATTGAAATTTGCTGCACTAAAATTTTTAATACTGAATTTGCATTAGATTACTACAATCTCTATCCATGATAGTTACATAAACAAGTGCACAATATTTCAAATCACAAAAGCCATTAACTTTTAGGAACTAAGTGCTGATCCCATAAATTGAAATTTCAAGTACTTATTTGTTCAAGAAAACACTGAAGAATAAGAAAAAAAATCACGTATTTTAGCAACATCTCTATTATAACCAAAGACTCAGAATATTCCTCTTTTCTGTCAAAAACCTCCCCTTATTTTACTTCCTGCAGTCATCCAATCTTTACAAGTACAGCATTATTTCAAAGAAGATGAAGCAAACCTGCTGGCTGCCCCTGTGTGGGGAGGTCACAGAGCAACAGACACAGGGAAGAAAGAACACTATAAATATCTTCCACTCCTAGTCTCCAGATTCCCTCTTTAACTACTAGAAATACTCTTCGAAAGTTTTGCTTATTTGATCTTACTTTTTTCCCCTAGAAACAGGTGGATTTTACAGATACTGGCTCAAACTGGAAGACAATATCACCCACATGAATTTCTCCACTTTTAAAAAGAAATGGGCATTAAAAAAAATCTCATTATGAGAAATGTATAAATTTCTGGAAGTATTGTGTTTCAGCATATTTTCAAATTACAATTAATGACTTAGTAATTAAGAACTGAAGCCCTATCCACCCTGTTGTTTACCTAAAGACCTTTGACCCTGAGTAGGAGACATCCCCTTGCACTTTGTGCTCCTTGACCTGGGGATGTGCCAGTGAGGTGAAGCAGCCACAGGTTTTACAGATGGAAAGGTACAAATAACATGAACAAAGCATCAAAAAACCCCTCAAACCCCAACCAAACCTGATGTAGGGTTATTTCAATTACTTTTATTGGTTCACTGGTGTCTAAACCCAACTAATGGGACCAGTAACAACCATCTGTCCTATAACGATGTTTGAACTACGAAGTAACTATGACAATACTGGGCAATGCAAACACACCACTACCATCTTTGCAAAACTTATCAATAAAATACCTAAAACAAAAAAATATAGAAATGAAAAAAAATCAACAATTACACTCATTTTAATACAAATCCCAAGCTCATTGGGGGGTACTTTTAATTTATCTGAGATAACTCCATAAAATGGAAACAGAACATTTCTCCAGTGTAAAGAGACCATAATTAGTTTTATGGAATAAATCATTTGAACAGTAAAATCAATGAGTAGAAAATGTGGAAATAGTTCATAGGTATTGTATATTTTTTAAACAAAAACATTCTTCAAAGTACATGGGTACTAGTACATCCCAAAAAACTGAAATGTGGCTCTGCTCTAAGTGAGGGCTGTGGAGATAGAATCCTACTATTGCAAACACTTCACTGCAAGCTCCTCTAGACCAGGGCTTCTCATTTTACAAAGAAAAACTTTTTTTCTTCTAAATGTCAACCTGCAAATTTACCTTTAAGTGCAAAAGCCAAACCGATTTTTTGCTTCTCAATCATTATGTTTAAAAATTACGGTTATGAAGGCCAAGTTAGTCCTGAAGGTCAAGTTAGTCCCAAATGACACCTGCATAATGTGATCAGACCCAGTTGGTGTGTCTGTAATCCAGCCCTCATTTTCATCTTAATTCCTAAGAATTAGTGTCATATCTATCTTCCTAGTACATTGTCAGCTGGGGTTTTCTCCATTCCAGACCGGGTGTAGATCCTTACAGCCTTTTTAGAAAATCAATTCCTACTGAAATATCTCAGTATCAAGACAGAAATCAGCTTTAAAAATGCTTATCACTCCTAGTGAGGATGCCTTGGATCCTGCATGCCATGAAAACCTATCCTGAACCTGGAACAAGATAACCTGAACAACTCCAGCTCACACGGCAAAAAGTACCTTTTGTACCAAAAGTACCACCATGAAGCCATGGTGGCTTCAAAAGCGTTCTTTAAAGGAATAGTAGGAGAATGGCAAATCAGCAGCATTTTTTTATCCTCCAGTATGAGACTGACTCATAAGATAACTTACTGGAATAGAAAGTTGTCTTATTTCTTTTTGTCTGGTCTGCTCTATTCTGCCTAGAGAAGAAACATGGCAAATGGAAACAAACATGGGATTATCAGCCACTTTGTTAGCAGGCTTGGAATGAGGCATAAGAAATAGCAGCAGTTTTCCACACCAACGCAATAAGCACCCTACTTTCCTTACTGCGAGATAGAAGGAAAACACCAAAGAAAAGAGATTTAAATAAAAAATTAAAATAGATAAGCTATTAAATCGTACCTTGCCAGCCTGGTTTGCACACTGGTTTGACATTAACTCGTACCAAGACATCTTCTGTTGCATGTTTCTGCCCACAGTCAAAAGCTGTCACCATTATCTCATACTGGTGCTGTTTATCATAGCTCAGTTTCTCGGTGTTCCTGATGTTTCCTAGAGATTCAAGACAAGAAAACAGTCAGAGATTCATTCTTGGCTAAGCATAAACAGACTGCAACATTTGGGTCCTAGTTCGTCAAGTGGTTTGTGACTTTGAGCTCTTTAAAGCACACGGGACATCCACAGACAGGACAGTTTTGAGGAATAGGAAGGATTTCTTTCAATCCAGCAGAGAAATAAGAAGATTGTAGGCAAATATAAGATGGGAGGGATATAATGTGGGCATGGCTCTATCAGAAAATATCTGTTCAACAACACTTTCTGAAGTAAGATGGTAAAAGTAATTAGCAGTTACATCTCGACATGTGAGGTACGTGTAGGTGCACCCTCATTTTTCACATATAAACATTTTCCACAATACACTGCTTTACCAGCCACATTCCTGAGATCCACTACTGAACCCAAATATCTTCCTGCTTTCCCAAAAGCTATTACCCTTTAGATGAGAGACATTTTAAAAATAGGAAAAGCCCCAGAATCAGTTCCTGCATTACAGTGCTTAGCAGTATTTGATATGGCAGCAGAGTTATCACATGGAAAATAAAACTCATCAACAACAGGGTTTATCTGCTGAACCTGACACACATATAAAGGTGACAAATTACCTGCTTCGGGAACAAAGACATCAGAACTTTCAGAAAGGAAAGGAAAAGATATTTCCCAGTGTTGGGGCTCGCCCCCCCGCCCCCGCTCCCCCTGGGGGAGGGGAGCCTGGGGGGACGCATGGCGGGGCACGGGGTCTCTGGGACCCCTGCTCTCAGGTCACACGTTCTCGGGCTCTGTTCGCTATTGGATATTTTGTGTGGCCCGGGCCGGGGAATGGCGGGGGTTTCCCCGGGAGGAGGTCAGTCTGGACAGTCTGGACTGGTGGCCAGCCATGCTGGCTGGGGGAGGAATAAAGATCAAATGAACACCTATGAAAGATCGTGTCCCTGATTCTTCCATGGACCAAAGCTGTTTTCAGAAGCTGCACCGAACTGCAACACCAGAGTAGTTTCTGCAGAGAGCACCATGCAAAATGTATGGGTTTGCTATTAACAGGTTCAGCATTTTAATTCTGTCCATTTCCACTAAAATTTACTTTTTGCACAAGTTGAAACTTCATTCTGTTTAATCCGTTTCATGCTTTTGCTCAGGGCTGTTTGTTTTACCATCTCTTTGAATAAGGATTTTTCTTCTAGAATTCAAATAACAAACTTACTCTGCAGCAATGCTACACATAACTACTTTCAAGCAAGGATCAGCAAAATCCAGTTGATTGTGCTAAATTTGAAATAGGCAGCCCCCATATCCTGGAATTTAGTCAAATGCAGCGAACTGATCCCCAGAGATGCTGACCCAAGTCCCTTTTGTCAGGCACGAAACGTTAGGCTTTGTATTGGCTGTTGGGTTTCATTTTCTTTTTTCTTTTCGCTCAAATGAGTGAGAGACAGGAGAAAGCAGACAAATGCAACTTCTTAAAAGAAGTCTTTCACTAAAGTGCCATTCATTTGACAAGTTAAGACTTTTAGCAGGTGTCTCTCTGCTGCACACTCCTTATCTTATCAGAGCCCACCACTTTTCTTTCCCTACTACTACATTAAAGCCAGCTTTAGGAGTTTAACTGAAACGAATGCTAAACTTTCCAGGTCAGGCCTGAAGAAAGGCTTTTTGCATTTATCACCATCTTCAGGTTCAAAATTTGTAGCTTAAATAGAGTCTTACATCTGCAGTTATAAAGTCAGGCCCAATACCCCATTTATAACTGACTCTTAATCTCTCTCTCTCCCTTTCTGAGCGGGGCACAGAGGAAGACAAGCCCTTCTAATATTTTTATGTCTCAAAAGGAGAAACAAAACAAGATGCTGAAGGCTAATACAGAAACAGGACAGTGTCCTGCAGACTCTGAGGTTCTCTCTCTGGGGTCCCTCATCTTACCAGGCATCTTACCAGGCCTGCCATGGACACAGCTCTTTCCTCCCCTCAAGCAACTGCAACAACCACATCAACTACTTCACTGGTTTTTGAGTTAGTGATTGACAAAACAATCTAATCACCCATTTTACTATCTTGAGTTGCCTGATTAGTGGCTACCTAAAAGGTTTTAATGAAAAACTGTCACTGTATATAATTAATTACTGATTTTACATCCGCTCAGTTCCTCTGTCCTTTCTGCATGATATTATTTCTTAAGTTAATCTTTTATTTCCCTATTTGGTTCTCCTTGGTATTATTTTAGTCTGTAATCAGCAAAAAAAAATTCTCAAGAAACCAAAATTGTCCAAATCTTCATTAGCGGATTGCTAGAATTTGTGTGGCACATTAACTGTCCTACAAGATTTATAAATCATTACAACATATTTACATTTCATTAAATCTATCTTCCAAGATCTGTATTTCATTATGGCCATTTCAAATTTGGACTACGAAGATTCTAACTCTTAGGTGTTATTCTGGAAGGTCATTTGGATGACTTGCAGATGTTACCCAATAGTTTATTGATTTCCTAATGATTTTTTTCTCTTACCTCTGATGCTTTATGATTCTTTGGGGTTTTATAATTTAATCAATATGATTAAAAAGTAGACATAGAAGGGAAGAACTATAAACACAGACTAATTAAAGTTTTAGAGATGATAGCCTGAAAGTTTCTGTTTACATCTCACCCACAGACAAAATAGTAACTAATAACATTAAAAAGAGAAAATTTTAATGGGAGAAGTAAGTACATTTCTACACAGTTCAAAATTAGGCCATAATATTTTTTTACACTATTCCTAAATATCTGCCTTTTCCTGGAAATACCCAGAGCTAGAAGGAATTTTCAAACAACAAAAAGCAGATCAGTGACTACAGGAATATAAAAAGTCCTTCCTGAGGACACATACATTTACACCTCTGTTTCTTCAAGGTCAGTTTCAGGGCTAGATGGATATAGACATCCCTCTTTTATGGCTCTTTCACCTTACTTTGGAGCAGTCCCGAGAATGGGGAAAGACCTGACTGATTTAGTATGGCAAATCCCTCCTAAATTCCACAGGTACTAAGTCCACTGAAGGGTTAGAATTTCTTCTTGCCAAAAAGGTTCATTTTTAAAAAGATAACGCAAAGAATCCATCACTTTAAATAAATACATAAATGCAGAATGCAGATGCTCAGCTATAAAGTTTGGCTTTACTTTTCTGGCAACATGAAGTTTGCACAGCTCCTACCACAGCTCTCAGTGCTGTAAAGGGGGATCTTGTGAGGTCCTGTCCTATCTAGGATTTGTAACCTGATAAAACCTGTACTGACTGGACAGACCTCTATCTCATCTTCACAGTGAACATGTTCACAGTCTGAACACGTATTTGTGAAGTGTTCCCCAGAGGTGGGTGCCATATAAGAGTCATCCCCATTTTAGAGGTGAGAGTAGGTCAGAGCCAGGACAGAATTTGTATCCATACCTGAGTTTTCTGATCATCTGACCATAATCCCTGACAAATACAGCACAAGATACGTGAATAGAAATGGGTTTTGCTGGCATTACAACAGATCTGTGCATTGTGGTTTAATTTTTCTGTCACCTGAAAAAAGCAGACACAATATTGATACAGTAACTGACTTAATTTCAATTCTCTGTTAAGGTGAAAACGAGACTAATCTGCATGCAATGATACTTTAAAACATATTACGCCTTACACCTTGAATCACAGTTCTTTGCACAGCAAAGCATAAATTTGTCCTCTGCCTTTACATGACTGTATTTTATGGCTAAGAGTTCATTACCCTCCAAGTTGGGCTCATCATATACAAGAGTGAATTTTATTAGTGCTATAGTTTCAGAACACAAAGTAATTTTATTCACAAGGAAATTACATACCAAGGGCCAGAGTTCCCAAATGTAACTGGGAAGTTTGATATTACCTTCCCAGTTAAAGTGCTGAAGTTACAAGGACCTGTAGGAAATACCTGCGAGCTGATGCTGCTTCCTGTGCCCACCCACTCCTGCCTGCCATGGAATGGGGATGAGGCAGCCTGAGCACCAGCACAGCCTGCAGGGCTCTCTCTGCCTTTCTGCAAATGTTCCCCAATGCGTATTATAATTTTTCAAGGCCAAAAAATGCTCCATGCATGGATGTAGGGACAAGAAACAAGTTTTACCTAACAAGAAAATGACCTGCCAAAAGAAAAAGAGCTGGTGGAATAGCTTCATCTTTTTACAGACCTATGTTTGGGGTTAGTTTCATATGTTGGTCATGAAAAAAATACACCATCTGGGGCAGATAATGGCATGTTTTCCTCACAATTCACCCCCACCTCCATCTTCTGGGGCTCCCTGCAATATTTAGATTTGATTTTAAAGTATCTGGTTATCCTCTTTCTGAGCAATGAAGCTCCACATATAGGTGATGGAAAAGCATAAAAAAATCACAACCTGCAGAAGACACAAGAACCTAAATTTGTATTTCACAATGGCTAAAAAAACCTGTTAACAAAACCCTAATTAGCACAGTATTAACAGATAGTCCCAGGCATCTCATACATCTATTTTAACCACCCTACAGGGAACAAAAATGGGCATGTTTCCAAAGAATTTGCACCAGAGAAAGTTTATATCAGCTGCCATAGAGAGACATTCTCAGCAGTGAAATGTGTTGGAACTAAGCAACATATTTCTGTCACAAAATAAAAGTGTAGCCATCTATTCTAACTTTGTCTCTAATCCCAGTGGGTTTAAGCAATTACCATTATCTTAAAAAATTGCAAATTAGACTGCAATTACTGTTGGTTGTGGCAGCACTGTTCTTTTAGTGAACAAATAGATCAAAAATATTAATTGAATTCATGACCAAGAAACTGCAAGTATTCAACCTTATACCAATTATCCACTGCAGGCTTTAAAGTCACGTTTAAATCAATGATTTTCTCATTGCCTTTGCTGAAAAGCAGGTCCCAGGCATACGAGGACAAAGATGTAACCAAGGATTCCTGACATTTCCCATGCTTTTGATCACGTCTCTGACTGTAAAAAGATGTGCTCACTCCTGAGGCAGCTGCTCTGTGTGATAGGAGCTGAAAAGGCACGAGCAGTAGAAATGACTGCTCTGTATCACACCAGTTTCAGGGTATCTCTGTCCCTTATATCTGCCACAAACCTGGCAGGAAGTTATGAAACAACCTGTGACTTCTGTAAGTACCCACTCTCCATACAGGCAAGTCACGTGGAGCTTTGGAAAAATGTGGATTCGGAGACATGGAGAACTTTCTTTTATGACAACATGGGAAATCTCACAGTTAGAAAAAAATACATGGAGAGGAAAAGCTTCTAGGGAATTGCTTCCAAATATCTACTTCCAAATGCCCACTTGCTGTAAAACATCCTTTGTGCAGTTCCCTGGATTCTCAAGAATCCTCAGGATTGCTGTGCCAGCTGCCCTCATTTACTCAAACACAAACATATTCCTCATGATTGCACTTCCTATACCATACCCTTGCTTCCCAGCGTGTGATAACGAGACGGATTTTTCCCTGAAGTCATTACAATTTATTGATGTAACAGGTTATTGTCTTCTGATGCTCATCTGTGCATTGTGCAAGAACTGCACAAGTACAGACAAATAATTTCTGAACAGGGTAAAGAGTTTTTATAAAATATCCCAACATGAAAACGACTGCTTAGAGAAAACAGTAGCTCCATACATTCTTTCAATTTACAATTTGGCCAAAAATCAGGTTTAACTTCTGAACTGTACTTTCCTCCTACAAACAACAAGGATTAAATGCTTCTGCTAGGAGAGATAAATCAGAGCACTGCTGGCTATGTACACAGGGTGTTTCTTCTGGGGAAAATCTTTTGTATTGCCTGAAGCAAGAAGAGAATGGGGATAGGATCTTCCACACACTTTTCATGCAGCTCAGCCACCATTCCCAAACTCAGTTCCATGTTCTATGCTGTTCTGGGAAGCTGACATACAGGGCCACCAAGGTCAAAAACTGCTGCATATGGACAACTTAATATGGTTTATTAATTTCCCTAAAATATAAATTATATACCTCAGAAAAATAACTAAAACAAACCAACAAACCAATTAAAAAATGGTACTAATTCTCCAAAGGACGTTTTCTTCCATGCTGCAGAATAATGGATCCACTTCAAGAAGCAGCACAAGTGGGCAGGTCTATGGACCTGCGATCCTAAAAGCATTAACAATCAATAAACATATGCAGAATATTGCATATTCAGGCTCTGCTTCAGGAAATTCAGGGGAATGGGACTAGCTGTAATCCAGTGAATAAACACTGCATTAGAGAATACATGCTGCATTAGGGAATGCCATCACTTGGATGGGAAACAGGATCTGAGACAATTAGGAGAATGGACTGAGTGACCAAAATCATGTGAGCTGATCTGGTGCCTTAATTTCCACAGGAAATTACTGCATCGCTTTCTGCCCCAGCCGTACACAAAAGGGATGGAATTTCTCAGTGTAAGGATTCCTCTGTTGTCAGAGATGAGAACAGGATTTCTCTCTGGAGTTCACTCTCCAGACAGGTGATCAGCTCGTCCCAGCAGGCACCGACACCCCTGCAGACAGCCCGGCTGTGCCAGCACTCACCGTTCCTGTCGATGGCAAAGGGCACATCTGTTGTGACAATCTCGTAATTGCAGATCTGGCTGTACTGGGGGGAGCAGTCCTCGTCTACGGCTTCCACCTGCAGGATGCTGTCGTAGATCTTCCCCTCTGTCACAGTGGCCTTGTAAACGCTCTCCTTGAATGCTGGGGAGAACTCATTGACATCCTTTACCTGGATATGGACTACTGCCCTAAAATAGGCACACAGAACATCAAAGAGAAAAATTAGTCTATCGTGACACCTCACTAAGTGTTTCTTTTCAAAACACTTGAAAAGACTAACAAAACATATCTAGAAAACTACGTAAGCACCTATTAAAATGAGATATTATTGCATTTTTATGTTTGATTTGCCTAATTTGGTATCTTAATGTGGCACTAGGTGAAAGTCTGTTGTCATGGCTGGTAGGGAGAGGGTTTCACAGAGCTCCCTATTAAAATCTGTCCCTAAAAATGAACCCCAACAGAAAGCCAGTGATATCATTACAGGGTAAAATAAGCAAAGAGAGAGGAAAAAATCACAGTAGTCTTACATATCCGCTACCTAAAAACGGTCAGTTTACAAACGTTCTTCCATATTACATAAGGCTCTCACCTTCTAATAATTATCTAATCCTTCAATTCGTTACAACACTGTACATGTAACCCATCAAGGCCTTTAGTGAGTAAACTCTAAAGGCCTTACTTTGGGAGGATTTGCTTTCTGTGTGGTTTGATAGGCAGGATAACAGAGGGACACAGAAGGGATGTTCTAGAGCCATGGCAGAGCCACAGTAAAGGTTGGGACCCCAGACAGTGTGGCTGAGAGTGTGCTACTAGACAAAGCCTGGTGGCAGTGGGTCAGATTTCATTTAGTCAAGATTAGACCAAAAATTTTCTACAAGTGGATTTCTACCAGATTGTTACTGACATGAGAGGGTGGAACATAATAAAACTTGATATTGTGAAGCAAAACCCATTTCTGTGATTTGATGGTTATCTGCTATTGCAGGCTTCCTCCCAAATCTGTATTCTTTTAAAATATCCTGAAAACTTCAGCATACATTATAGACCTAATTAAATTTTTAATTGTCATGTGTCCTGGATGAGCAAAAGGAGGAATGATTACTATAAATCATTTATTATAATGGCTCTCAGCAAAACGAACAATTTGTACAGCACTTCTACATCTACGTGAGTTAAATTCATCTTTAATGACAGACAAACAGTCTTGAGCTTAGTTTCATGAATTAAAAGGGAAAAAAAGGCACTGTACCACCTAAGCTTAGGCAGGGAACTGGCTCCACAAGAAAAAGTACCACCTACTGACCTTCAATACACTCCTCTTCAGAGGATTTTAGTTCCTCTGAGACTCGCTGTCCAAAAGCTGAGGTCAGAGACACTCTATTCAAACGTGACACTGCTCAGCTTATGACATACATATACTAAAAAAAGGGGATGATTCCTCTTTTCTTACCATTTGAAATGAGATGAACAGAGAGAAAACCTATTTAAAAATTGTGAATATCAATTGAAAGCCAGCTTCTATGACCTGGATGTATTCAACGTGAAAGCAATAATGGAAAATATAAACCAAAACTGAGATGCATTTATCCACTTGAATGGGGATCCTGTCAAAAGCTTTAACTGAAGCAAGCAAAAAGGAATATATTTTCTAATAGGAAAAAGGGATTAAAAAATGGGTGGAATATTGCAACAATGGTTCATCCCATTTGCTGTTTCATTTGCTTTCTACCCAACAATAACATAGACTGTAGAGCGAATATATGCCAAAGCAAAAAAATATTTCTCCTCATTTTCACCCACTTGTGAGATTTCTTCCAGTTTGTTCCACCTGGTCCTGATCCACAGTCATAGGCCTGGATGATGAATGTGTATTCCTTCTGCAGTTCACAGTCAATGGGGCTCTTTGCTCGAAGTCGACCTTCTCCAGATGTCTTGTTCAGCACAACAGCCTCAAAGGGCATTTCTTGCCCATGGATTTTAAAAGCACATATTTCACCTGTGAGGAACAGCACAAAACAATCATAACTAGGAGGGGTATAAGCCTTATGCACTGGAGGGGTACCTGCAAAGTTCATTTGTGGTTCACCTGCTGTTACAGACGGGGGAAATACAGACCCAGGCACCAGGTCATTATGCACCCAAAAGGGCCATTAAGCAGGTGCTTGTGCAGTGGGATGCGCTGAGGGCAGCTCCAGGCACACACCTCCCTCTTCCTCTGTCAGAAACGAAATGGTTTCTGAAAGCCCCAGAAGCCATTCCATATGGTACCAACAGCAACGCTGAGCTAAATTACTTTTGAGCTGAATTAAGAGACTGTATTTATTTAAAGAAAATAGCAAAAAGAAATATAGCTAATAATTCAGAGGTGGTCTTTTTTTAACTGCTGTCGCTCCTTGAGCCACTTGGTAGCAGATGTGCAGATTCTTGCAGTATAGTTCCCCAACAGTGGAAAAACTAATGGTGCAGAACATGGACACATTTAAAATACATCCTGCTTTATTTACAGACATATATCATCTTTGGAACAGAAGTAGTTGAAGGAACACAGACGAGTGTCCCTTTTGGACATCTCAGTCACCCACCCACATTCACACTCTCATACATGAGTGCCTTCTTGGCAGCAGCTCACTCTGCCTCCAAACTGTTTCCTAATATAATAGATCCATAGCATCTCTCAGAGGAGTACTATGGAACAAAACAGATGATATAGCAAGGACTAAAAAAATTGATTTGGTCACAAAAGACAACATAAAGAATCTTGTGAGAATATGAGTCTGGAAAGGGAAAAAAGACCCAGTTTCTGGTGTTCCTTTTTTTATCCTTAATACTGATAACATGGATATGCACACTGAGTTCATTTTTAACCACCCCAGAATCCAACTTTAAAAATGAAATATTTATACAAAGACCAATGTGACCTAAATATTTTTATGACACATTAAACACATGCTCTTTTATGAGCAAGTCAGTCTCGGGACATGCATTATAGATTCAAAGCTGTCTCCCACTCACATAATCCTTTTCCATTTATTTCCAATTTACAGTTGCAGCCTTTTGGAAATCTCCTTGCCAATCATATCTGAGCCAAGTGCCAAATTCTAAATTAACTCTGAATCTAGGACCTCTAATTCAGGCCTGTCTCCTCTTTCTCTGTTATAACAATATTGTATATTTTTGTAAAAGAGAGCAGACAGTGACTTTATAAAAGCGCTGAAGTTCATAATTCCTATTTCGTGTGAAAAATAAAAAACGGCAAGGGTGTATGTGCAGGAAGGGTGGGGATTAGGTACATTGATGTAGAAACACAGGATTTTTAGAATATTCCCTCAACTATCATCACACTGGTTTCCCTTTATGACTACAGGAGCTGAAGCTTTGCTGAGCCAATCCACTGACATGTAGGCAGATGAATCCCACACTTAACAATTGCAATCAATCCTATGGATGTCTTTATAGGACAACAAACACCATTGTTTTGGTAATTATGAGGCACTGAAAAAGTCTAATAAGCATTTGCTTGGACATTTTCCTGCTGCACCCTCCTCCCTCCAGGGGTGTAAAAGGGCCATGGAGTTTCCCAGGACAAAGCTGTGCTCTTTTCCAAGCTCTCTGCTGTTCACCCTCAATGAGTTCTAATATTTGGACTAAAGAAGCCGCAATGGACTTTACCCTAAGAATCAGATTTTGAAAAAGACTAACACTTTGCACAACCATAAAAGCAGGCTGCACAATGGTAATGAACTGTGCACAGGGACCAAAGCATGAGATTAAGAGGAGCCTGAAGTGAATGAAGCAGCTTGTTCAGCTTTAACCATGGGCACTGTTCACTGAGTTTGTATCCCACTGTTGTCACATACAACCTTTGAAAAAAATTATTCAAATTTCCCTGTAAATTAAAAACAAAACATTCATCTAAAATGATATTGTGGATTTCAGTTTTATTTTAATTGGATACAAAATTAACCCGTGCAAACATAGGAAGTCTAATGGAAAATACTGTTTGTTGTATTCCATGAAGACTGGCCTTCGTAGTTTCTTGATGAAGTTTTCCTAAGATGCACAATTGTACCGGGTTTAGCTTGAAACTAAGCAAAAACACCAATTTTGTGTAGTGGTTTTGTTCGCATTCTTTACTTTCTGTGAGATAAGAATTAGGAGAAAGGTAAAGCCGGCACCAAACTTAAAGAATATAAGGAAGTTTATTAATAGAACTAAAAGCAAAAAGAAATAAGAAGGAATTAAAGCAAAAACCCCCTTTTTCCTCCAGCACCTCCCCCTTTTATCCAACTCACACAAAGATAACAGACTATGATTTTGGTCAGTATAAACCTTCAGAACACCTACCCCCATCCTCCTCCCTCCTTCCACTTACAATATAAAGACACAAACTTGGGATTATTTCAGTCAGTTTACCACTCTATAATAGTCTTTCATCAGTTCATTTAGGGAGATGAGTCTCTTTTGATCATGCTATGGAGCTTTTGCACAAGAAACAGTCCTTTTGTGGCATCAATGTCACAGCACAGCAACCGCCCAGGATGGATTCTGTTGGCATGTGTAAGTTCCTTCCCTCGATTACAGCTTTCCCCACAGCTGTGTTCGAGGGTTCACTCATAGCTAATGGGGTACTAGTTTAAGGATGAGCAATTCCAGAGCAAAGGTTCTCTTCATCTATCTCTAGGTTCATCTTAATCTCTAGGAACAGAGGTTCTTCTTCTCCTCTGGGAGCAGAAGTCTTCACCTCATCACTAACTCTCTCTGTTCAGGCTTCTCAGTGGATCACAGCTATTTCAACAACTTCTTATTTCAGCACAAGCATCTTTGCTTGTGACTACAGTTGAATGCTCTACCCCTCATGCTTATCACGAAATTACAAGGGAGTCTTGATATATCATAGTCCATCACCATAGCTTTACAAAAGAATTTCAGCTTACTAGCATCTTCTCTATCTCCTCTCTCTGGGCTTCAGCTCTTTCTTCTTCGCTGACCTAGGCGCCACTAATCATGGTGTCTATTCAAGTGCCTTTGCCCTTCCTTTTCCCTCTAACCTGGGAAAGGATTGGTGTCTGCAGGTTTCATCTCTCCACCCTCTTGAACTTACAGCACTGAAGGAGTTAATCTCTACCCGCTCCCTTGTGGCTGGAGCTTCTCTGTCTCTGACAAGCTGGTGGCCGGGGCTGGTTTCTGCGTCAAGGTTCATCTCCGGAGGCAGGGGGAACCATCTCAGCCTGCCCAGAGCCGTGGGCAGTGGCCCGGCCCTGCTGGCCGAGTGAGCCAGGCCCGGCCAGGCCCAAGTTACCTGTGCCAAGACCGGAAAAGCAAGAGAGAGATTCCTGCCTTGTCTGTCTTTAAATTATGTTTTTTACAGAGGCGTAACAACTTCTGAGTGGCTTAACAGAGCTGTCAATATTCAAATTAGTCAACTGATTGGGTCTATCAGGCTTGGAGGAAGTTACAACAGCCCCTTGCAACAAACATCACTTCCTTGGCTGGTAGAATATTTTTTTTCTTAACTAAAACTTCAGGCTGTGCTAACCCATGACAACAATCCATCCACAGAAATCCTAACTTCAGTGGTTTGTGTTTATTATTTTATTGATCCACTGTTTGATTGCAAACCATACAGCATCTGCAGACGTCCAAGCTACAGTTCTTAAAAACCAGAAACAGCTCCAGGCAGAAAAAGTTCTCTCAGCCCTTATCTAAATATTTATCATTTTTTCCTCTCCAAAGGCAGAGCTCTAATGCAAAGCAATCATACAAGCAGCACATGTTCCAATTAGCTCTCATCAAATATTTGAGAAGTCTCTATATCCTGCTCCTACGCAAGATACTCCAGCTTTAAATATAACTCTAATTTTGTCTCCATATTCCCATTTGCCAAAGATAAAATAATGACAGCTGCCTGGATCTGGTGAGATATTTGTAAACACACTACAAAAAACACACATACACTTCCAGAATGTGGCTACTTATATGAAAACAACTGCAAATGTTTTTAAAAACTGGGTAAGAATTTTTTTCAAAAGAAGGGCTCTATTGCTGTTTCCAAAAAAAATGAGTTAACACTGTTGAAAAATTAAAATGGATAGGATCATGATGTTTTTTAAAAGGTGTCTTAATGGCTGTATTGCAAATAGAAATTATAACAGAGTTGTAAAAACTGTAACAAAGCAGAAAAATTAAGTAAAGTCCACTGCCAGACACACACACACACACACAGAGAGAGAGGTATATGGAACTACTATTATTAAGCATTACAAATAGTGTCTTTAAAATGTAACAGATACTATTTCTCCTTGTTAAATAGTGCTACAGGACTTTATTTCAACCCAGCTGAGCTAAACCCAGACCTACACGATGCCAATGGGAATTGTGCCAAGCTTATCTTATTTACTGAAGTCTTAGGTAAATATGGTTTTGTAACTCACTGGAGGAAAAGGAGACAGTTTCTCCTCTACTCAGACTCACCACTGAAGTTGTAGGACCTTGGCACCACCTTCCTCCCTTCTCCTTTGCAAGGCTGAAATAATGAGAGTGCAAATTGGGACACTGTTTTTCTTCCAACAGACAACCCAGCAAAATTTTGTGCTTTGTTCTTCATTTCATTTGAATGGGTTTGGGAGCAGGTGGATATAGGATTTTGTGATCATAGAAATGGTGGTAGCACTGAACTGCTAGAAAAAGGGTAAGTTGGTGACACCATGTAAAGGTAGAAACACGTTCATGAGATCCTATAGCAATTGCCAGGGCAGAGGGAAAACATCTCTTCTCCCAGGTCAGGATGCATACCCCGAGGGCTTCCAGCTGCTTCCTATAAAACCTTCTGGTTGCAGGGTTGAACTCTGCTGAGAGCTTCACTTTCATACATGCTTTAAATAAACTCTGGACACGCTTTTTCTTCAAATCATTCAGATTAGCATTAGCCATAAGCACCTATTAATTTTGACGTTTACATTCTTTTAAGTTTGAACGCCTTGGTAGAGATCCATATGTTACTACTGTAGGAATAATAAGGATATAATTTTCTCTGTAAAAATTGTAATAGCCTGAAAAAAAGCTACTGATGGTTCATATTTTCTGAAACATAACCAACAAATTTATCCACTGTTTGGAAATTGATAAAGACAATGTTTCACATTCAGTCACATTTACATGGAAGATTTAGCGATTATAATCCTTAATCAATAAAACTGTATTACAAATTACTGCCTTTTATATGAAACACCAAATTCATGCTTCTTTCAGTAGAAATAATAGTCCCCAACATTACTCCTTTAATAACTACACAGCCTCATTCACTTGAAATCAATTTCAGAAGTTATTAAAAAACACTGCATACTTATTTGGCCTTTCACAGTTCCCTTTGCTACTTCCTCAGCCTTTACTGCACCAAGAATACTGAAGACTTCAGATGAAAGCTGGAATCTCTACCATTTCATCACTGGTATCAACAGTTAAAAAAAGGCAACAGTTGTATGTGAATCAGGAATCACCAAATGCTGTTTCACTTGGTTGGCCGAGGTTCAGCAAGGCCAAGTGCTGGGCCACCACAGCCCTGTAGTACTCCAGCAGGCTGGCGCAGAGTGGCTGGAAAGTGCCCAAAAGAACAGGACCTGGGGGTGCTGGTCAGCAGTGGCTGAACAGGACCCAGCTGTGCCCAGGTGGCCCAAAAGGCCAATGGCACCTGGCTTGTGTCAGCACTGGTGTGGCCAGCAGGACCAGGGCAGTGATTGTCCCCCTGTACTCAGCACTGGTGAGGCCACACATCAAATCCCATGCCCAGTTCTGGGTCCCTCCCTGCAAGAAAGACATCGAGGGGCTGCAGTGAGTCCAGAGAGGGGAATGGAGCTAGGGAAGGGTCTGGAGCACAGGTCTGATGAGGAGCGGCTGATGGAGCTGGGGGAAGCCTGAAGAAAAGGAGGCTCAGGGGAGACGTCATTGCTCTTTACAAGGCCCTGAGAGGAGGCTGGAGTGAGATGGCAGTCAGTCTCTTCTCCAAGGTAGTAAGTGATAGGGTGAGTAAACCACCTCAAGTTGCACCAGGGCAGGTAAAGATTGGATGTAAGGAAAAATGTTCCCACCAGAAGCGTGGGTCAGACACTGGCACAGGCTGCCCAGGCTAGTGGTGGCGTCACCACCCCTGGAGAGATTCAAAAGACATGGAAACGTGGCACTTAGGGACATGGGTTAGTGCTGGGCTTGGAAGTGCTGGGTTAATGCTGGGCTCAATGATTTTAAAGGTCTTTCCAACCTTAGTGATAATTGCATGCGTAGGCAATCCCATGATTCCTTATGGAATGGAGTTTACACTGTTGTTGTGTCCAGGACTCATCTGGGTGTGTGACGTACACACACGGATTTGTTCCTGAAACCATTTGTTAACTTCAACTACGTTTTAAAGAGATGAATTGTTTCCCTCAAGTGCTATGAAATGATGCAGCTCCACAGTACAGAGATGCTACAGAAAAAGCATAGGGGTGACAAAGAGGTCACATCTCACTAAATAGCAAACAGAGCACACAAAACAATGATAAAAGCTCAACAAGAAGAAAAGCTTCAATTCTATCTTGTACCTTTTAGGTAGCAGTAAATCAAATGTGAAGCTCAAACCTGTAGGAAAGCAGGCTTCATTAGTTTGCTGCTGTCAAAATCACTCATTTACATTCATATCCCATTCTAATTTTATTACTCTCTAGCCTTTTATTACACTTCTGTGTGTGTTCTTCTCCAATGTGCAAATCAACATAGATAATCCTTTATTTAAAATTAAGGTTGCAATTTTATACTTCCTGAGGCAAGCACAGAGTCCCTGGAAGATCCCAAAGTACCTAAGAATCAAAGCCCCAGAACCACATAGCAAATCCAGTCCCACCTTGAAGGAGACAAAACCACTGTTCAGGACAGATGCATATCAAGTTTTGATTCAAAGAACAGACAGAAATGCCACAATCAAGGTGTTACAGTGACCTCTAAAGCTTTGCACACGAATGACAATAATACTGCTTTTTCCCTAGGTGTATCCTTCAAGAACTTAATTCAGCTCCATGATCCATCAAGTCAGAGGCATCTGACTGCCACCACTAATGAATCTTCTTCATGTACTACATGCCACCAGTAGGCTTCCAAGAATTTTATATAACATGTGGATTTGCTTGTGGCATGACCTTCCTCTTATTCTAACTAAATGTCCGTCAACAAAATTGGAGTACTCTCAGTATGAATCAAATTTGAATCTTTAAGGCTTTACATGTGGATGGAAATCCAAACACAGGCACGCCGTTCTTGGAAAATTTATCGGCAAAGATCTCTCCTGGCACTTGGATGGACACCTGCAAACAAACACTACAGCTGGGACACCACTCGATTTGCTGTGTTCTCAGAAATACAGCGCTGAACCACAACATGCTGTCACAATGTCAGATTTCCCAGTAACTTTTTTTAGGTGTTGCTGTTTCTCTGTTTTTTTTTTTAATCCAGCCTTCCACAATAACAGCTGTATACAAGTTTCTCTGTTGGAATCCTGCAAACACCTCCTGCAGTGCAGAGCTGGTGACCTTTTGAGTGTCTCTCACTGGGCAGGTTTACAGCTTTGACAAGCTTTTCTATCACAGGCTGTAGCTACTGTTTAAATAATTACAGAATGCAGGAGCTTATGTTTTGAAGGAGGAAAGGGCAGTTGTTGGGAAAAGAAGGCAAAATAATAATTAGAGATGTAAAATACCTGTAAGGATAGGGGAAAAAATAAAAGGTAGTAACTACTGTATATGGTTTTCCAGCTCATTTAAGTCAATGCTATTAAACTCATACTGAAATACTAAATTCCAGGAAGCACTACTGAAATCATGAACAGAGGGAGGTATTCATGCCTTAATATAATACCAAAAATTATTACTTCCTCATATCTAATCTTATGGGCAACACGCTCTGCAAAGCAAGAGCATAAATCCACTGCTACCCTTCTATTTCCACGGATTTGAAACTGGAAGAGGGGGAAACTGCATTTGCACTTCAAGTTATTCGTTGTTGCCATAAGCTCACACCAAATGAACCAGGCTTCATCCTTCTGCTGAAGCAGGGACCAACTGCTCAGGATAAAAAGATAGTTCTGTGGGCAGCATAAAAGCAGCAGTGGTATCTGGGTTTCCTCCTGGCTGCACAATAAACTTCCCTACTCTACAATTTTGTTTACATAAATCTTGCTTAAGAAGTGTGATTTTTCTGGACAAACTGTGATTCTAGTGAGATATCTGACCACATTGCTCTGTTGTAATCCCCCACTGCTGAGATGCACAACACATCCCACTCAGGTCTGCACTCCACCTCAAATGATGGAGAACTGATAGCTGTTTATTTGAAAACTGCAATAAACATTGAGGTGGATTAGAAAAATAAGTAACAAGGAGATAAGTGTTTGTGCACATAGAGATGTGCTTAATTAACTACTGACTGTGCCTTTCACAAGCACCCTCTATTCTAAAAGCATTGAAATATAAAATATTGTCATTCCTTCCTCCCATCAATCAAGACCTTGCCAAATTAACACACTATGGCAAATAATTTCAAACATTTCTTAATCTTTTATTTTTTCTGAAATCTGCAAGATTCAAGAGAGAAAAAAAGCAAGAAAGTGTGATTTTTAGGGACAATACCAAAAAAGTATAGTTTTATAAACAATGTGTGCAGCTCCACGCCCACCTGCACCAGTGGAAGGCTTTTGTCAGCCTCAAGGGTCATGTTTGGAAGTATCCCATGGATTCAGGAGTGCACCCAAGTGTCTCACAGTCACACAGCACATGGGAACACTGTCCCATTTAGTTACAGTGCTGCAGGGCACAGCACAGTCTCTTTAACAGTTACATGAGCATCCCTGAGAAATATTTGCCTTGGCATTTTTTAGAATACCACATTATAATGAACTATTTGAAAAATTAATCCTGCAACCATGTAGTTAAGCCTGTGGAAAGAGCACATTAATAAAAGGAACTTTATCCTCCAGGAGCCAAGTGAAGCATAATTACACAGTTCCCAACCGGGTCATTTTCTGCTCTCCTTTTTCGCAGGTGTCAATAACAATCACAAACAGCTCTGGGTCGTTGTCTTCACACACATTACCTGCATTCTTTCAGTAGTGCTCACTCGAGGCTGCAACATCTGCAGTTGTGACTGCAGCTTCCTGCTGCTGCAGCAGATCAAACGCCACTTTGCTTCAGACACTCCTCTTCCAGGAAACACAGAGGCCCAGATGCTTCCACTGCCCTAATTTCACATTCGTGTCTGAAAGATGGGTCACGAAGCTATTTCACCTCTAGATTAGTGAGGTCTACACTGAGAAAAATAGGAGATAACTCGCCTTGTAGGGCCCTGACCCAATTTACTCTGTATATCCTTAAAAAAAAAAATAGTGGACCTATTTTTAAAAGAGCGACTGAGGTCTGCACGTAAAATTAAAAAGATTATTACAATGCTTGCAATAATTTCCTGTCACTAAGTATTACTCAGCAGTTAAAGAACAAATGCTAATAAAATATGTGAAAGTAGCTAATGATGTATAATGTTCCTAAGATTTTCGAATTAAACAGAGACCTAAAATTAGGAATGTTCCTAGCAAATATATACTGCTTACAAAATTCCTCCAGTCCTGCAGGCAAACCCAACAGAAATATTTCCTCCAGTAGGATAGGTGGTCCAATATGACCTGCTAGATTTGGCTCCCTTGTGAGATACACAGAGATAAATAAGAAAATGAACATCACCATGTCACACTCAGAGTAGAAAATCAGCAGCTGTTTAGTCTGCAGAGGACTCAGCAGACTGACAGAAAACCTTACTTTTTAATTAAACTACTTTCCCTAGGGCCCTATATCAAGGCAGACAATTCCTGAGATAAAGCAGCTTGGAAAATGTTGAATTTATTGAAATGATTATTTCCCTGAATAATTTTAAAGGCATTGTTTTGGGGCATAGTTAGCTAATTCAAAGAACACACTGAATGATCAATCAGTTTTTCTGTTTCTTTTGAATCAAAGCCATAATTTAGCTGTAACCTGAGAGCTGTACCCAGAACTTTGCACTGGCTAGCACATAATTTAAGCAGCAGACTCAATTTATGCAAACCAGACAGGCAAGTACTAGGAGCTAGGGATGTCCTGCAAAAATAACAACCATAAAATAATTCCAATATTATCCCTTTGAATAATTGTGGAGCTTCCATGGCATTTGTAGCCTATGAAATGAGTTCAAGGGGAGAAGTATGAAGTTTGGATCTTTTCAGTGGCTTCTAAACTCTTGCTAACACACAGAGTAAAGTGTCAGAGATGCATTAGGTGTCTCAGGACTCTTCCACCTTTTGCCCACAAAAACACACGTGAGAGGCAAGGCACTGAGTGAGAGGTTAGGAAAGGGATAAAGTGCTCACACATCCTCAAGTTTTCACTCAGCTATTTACTCTGCTGTGGCCTCTTCTTACAGAAGCAGATTAAACAAAAAATTAGGAACATTAATTTAATTTTGGCATGGAGCCTTAACACAAGGGATTTGTCTGTGCATCCTGCAGACATGCAGCAAAGTAGAGCATTGAGTTTAATTGTTACAAGAGCACCATATGGTTCCTCCTGATCATGGCTTTTTTTCATTTGTTTTTACTTCCACTTGCGTGTCTTTAAACAATCTGAAATACTTAGCTCCTGCTGTAAAGTCAGAATTTGGACTGGATCTCTAGACAGGACGAGTTACTTTGGACACAAATGCTTCTGCTACAAAGCAGCATCTCAAATGAAAAGCAACACAGTCAAAATTATAGCATCTGGCTTTTTATCAGAATGGAAATCACATCATCAAGATAAAAAAATTCATCAAAAGAAAAGGTGAATGCAGATTTCCCTAGAAGATCAGGTGCACTCTAATTTGTTTGGATACTTAGAATTGCTTTTTCTATTTCTAACAATATATATTCAAGTTCATCCTATTCCTCTGAGCCTCACAATCTCCTTCTCTTTTGTTCTGTTTAGTTTAATATTTCCTACCACACCTTTATAAAGAGAAGTCTCAGTGCCTTTTTAACACTGTTCTGATCCTAAGTCCCAGGTTGCTCCCCACCAGCCCGATAATCCACGAGACAGCTCCAGCTACTGACCAGAGCTCAGGCAGAGAGCAAATGTCTGTATTTTTATGCAGAACAGGCTTGCAGTGCTGTGTCACTCATAGGCAGTTTAGGAGAACGCCTGCTTTTCAGACACAGCAATCCAAGACTCCCCAGCACAGCTTTGTGTAGAGCTGCCTTCGCCTGCTCAGGCTTAGTATTGACACATGAGAGGTGTGAGAACCTGAGCTGACTACCTCAGCACTTCCAGCTGCCCTTGGGCAACTCCTACTTGATACTTGGTTCTTTATTCCCAGCTTTTCATCCTCCTAATAGCAGCACAAATGCTTAAGCTGTGCAAAATCCCAGATTTTTCTGAAACAGTAACTAATTCCTACTCAGAGTTTAGTATGATCCTTGTTTCTCAATGCAGGACTGCCAACCTTAGGTCCTGATATATTCCATGATTCAGATGGGACTCCAGCCACCAAAACAATTCCAGAAGCACAGACCCATGGCACGATATTGATAATGGCAGGGGGGAGATTGTGCTCCAGTAAACCTCAGACTGATTGCAAACACAGCTCTTTCATGGAATGGTACGGTCAGTAGTAGAATAAAGTAACTTCTCCTATATGGAAACTTAGATTAAGGTTTTTATACTCACACTGACATGAAAATAACTCTAATGGATATAGGAATTGCAGCTGTGTTGAGCCTAAAGATACAGGACAGCCATTAAGAACTCCATTGTGAAAAGAGGGGCTCTGTCCCTTCTAAGATTTTACACTGGGATATCTTATTCATATTAATTATTCAGCAAAGCAGAACTTTGCTTTCTAAACTGTAAATTCAAAGCCACAGTGAGCTCAGCATGCTGGGGTTTGTGCTTTTTATCATCTAACCCACTGAAAAACCCTATTTATTTGCTATATCTCTTAGATGTTATCCTATTTTTTGCCCTCTTGAGCAGGAGCTCCACAGAGGACAGAAATGGTGTTGTTCAGCAGCTTTGAAGATGGTGTTAGCTTTTTTTCCCAATGTGAAATTAAAAACTAATTTAAACTTTTCATGAAACTGAGCTGTGTCAAAATAGTTGTTTTTAGAGAAAGGTCAGACTCTCAATTCAGTCCTATCAAAAACCCTCAGCACTGGAGAAATAGCAGAAATATCAAAAAATCCACAAAATGCTTCTACTTCAGTACAATTATATTTTTGATAAACCATATTTTTGCCAGCTCCACTACAAATATTTAATGACTGCTCTTTCTCTTTGACTTCTGCTCCATGTCTGTTGCCCACTTCTGGCTGTGTTAGTCTGAGAGCTGCTTGTGACTTCTAGAAAAATTACCCTTGCTTGCTTTCTTGCATGTAAGAGACTGGGGGTGCCAGTCCTGAAAACACGTAGTACTTGTAGTGGGCCTGGGAGTTCACCATCGGATTTAGTTCCTACTTTATGTGAATTTGGACTTCCTAGGAATTTCTAATCACTGGAGTTATTGTCTTCAAAGCATGCGTGGTCTTGCAAACATTTCAGTGTCTAGGGATGTAACAGGGTTCTTCCCCCATCTTCTGCCTCAGATCAGCCTCAGAGTAAGTCCCTGCTGCAAGTGCAAAACTGAAGTCCTGAGGGAATGACAAAAACTCTAAAAGTGGACTGAATTCAGTGGAATCCAGCACGAAACAAAACATGTTGTTGATAGATACTTCAGTTTCATCTCTACATTGAAATATCTATGGATTTGTGATCTATTCCTTTAAATTACTTAAAATCTTTCTTTCTTTTGGCATATTTTGCATCTCTTAAGAGTTAAGACTTTTGTGGGAGTTTTGAGAGGTCTGGATTTAAGTATAGACATAAGTCTTTGCGTAGCAAACCCTTTTAATGTTTTATAATGTGAACTCCCAAAGAAGTTCTGTATCAGGTTTCTGAGCAAATGAGATACCACATTAAAAAAAAAAAAGGCTATCTGAAAATAGAGCTTAAGTTAAAAGTACAGCCTGGATCTTACTGATTATTTACAAATTTTTCATTGATATCAATGGCAAAAGCAGTCCTTTGCTAAGTGCTGCTAAAATCCGTAATTGCTAAAGGCTAAATTAACCTTGGGTAACCAAACTGCAATAAAACTAAAGGTTGTAGTACAGAAATGAACACAGATCTCACAATTACCAGCAGCTGTTGTGAATAATATCACAGCTCTTGCTAAAAGATTATTTTTCTACTTAATCTGTATTCCACCCTCACTTTCATTCTAGAAAGTGAAGAGCAAAGCTTATTTTTTATGCTTTAGGAGCTATGGCTGAACTTCAGTTGCAATTTAATTTTTAATCTGAAATTAATGGAATGAAGGATGCAACTATTAAAACCAAACATGTGCAATATAAAGCAATAAAAAAGTAACACCATGTAAATTCCACAATAATAAATCATTCCAGTGATTCAGAAAGTGCAAATAAATATCTATGTAGTTTCTATTTAACTGTTCCTCAACAGTGTAAAGAAACAAATCATATTTGCAGTTTCTGAAGTAAATTATAATATTAATTCAAATGTATCTAGTAGGAAACACAAAGTATTTTATCAAGATGTAAAGTTAATTCAAAGCCAGTTTTGTGGTTACCACTCAACAATGTTTAGCAGCATTTACATTTATACCTTCACAAGTGGTCAAACAGAATTCAGCTGTGGCAGAACTCCTTTGTGAATGCTCAGCTCTAGCCTTGGGAAGAGCAAGTGCTGTGTCGACACAGTTTTTAGAACAGCCATTTACAGACCTGAATTTTTTGGGTGACAAATGTGTTTTAGGAAGGAGGAACTGAGTAACTGCTTGTCAAGGCATTTGCTGAAAACAACTTCTCTATTAGCTTTTATTCCACATATTTTTGAACATTCTGATTTCATTTAAAAAGTGGCATTTTCTCTCAGTGAATACGGTGCAAAGCTGTCTTCCAGGAATGATCAATAATGGCAGTGTTATCTGTACTGGTTGGGTTATTTCACTCCAAGTCACCCCTGCTTGCTCTGAGGACACAAATGCCACTGAGAGTCTCCTCTCCTCTTAGCCCTCCAGCAAACAACTCACACTGAGTGACCAGGATCATGCTTCTCCTGCCACATCATTAGCAGCCTTGTTTAGTGAAAAACTCATTTCCAGATGTATTGAGTAAATGCTGGTCCTCAGGAATTCACTGGAAATTGCAGTTAGTTACAAAGCCTGAAGACCATACTGTCTGTCATGATCATATTTGAGCTAAGTAACATAATTGTACAAGTGTCTTTAAGGGCATATTCTGAACACAGAGGGATCGAACAGTTGTCAGCGAGAGCCCAAGGAATCTTTATGCTCATTAAATACTCTGATAGAACATTTTGTCTCTGTAAGACTGGGCTGAGTTTATAGATGTAACAGTTAAAAAACGCTTGTGATTTGTCGCAAACTGAGCACAAAGGAAAATAATGAAACAGAGTGACAAAGTACTGCTTTAAGAACTCCTAGAAATGAAATAACACAGGAAATTAGCCATGCTTGTGCCAAGACTCTTGTCTGCAGGGCAGAGCTGCACACCATGAGATGATGGGGGCCATCTCACAAAACCCAGCAAAAACCTGAGAACAACTGGGATTCATGACCAAAAACTGGCCACTTGCACGTGCACTTGTTTCCTTGGCATGTCTCTCTGGGCAGTGTGCTCTCCTGGGGACCTGAAGGAGCCCAGAGAAACAGGGTGCTCTCAAGCAGGTAAATTTCACCTGAATGAAGTTCTCCAAACACTCCAAAAATGCATTAACACCAGTTCTGTGGTTAATGAAAAATAAACAGCCTCAACTGCAAAACCCCCAGTAACAACCCTCATCATCCTCCCAGTGTTGCTCCATAATCATAACATTATGGCTATCAAAATTACTTATCAATGACGGCTCACTTGGCAGATTATAACTGCTTAAAGAGCCATAATGGTACAGAGATATGCAGCTGAGTAACCCTTGAAGAATTTTGAATATTATAGGTCTGATAAATTAGATGATAATGAAAGGAAGGTTATTAAAGCACTTCTCATTTTTCACACCTTGCGATTTTCAAATGACCCAGTGTGGCAACTTTTACATCTACAAACCACATTCTGCAAATGGGGTAAAAAAAGGTTCCCAGCTGTGGCACCGGTACAAGTGTGTGTGATAAAGTCTGAAAGGAACACATTTAAGGTGGAGCAGCAGCTCCTTGTCCTCCTCTCCAGAATTCTGGGAATTCTCAGAGGAGCATGTGTGTACTGCAGAGAGCACGTGAGAAAATGCTAATAAAACCCAAACATACAAAAACCTCCTGGCTCAAAAGGAGATGAACCCTTGGTATCTGCCCCTGAACATCAGGAAAGTCAGCGACACCAAGGAGTGACTACAACTTTAATGATGTGCCAGGCTTGCTTCGTCTTTTGAAATGGTTTCTTCTGGTTTCCTTTCCACAGTGGAACAGATGTGCCAACATTCAGGTACACAAGGTGCTTACACCATTGCCCTCTGCTCTCAGTAGTCATTTCAGAGTTTGCCTTCTCCCCACTCTTTTTTCTTTTTGTTTTTGTGGGGCGTTTTTGGTTTGGTTTTATGATTGTTTGGATTTTTTTTTTGTTTTGTTTTTTTTTGTTCTGTGGGACAGGGCAACAGAAGGTGACGGGGGAAGAAGAATTAAGTGTTTTATTAAAACAACCAGTGTTTCTTCTTCACAGTTTTACATCCTGGGTAGAAGGTAGTCAGGTAACAGAATTGATAATGACTTTTTTTTTGGTTTTTAGTGATGAACTAGATCTCTCTCCTATCAGTTTATTCACAGCATTTTTCCACTGGCCTCAGGAAACTGTTCTCTGTTTTTATACCTGGAAGGGAACCAAATAAGCACAATAATGCCCAGTGACAGCTGCAAATGAGGCCTTTGGGGGGGGGAATTCCAGAGCATTTATGCCTTTTTCCACTGTGAACAACACACCAACATTTATTGTTTCAATAGTGCATATCCACTGTAAGTGTAAAAAACTGTCCAAGAGTATGTGTAAATTCACTGGAGATCTCAACAGCATAATTTAAAAGTTATTTTTACTGCTACCAGTCACTAGGACTGTGACCTGTAAATCAAGGATACATGGATACAACCACACCCAGAGTGATTTTATTGGCCATGACAGAGGAATAAACAGGCGTTTTTTCATGGTATCCACAGCATCTGCCCTGAATTACATTCTCTTAGCCTGCAAATCAAAATAAAATATGGATGTGGAAAGGATTATATGAAAACACAACAACAGTGCTACTCTAATAGGAGCTTTGGAAGGATGTTTAACAGATTGTGCTATCCGGGAATGAGAAAGCCCTTTGCTTTGATCATAAGGCCAAAAAAAACCTGAAAAAAGAGTCAAAAATTCTTTAGGTAATACTTAATTTGAAACAGTGAGAGTACCAATTCAAAATTACAAGAACAAACTTTCCACAAAACTGATGACAGAACATATGAAACACAGGTAGAGCTAGAAAAATCAATATTAATTATTCCACTAACTCCTTGCTGTCCAGCCATGAAGCTCTGCAGAGGTCACTGCCCACAGCCTACATTTGGTTATAATATCAAAAATATTTAGTTGCAATGACCCTCACGTCTGATTTCTGCTACCAAATGGCACCATTGGCAGAATGACAAACCAGGCTTAAGGTGGACAACAGTCTGGCAATAATTATTCTGAGATACTCCCTGTGTTTTCATCTCTATTCTGTAAATTATGCAGCTTTAAAAATATATATATTCAACAACTCAGTGTGGCTTTCTGGTTTCTATACTGAAAATGCTACTGATGCCAGAAAACAGGGACTTTTTTCAAGAGACTGATACAAGTTCCTCCCCTCCATCTCTTTTAAAATCATCCCATGAGGCATGGAATTGCATCAGAAATAACTGGATGAGGCAAAATGAGAAACTAAATAATGATGAAAGCAAGCCTTCCAAAGCAATACCTGAGGGGTCTGTGAATGAACACTGAATAGGTTTTCAACGAGACTGCTGCTTCCAGCCAGGGTTACTGAACCTGTAACTCCCGGGCTGAGAACTAAACTGCAGGGCACAGAGAAGTCCCTGTCCCCAGGACAGAGGGGTCAGTTGCCAGCAGGTGGTTGATGGAGAGCAGGGCAGGAGGCAGCAGGAAGGGGTGTCCCTGCCACAGGTTACAGACAGACCCAGCATGACCAGAGACCAGAAAGATTATTATTCTCATCTAGGATTATTTTTGTAATGTAAGAATAATTAATCTGTGGAATTCCACACCAAGACAAGCTTAAGGGGGTCAGACAGAGTCAGAGTACTGGTTTGACTGCAGCAGGGTGCTGTAAGAGACTGATAGCAAAGAGAGGGCAGTGACAAATTCAGACTTGTCAAAACCTCATGGAAATAAAGAAACCTGCAGTTTATGGTCCCAGTCCTACCTCACCTAGGTTAAACACCAGATTTAAATGCTGTTAGAGAGACCTGTCTCTTGCAAAACGTCTTTGGTAGAGGAACTAGGGAACAAGGCATGGATGCAGCTTCTCTCTGACCCATTGCACCGTTTTAAAGAAAACACAGCAGCTAGGTTTTCAAGAGTCAGAGCCAGCAAAGCTATCAGAAATACAGCATGGCAGGAATGGCACTGTTTATTCTATGCCCATCATGATTTCCTGAATACAGACACATGTTTTTGGAACCAGAAGTTCTTATATATACATACATATTTTCTCTTTACTTTTATAATTTTAGCAGCCCCATGTGAGGCACATGGAAAGATCTTCTACATTCTGAATACAAGGTGGCCATTGGCCACCACCGCATCGAGAGGTTACCTGAGGGGCAGATTGCAAGACCTTGTCCTGAATGAGATGCAGGTTTGCTGTAGGGCCTGTTCAGAACCCACACCACCCAGAACTGCCCCCTTGGCTAGCACCGTGAGTCTCTTAACATGAGATGCTCAGGACACTCTGAAAAAGATTTTATAGACAAAAGTACTGTGCAGGTATTACAGACATCAGCATCTGGTCTGGAAAACCTGTCAGGTTAGCAACTCTGTCCACAGAAAAGACACCCAAATTTTACATGTTTTACTTCAGAAAAAGAAACTTTGTTTTTTTCCTGCAAACTTCAACATATTCAAAATGGAAATTGAGGAGGCACAATAAACATTAGAGCTACATCTCCAGTTTTACAACAGCATTATTCACACAATGACTTTTCGTTAAAATACTCTTAAAGAAGTATCTAGGTTGATCATAAAAAACTGTGTTTTGGCCATTATATTTCTTAAACAGTTATTTTTGTTGAATGTTTAAACTTGCAGTGACAACAGGATGATTAAAGGTGAAATGAATTATGTAGCTCTGTGAAATTTCTTAGCCTGTCTGAAGAATTCCTTAGGGTCACCCTAGACCCAAGAACTGAAATACAGTTCAGTGCCTCCCTGCATGACATTTTCTACCTCTGACATGTTTAAATTTTTTTAAATGACTTTGCATAAAGAAGACATTGTGAAAATACCAAAGCTACTGCCTTCTGCTGGACACATTCACTCTCACGTTGGTAGCAGAACACAGCATTTTTCATGTCATTTATGCAATGGCTGCAGTCAGAGCCAAGATCTAAAAGTAAGGAGCCAGAAATAACCCACAAGTCCTTACACACAGCTACCTTTTTAAGGGCTATCATAAAAGGATATGTTGTCCTATGGCAAGTATGGGAGCACATAAAAGATTGCTCTTTCTTACAGTCTTGCAGAGGATAAGAACTATACAGACATTATTCTCTCCTCTGGGTGAGGGACAATCACTGTGACCTGGCAACCTCACTCCCTGTTATCAAGTGAAGCTTTAATGAGGAGTGTCCTTTCTTCCTTAGAAACAAAACAAAACAAGCCCTTCAAATGAGAAACAGGATCAGAAAATTAATTTAAAAATACAGAGGAAGGAAAAGACTAACCATTCCCACTGGACCTATTCAGTCCCAGATTCTCTGTACAATTAAGCAGTCACATGTTGATTTGTTGGTTTTTTGGTAATTTGTTTGATATGGTGTTTGATTTGTCAGCTCATTCCTCTCTGCTCCAGCTACCTAGTTTTCTGTATCTGCTACTCCTTTGTCTAATGTCAAGCAAAGGATCAAAAGACTGACAACAAGGAAAAGAACTGGAGTGGCTGATCATACACAGTGCATGGCATCCAATTATTCCATGCAGCTTGCTTAAATTATTCAAGTCCCTCTGCTGTTGTTTATATCCTTGTGAAGCTTTCTTTGCACAACATTTTTTGTGGGAGCTGATTTCAGAGTTGTTTATTTTTGTTTAAACACAAATAATGGGGCGATGTGGTTTAATTGAGGAGTGAGCTGATTCTTCAAAGCCTGACTTGTTCCAGTATTTCATATTCAAACCACAGAGTTCAGCCTGAATTGAATAGAAACAACGTCCCCCATGCCAGAAGGCTGACTCAGATTGCAGACAAATTTAGTTGCCTACTCCAAAATGATTTTGTTCTCTGTCAGCATTAACTTCACAGCTGGACCTCACCATTACTTTTCAATCTGTTTGAGCTGACAACAGTGGAAGGTGCTAATAAAGAAGCAAAAATGGGTGAAAAAACATATGGGATATAAACCAGTCACAGCTCAAAGATTTGGATTACTCATTTTCTCCTTCAACAAATCTAGCCTGCTCAGGATAAGAATTCAAGCACATTATGGCTCTGAAAATAAAAACACTAGCTGTTTTTTCTCTCCCAAAAAAACCAAACCAAAACAACAACAACAACAACACCCCCCCCCCAAAAAAAAAAAAAAAAAAAACACCAAAAAAAACACACAAAAAAAGGGAAGGAAATGTGAATGTAGAATGAAAAAAAATTAAAGCATGCATAACATTCACAATCAAAACCCACTGTGGAGATAACAAGTTTAAATAAAATGATAAATAAATGATATGACACTGTCTTTTAGAAAGTATTTTTTGTGCTGTTCCCTTACCCTCCTCTTTTATTTTTTAATACTTGTCATGGCTTAAAAAAAATTACAAATATTTTTAAATACTTGATATTAATTTGCATTATGACCAGCAGGTCACCACTAAATTCACAGGCTGGGTGGACATCAACACATCTACCTTGGACCAGCTTCCCACGTCTGGGCATTACAGATCTGCAGACCCACGAAAGGCTTCCCCTTTTCAAAGAATTATTGTGAGAATGCGTTTTAATGACTCATGAAAATTGCTTTATAGGAAACTCTGCCAACCGAGCTTCCCACCTCAGAACAGCCACCAAACAGGTCCTAAGGTAGGAATGTCATTAAAAACCTCATTTTTCTGTGTAGCACACAAAAATTCTTGACTGTATATAGGTGTGGATCTTCCAATAAAAAAAACCACATCACATCTCTAGGAAAGAACATACCTCTAAAGATCTCTTTTAAACCAACTTTCAGCTTCCAACCAGTATGGATTTAATGTTCTCTTCAATATTACCCAAGGCAGTATAAAATACATTGAGAGTTTTTCTTCAGATAGAACAGAATCATCTTCTTCAAAAAATGATTCAATTCTTTCCCCTAAATACAGTTAAAGTAGCAGCAAATACATCTTATCAGTCCAGCTACTCTGGATTCATTTTTCAGAATAGATTTCTGCTTATAGAGATATTTATTTTCTGGTTCTCTGTAAGTTTTCCTAGTGAACAGTTTGCAGTTTTGAATCCATTTACCCATACCAATTCCCCATAAAAGACTGTCAGCAATATCTTGCAGAATAGGAAGTAAAATACAGCATCAATGACTTGAAATTAAATGAAGCCACAAGAGAAACAGTGAGTTTTACCCAAATCGCTGCCACCACAACTGCATTTTAAAGCTGCTGGATATTTGTTATTTCAGAACAAATGCCTTTTTTTTTAAAAAAAAAAAAAAAAAGAAAAGAAAAAGAAAAAAACTGCCAGCCTCACTCACTGTGCTATGAAAATCTCTGGTCAGAGAAAGCATCTGAGAAAGTTACAGTATTTCCTAATGACCAGGCTTCCTTAGACCCCTCATGGGATGTTGACTGGAAAGAAAGAAACCTGGTCTAGCAGGTGGTTGAACTTTTAAATGCTTCTTGGTGTTTACAATGTATTTAGATAAAATGCGAAACAGGGATGGTAAAGAATTCTTTGTCAAACAGAATCTTTGATGGAAAAAAAAAGTACTTCTTCAGATTAGGAGATGTTTTCATTTATTGAAAGTTAAAATGCACTTAAAACCTCTTCTCCCAATTTCCCAGTTCATTAACTGAGGGAAAAAGGTATTTACAGGCTTAATACGTAACAAAAAATTTCTGTAATGTGAGTGGCCTCCTTTATATATATGAACCATATAGTGCACACTTAAGGGTGCTATTTAAAAGAAATTACTTTAAAAAGGAAGCAAAGTTTCCAAAGAGGAATTTATGAAAATTAAAGACAGGAAGAGAAAAAAGGAAAAGAAAAATAATAATGTATTTTAATTTATTATTTAATTAGATACTCCACAATGGGGGGAAAAAAGAGGTGGGATATGCAGTGCATTAGCAGAAAACTATGCACAGTTTCAAAATTACAATATGGAAAAATGAGATTTTTGCCATCACTATGCAGTTCAGCCTGCACTGTAATACATATTTTAATATTCAGCTTCAAAGGAGTGTCCTTAATGGCAGCATTTCATTTTTTTTTCAGGAAAGATAGATGAGAATTAGATGGAATGGAAACATAATGGGAATTCTGCTATGCCAAAATATATATAATTCAATTAGCACACATGGCTGAAACCTCAAATGGAACTAATGAATTGCAATGTCCAATATGCCTTTAAAACAATTTAAACGATGTCATTATTAATGTAATAATTAATGCTCCTAGTAATTGACAGGCCCTGCTTTTGTTGCCATTAATGTATTCATTTATTTGACAGTCTGGTTATTAGTATAGCGAGAGTGATTTTGAGGTGGTTTCCATTAGGCAGGAAAAGGTTCAGCAGCAGAAGTACACGGACATTTAAAACCAAATTATGGTGCAGAAAATCAGTCAGTATTTGCAAACAACTGGTTGTGCTGATAACTCCACTCCACAGTTCTACCACAACTGTGCTCTGGTGGATGGCACCTGGGAAAAAATCACTGCGTTTTACTAACACTGAAAAATCTTTTCAGTAGTTTTTGTTTGAGACACTCCATAAGAATTTACACTGCCCAGTAGCCTGCGGGATACCAAACACAGTCACTTGGTCACTTTCGGGGAAGAGTCTCTAAAGGCACAGCTCAAACTCCTTCTGCCATGGCCAACTCCCACCTATGAAATAAGAAATGCAAAAACAAATTTAGGGATCTCATTCCATTAAATGTAGGACCAACAGTTATTTCTGCCATCCACCAACCAGACACCTGGAGTGACAGCTCTGTAAACAGGGACTCATCTAAAACGGCACAGTTCACACAGGATCTCTGAACACACAGGAAATATTCAATCTATCCTGGACCTTGGAGACTCGACCAGGCAAAAGGAGGAAGGTCAGCCACAATTTCCTACAGCAAAGTAATTTGCTGGTGGGTCCAGTTGACCAAGGGTAAAAAAAACCCAGCAAAATAAAAAAACCCAGCCTGATGCAACCTCCCCAGTCACTTTTGTTTGCATATAATAACAGCAGTATTATATGGCTGCATTCCCACAGATAAAGCCAGCTTCCTTTCCATGTGAGAACACTAACTTCAAACGCCAGAAAGAAAGACGCTTCATTTGTGAATTAAGTATTCATAAATGGAATATTCATTTATTAATATAATCTATTTCTAACCATTGTTCTACTGAAAAAGTAGTTCGAAAGTATAGAAATAATCCATGAATTTTAATTAGAGTTTATCAGTCTGGGTTTCACCCTTCACCTTTTATAAATCTGCACTAAGTCAGTGCTGTCTAACAGAGTGTGTTAGAATCCCCTGATTCAGACTCACACAGGCCAGAAAAAACCAAAAGCCAGCCACCCTGGTGGCTTGGTCCATGGACGTTTCTCCTGCAGTGATTTGATGTCCCTGTGCACGGGTTAAGAATTCCAGCACAACCTGTGAACCAGTCCCAAGCAGGCAGCTGATTTGGTCCCTGAGCAATGCCATGGGCTGTTTGTGGCTCCAGGGTGCAGTTCCCTGCAGCACAAAAGTAGTTCCAAAGAAAAATTAACTGAAGTGAGTAGCAAGACCTCATCCATACTCTGCTCCTGCTGGGAGGAAATGCAAACCAGCTTCTGTTTACCAGCATTTCTTTAGCTCCCTGGTGGGATTTTAGGCCAAAATCAGGAACAACTGTGTAACTAAGACAAGGCGGGTCTACAAATGTTTCCCCAAAATTCCCAGGTATGGAAATACATAGGACCCATGTTGCCATTCTTTCTTAGCTGCCATTACAAACCAGTTAATCACTGATGGGAGTTGATCTTACAGATCAGCCCTGTATTTTTAACTGAGTAACAGAGTATGTGCATATGTTAACCTTAGTGGGAGAACTTCTAGGTGTCTGTGTAATGCCAGAAAACATCTACCCGGTACTCATGGTAAAAGGTTTTTTTTCCCAGTAACTCTACATAATAAATCATATTGAAATTTTTAAACTCTGACAAATCTGATGTATTCCCTCCATGTTGAAACACATCATCAAGAGGTCATTTGTCTTGAATAAAACTCTGTGGCAAATAAGGGTTATTTTAATACAGCTGGGGTCTCTGAAAATCAGTGAACAAAAAGACAGTGCCTAATACCTAAAAAAAGAAAGTGTATGATTGCTGGAAAAGAAATGTTAAGATACAGCCACACATTATGGGGAAATATTTTTCATCTGGAATGCATTAGCTCCTGACACGCTATTCCTGAAATAATTTACATCTCTCTCCAGTTCCTTAAAGTAAAATCTGCAGAAATAAACCATGAACACTTTAATTGGCTTTTGTGTTGCTGGCTGAGATTAAACATGAAAAGTAAATGGGAAAGATTATTTAATGCCAGTAAGTTGATAATTTTGGACCAGCAGCGTTTTCCTGCAAACGCCTTTTAAAATTCACAAATAAAAACTGAAATAATTCTTTGAAATTTAAGATATATGGAATTCACAAAAACCTCCTGAAATATTTATCTGTTTACTACTCAAAAACATATAGTACACAGGCAACTTGCAATTTACTAGCATAGTAATATTATGTTTTTGTTTAAATACCAGGAAATCATAAAAATTATTCTGAGATGGAGTTCAGATTTTAGTTCCTATTTTCTGATTGATAAAAAGGAGCAGATAAGGAATAATCATTCTCTTCTTATTATACAGTCAGTTACATGTGTAAGCAAAAACCAGGTTTAGTTGCAATCTTCCCTTGCCCATAAGTTTTCCATAATTTTATTAGAGCAGAGAACCAAAGCAAGCATTCTTTTACTTAATTAAAAGAGAAGATGAAAGAAATCTTTTGAACCAGTCGAAAAGATCTGTAAAACACTCTCAAAACACTATGTGAAAACAAATGTAAAATTATCAATAACGTTATTTATTTACCTCTCAAATGTGTTCCATGTGTGCAGGATTATCTGACTGAACTACCTTTATTGGTTTTTACCTTTCCTTCTCCTGCATCTAAATCAATATGCAAATATCTTGGCATTTCTTTAATGGGACTGTATTTCTTGCTCCAGCACATCTCATCAGATTGGAAAGCACTGTGAAATCAGTGAAGCCAACCCGTCATTTCACCATCTTATATTTGTCACAAATAAATTTTAAGAGCCAGAATCTCTCTCTGAAGCACCCTGGTGAGGTGGGAAGGCCCTGAGATGACACCAACCCACAGCCCCTATTCTCACTGCTCACTCTCACCCCATGCTAACCGTGCCTCTTCCTCAGTTGTGCACAGGAAAATACTCATGGGAATGCGTCGTGAAACAGATTGGGAACTTAGCCAGGTTAAAAATAACTCTTAAAACCAATGCCAAGTCTTCACATTTTGACATAACCCTCAGGGGCTTGGAAAAGCCTTTTTAAGACTGTTTTCGCATCCATAACCAACCACTCAAGCAAAAGCAAATACTGGTTGGGCTTTGTCTTCTATTCTAACACTCATCTGTGCTTCTGTTTCACAGACAAAGAACTGTAACTTTGAACTGTAACAAAGAACTAGTAATTAGTTTGTAATCTAAACTTTGTACTTAGTTTGTAATCTCACTGAAGGTTCTGAGATTAAATCTACATATAACTAATGGCAGAAAATCATCAGTGCCATGTCTCAGAGCTAATGTAGACTGACTTTCAGTTTCCAGGCCTACATAGAAACGTTTAGGGTTTTTCAGATGCCTTTTTATTTGGAAGGCAGTTTCCTCACTTTTTTGGTATGAATTGAGATTTGTTGGTGCTGCCTGTGGAACACGACTCCTTTTTTCAGAAAAAAATGTGTTTAAATGCTCTTCCCCCTGAGAGAAAAACTGGATACTTCAACTCAATGGTCACATCATTTTATGAGCCAGAAAATGCAAACTGCATCTTCTCCCTTTCTTCCTCTTGTTGAAGGGATTATGAGATTTTTTTTCTCTGCTTTTCCTATAATGTTGGTCTAAAGGCAAAGAGAGCGTATCCTGCAGCCCCTCTTTAGGGAGCAGAGCCAGGTGAGGAGAGCAAGAAACTGTACAGTCAGTTACAGCGGGAAAGAACAAGCTGAAATACAATCCACAAAGGAAAAGCACTACTTGGAGCAGGCAGTTAGTGTAGCTCAAGACGACTTGGATTCACACACGTGAAATGAGACTGGCAGATGAAACCCGACTCAGAAAATATTGCTATTCTCAAACCACAGTCTTTTACTTGGGTGCATGCAGGTTAAAGCACCTCAGCTCCCTCAGCTGCTCCTCACAGGACTTACCCTCTATGCACCCTCTGTGACACAAGTGTTATTGCTTGGCAAGAATTTGTCCTGTTATTCATGTGTAGAACATTAAAAACATTCAAAGAAATAGAGAATCCCTAAAAATGAAACAAAGCATGAAATAGCAACAGCGCAGACACAGAGCTTTAGAGTTGTTTGTTGCTATTTTCTAACTGCCCGTAGATTTAGAGCAGCCACAAACTGTAACTCAAGACCTATTTCCTCAGGAAAAACAATAAGGGATGGGTAAAGAGGAAGAGAATAATGCTATGAGGCACTTTGTGTGCACTGCGTCAGAGAGCTGATGTGAAGCCCAACAGGTCCTTGCTCATCCTGAGCCGTGTGGTTTGGGAGTCCTTGTGACCTTGTTGGGTACCTGTGCCAGCTGTGCACTGCTCCAGCACTTCCCTCCAGCTTTGCAAACACCCCAATCAACCCAAAAGACTGTCTTCATTATTTTTAGGTTTTATCTTTTTTTTTTTTTTTTTTTGGTATGTGTTTGTAGAGAAGCAGAGTATTTAAGAGAGCAACAGACTCCACAGAAAAGCAGTGGCAAGTAAATACAAAAATATATCTGTGCGCATTTTCTGTCTCTCCTAGTTAAAAGCAGCATTCAATCAGTGATTCTACAAGCAGAAGCAGGGCTTGTCTAAAGGCCAAAGATTTATTTGATATATGAAGAATCCAAGGATGATTTCTCAGAAGTATTAAAAAGCTTAATTGGGTTGCGATGATGGAATAAGGAGTCCTTTCAACCACTTTTATAACATCAGCTCCTAGCAACCAGAGTTATTCCAACCTCACACTCCTACCTGCCAAGGCACAGATATGGGACACAATCTGTGACAAAGCTCATAATATCCAAGCAGGAAATTGCAAAATTATGGACAATTCACTTCCTCTGTGCAAATAGCCCTATTTCCAGCACCTGCAGTTTTGAACTGTAGAATGATAGCATGCCAAGTTTGTATCAATCATGGGTAATTTTGGGACTAAATAAGTAACAGGACCCCAAAAGCCAAGCAGAGGCTAAAACCTTAACATTCTTTTGATTTTACATGTTAAGTCACCCAACATTTCCTTAGTGAAAAACTTCAGTAATATTTTGAAGCAGAGATATTACGCTCTTTATAAATATGGTTTTTTCCTGTTGTGTCTTCCTAATGGAAGTCATATTAGAATCACTTGGTCTTGCATTGTCTTTCTCAGTACTTAGACCCCAGTATTAATGCATTAGCTCCCCAATGTGTGATAGAGGGAATCAAGGATAAGTCTTCTCAGTTCAGCCAGCAAAATGGACATGCACTGCTCCATTTAAAAAGTACTTTGTGCCATTCTCATTTTTCACACCAGTTAGTTCTGTGACAAATGCCCCAATTTTGTGACTCACCTTTGACAGTCTGACAATACCTAACAACATTTTCCCTTCCATCTCCCGTATTATCGGGAAAATCTCACAGGCTTTTTTTACCCTGCTATTCTTCTGTCCTTGTCCCCTTTCATCACAGATCACAAAGCAAAGATATGCTCCTTATCTACTCCTTTTATCAGCCTGGCTAAGATATCCCATCGAGTCCTTTGATGCAAATTGCCTGCTCAGCCTGAGGAGTCTCCATCTTTCCTCTCGCAGAGTAAGAACATATTACTTTTCCTTGCCTCATAAAGGATCCAACCAAACAAAACCAATCCACATCCTCTCCCATCACTTGCCTATTCATACACTCCCCTGGCTACTTGGTGGCCCTGATGATTCCATGTGCTGTTGCTTAAAGCCAAAATTCTTTTAAAAAAATCCCACCCCATCTACTCCTAGAATTTACTGGAATCTCCCAAAGTCAACACATTCCTGGTCCATTTAAAATGTGGAAGGGTTTGGTCTCAAGCCCTCATGCAATGCACATTTGAGATTCTTCAAGCTTTCAACTCTAAGGACCACTGCAGAATTTACACTACAACACATTCAGATTTCAGAAACTTGTAACATTTCCTGGGTTTGAGACATTACTCCCTACTAACTTTTTTACAGCTGGACAAAAAATTTCAGATGAGCATCTGACTTGGCATTAAACAATACCAAATATGATCTGAAACACTGTTTAATTTTATTTTAATAATCCATTAAGCAACATTAAAATAAACTATTTTTCACAATGAAAAGAGTGCTGAACATATTAATTCTGTATTTGTAAATCTAAGAGTTAAATACAAACTAAATATGGGGTTTTTGGTCTCAGTTCAGTTTTATGGTATTATTTCATAATACTACAGTAATTGCTCTGTGAGACTAAATATAAAACAACAGAAGACAGATTTTCAACTAATGGACACTTTTAGGCTGGGTGCACAGGGCCTGGGATGTGACTAAGAAAGACAATATTTGCAAAGTACCTTATAAAATTCTTTTCAGTTTTGGTTACTTTCTTATGAAATATATTTTCTCTAACACTATAAAAGCATGCAGGTGGCATTATTTTCATTTTTATATCATGTCTGACAGCTGCAAAATCTTTCTGATTCAGCTGAAAATTAAACTCTACTTTTTTGAGGCAAGTTGCATGAAAATTCTGAAGGAACTCAATAATACAACTAAAGTGGCTGTGCATTAAAGGGGCTTGTCACACGCACTGCAATGTTCCAGACAGCCTTCCAGCTCCACGGCACAAATGGGTTCCAGTGCCTCCAGCACATTCTTCATGCTGTACACTGTGCTCCTCCCCCTTTGGTTACCACCATCGCACTTGTAAATTGAAGTAGCATTTGTAGGGGGTAAGCAAGACAGTTCAATTCTCAGCCTGCTTTGGAGCCAGCCTGGAAACAGGTGAGACTTCTAAGTCTATCAATGCACCTCTTGCTCCTGTGTGAAGCTGCAGGGCTGTGTTAACCACAGCCCTGCCGCTGCCACTGCTCCTGCTGCTCTCCCAACACCGCCGGTGGCACCGCGGGGGCAGCGGGAAAGGTCTGAGGCGGTCCAGGCTCCCTGTTTAAAACACAGCCTCATCCTTTTCCAAGAGACAAACATGCAGTCTGTACACCAGGAAATGCAGTAACAGTAACCCCAGCAAGACACAAAATTTAATGTTAGGATGTACTGTGACTGTGGAGCAGGAAACTCGCCCCTACCGATCACGCAGGATGCAAGCACTCAGGGGTAAATGAAACAGAAAAGGCTGCTACAGTCACACTGCATTCCGTGCAGCTGAACAGAAAATACAGATGGAGAGGAAAACGAAAAGCTAACAGAAATGCAGACCAAAGTTTGCCATGAGTGTGGTTCTACAGCATAGAAAACGGCCATTAGACTTTCATCTGGCCTTTCATCTTAATTACTACACAGAATTTTACTCAAATTATGATCCAAATGTGGTTCTCTTAACGCCTTTTTTCAACTTTTAAAAAAAATGCCTCAAGTTTTCACACAGATTGTACACATGGTGGTTACACTATAAAAATATTTAGGGCTGGCTTAAAGCCAGACTTTTAAGTGTCATTCCTTGTTTTAAAATATCAACATTGTATGGGGGAAATGAAGTAATTTCAATAAACAAGCAAACACCAACACCATTCATTAGCCAGATGCAATTCATTCAAGGAAAAAAGGAAGGTCTAATGAACATTCCAATCAATATTCAAGATTTGAGGTATTTCCTAGGTCACAGAAGGCACATGAGATTTCTCTGCAAGGTCACCTCTCTCATTTCCTAAATGCAGGCAAGAGGAGAGCAGTGGATATTGCTCATCTTGACTTCAGGAAGGTTTTCCACACTGTCTCCATAACATTCTCACTGACAAATGGAGGAAGTTCAGCTCAGGTAAGTAGACAGTGAGGTCTATTAAAACTTAAGATTGGAGCACCTGACACAAATACTTGAAGTGGTCACTTTAAACCTGGGATTCATCCAGCATGGATATCTGGCTGATATTTTACATCACTGTGAGGAAACATCCCAACTTAGAAGAGGAATATAAGACTCACCTCGCTATCAGGGTAGAAATAAAATAATTAACAGGAAACTGGGAGAGAATAATGCATAACTGAGCAAAGGATTCAGACAAAATAAATATTTCAGCGCTCTGCAGCAAGGTGTGATGTGTGCATGTTCATTATTTAATAGCATAATTCCTTGGAAAGGTATTTTAGTTGGAAATATGCAATGCGCCTTCTCGGACTTGGAATATACCAGGCTGTATTGCAATTTATATCTTATACAAAATATGTGAACTAGATATTCCCAAACTGAGCAAAAAGTGTGACCACAGAGTGATTCAAAATCTCTTAAAACACAAAAATATTTTCCTAAAGAGGCAAAAAACATGTACTATTTTAAAGGATGTACAAGAGGACAAAGGATCTCCACGTTATTAAGACTTGTTATGGGGTTTTTTATATTTAATTTTTTTTTGTTACCAGTAGAATGATTACTTTACAGTAGAATCAGACCAATATGTATTCATTCCAAACCAAGAGAAAGAATCTGATTTTGCCATTTTCCTGTTTTTGACATAAAAAATAAGAAGGCAATTTTGTCAAATCTTATGGAAAAGTGGATCTGAGGGGAGGTAAAATTGCACGAAATAGCAAACAGTTTTGTGGGGAAAAAAACCTCAAAGAAACATTTTGAGTAGTTTCACAGAGCTCTGATGAATACCATAATGAAAGAAAATGAAGGCAGACAGAGTTATCAAAAATCCGGATGAAAGCACGTTATTGTCTCTTTGTTACTGCTCTCTGAGAAAGGAGAGCATGCATTTTCCAGAAGGAGGGGTATTGGAGATCCTGCTTTGGGGACTCAGAAGTCATTTGGAATGACACTGAAAAAGCATGTATAAAACAAGTAAGATACCAGACTGAGCAACAACAGAGGCACCCCTCTAATGATGGATTTCAAAGCACTTTGTTCAGTCATGGTGAACAACTGTGTGTGTGGAACAAGATATTGTCTGTAGCAATTTGGCAGTCGTCTCTCCCGGATCTCTGCAGAGAGGCTAAAACATAGGTTATGTGTTTTTTTCCAAACATGCTCTAGGAAAACACAGGGCCTGCTCTTACTTTTTTCTATCAAAAATATGCTTAGAACATTCTGCAAGAGTATATTTTGAAGATACTGCTGTGCTCCTTCTTTCTTTGTCTTTGTCATCTCTTTAGTTAAGTATTTCTGTTAGGCAGGGAACTCATTCTGCTAAATAAGTAACATATACCGTGAAAACTACTATAAAAAGATTACATAGGTTTCTACTCTGGTGTTATGTACATTTTAATAATTTCTTCACCTTATTGGTAAGCTATGTCACTTCATATAGTATTTGGCAGAATGCAAATGTTTTAGGGTTCAGGAAAATCAACTGGCTGCTGGAAGCTCCCAGCTTTATTCTCTCTGACCTTTCACTGTGTGCTATCTCCAGTAAAACAGTGCTGCTGATGCAATTTTAATCTTCTACCCTACAAGGCACAGAGCCAGCAATGAACACTTTTAATGCCATGGGTGGGTACACATGGGCTTGCTCTTTTCCTCTCTAGAAAGCTTGGAAATGAAGAAGAGCCTTTATGCTTTCAGCCACCAAAGAGGTGTCTCGTTTCTGCCTACCCTTAAACATGAATATGTTTGTTAAGATGTAAATCTGCTACCTTAGACATTGCTTTGTAATGCACAGTCAGCATATAAAGGGTGTTAAACACTCTGCAAATGTAATCCAGCAATTTATTATGCTGAAATATCAGAATCTTTCAAAGAGATGCAGCTTCTCACACACAGGGAGAGCCCCTTCGTGTTGTGCTTCTCTCCAATTTATAAATACACTTCTGAGCCAGGGAGCTGCAAAGGCCTAGAGCACTTCCAAAAATGACACTGGCAAATGGGGAGGCAGCAGCAACAAGGCAGCTTTCCCTCATGCTCATAAATAATGTGATACATGTTTTTTGGTCTTATTTTTATTACATGTTTTTTTTTCTTATTGCTCTTGAGAAGAGAGACTCAGCTCCAGAAACAGACGTAAGTACCTCAAGAGTGCTGGTCTGCTTGCTGAATTAGAAGCCCTGCCACGTGGTGGGTCCAACTGTGCCCCTACCACCTGTGCCTCCTTTCCAGTCCAGAGTGAACACAAGGTGTATCCGCCTTTTTCATGCACAAAAAAGTCTCTTGTGTTGCTTTAACACCATTCAGCTTTACCTGTCAGGAATATGGATCAAGTGCTACTCAGATTAAATTTGGCACTCTCAGGAAGAGTTGTCCTCTCATATTGGCTGCCAGCAAAACATCTTGTATTGCAATCCTACCATCCTGTTATTCAAGTATTGTTTTATTAGACATAAACACTTTTCAAGCAAGTAAGGCCAATTCATCAAGAGTTATCTCAAATACTGCAGAAGACAATCCTGAAGTAAATAATCATACAGAAGAAAACTGTTCTCCAGTCAACAAGATTAGAGTTACAAATAACTGCTAATGAGAGTCCATAACTTAGGATCTCTCCTCCTCTCCTCTGTTCCAATACATTCTTACAGGAACATGGCATTTTGGATCCTGCTTCAGCACATAAATATTTGAAGTACATCTCTGCTCACTATCACCTGCAGTCAATCACTCTACTCTACATGTTCACCCATTATTTAATTTAATTACCTTTTTAATGGCCTCTCTGTGCAAAAAAAGAAAAACTATCAAAGGAAAAACAAAAGCCTACTCGAACATATGTAATTATCTAATGAAGAGAAAAGCATATCAAGCAGACACAAAAGCAGTCCTAGACACTTGTGTTTGGTCGATGAAGGAGAAAATAAACCAGATTTCGTGAAGACTTCCTACGCTTACACTTCATTTAGCACTGGAGAACCATCCACAATAAATGACAGCAATAACAACTGAGGAGGGAGTAAGCCAGTTTACCATTGAGTAAATAAAGCAAACAAGTCCCTGATTTAATTTACTAAAAATCAAAGGGAACGATAAATTCTGTATCTGAAACACTGATCTGAGGCAGGATATAATCTCTTTCTCCCAGGACTCCTATCAGCAGTACAGAGTTCAAAGTCAAGTCCCTTCTCCATAACATTTAATGTGGTCACATTCCAATTCCTCGTCCAGCTCAGAATGTTATGGTGGAAAGATGTTGTGAGTTTTGCAAGCCCTGTGCAACATTAAAGGACAAGTAATAACTTTCTCCCATCCCATGTCTAAGAGTTATATCTTGCATTTTCCAGGTCTAAGAACTGAGATATTTAGACAAACATCGTTTTAAATGCTTGAGTCCATCTTCCTACAAATATCCAGTGTCAAATAAAGCCTTCCATATGCCTTTACTAACTATGGCAAAATCTGTCAGCTATCTGCATTAACAGAGTTACAAAATTTTTATCTTAGGCAATAATCAAAAGAATATCCAAAAAATGATGAGCAGAAAATCTTTCTGAATGGAAATTCTTTCTTTATGAACCCATAAGACGTTTAGATGGTGGAGTGTGGTGATTGAGAGACAGCAGCATCTTGCTTTGTCACACTCAAAAAAGGCCCTACTTGAAACCAGAGTGGGAAGATAACATCCTCACACAGCAGGAAACAGTGTGTTCCAGGACAGATGAGTGAATAAAAGGGGGGGAAAAGGCAAGTACTGATAGCTGACCCTCAGATGCCATAATCTCAATAGGGTAATGAGTAAAACCTATGTTAGTGGAGAGCCTGAAGGGATAAAACAAAATGAATCCAGCTGTGGTGCCACCAGCATGCTGTGGTTATTTTCTGAACAACCCAACTATCATTGAAGTGCTCTTCAGGGACTCAGAATAGAGGTAAAAAGGGATTTTTTTTTTTTTTTCCTGACAGCAGTGTCAGACAAGCTAAAAGATGAACTGTTTATCAACACAGCTTCTTTCATATCCACCATGGCTTTCAATAGTATTTCACTATTTTAGACATGTTTCCCCCTTGTGCAGTATTTTCCTGGAAGTGCAGTAGACTGTGCTCAGCTGCCAGGGGTCCTTGATCTTGGCTCAGGGATGGTGCAGGAGCAGCCTGAGCACATACCAATCCACACATCCAGCTGTGCTGTTTCTCCACACTCACTTCATTCTGAGTGCCTTTCCCTGACATCCTAAAGTGGATGGTTCTGCTGGGGCAGAGGGCTCCTGCCAGTGAAATAAAGAGGGGCCATGAGGCCAAAACAGAGAGGAAACAATGGAAGCAGGAGAGGAGCTTTAGGACTGTGTGGTGTGTTCAACCATCTTGTACTCTGGAGGTGAGTGCACCAGACAGACCAACAAACACACCTCTGCAGTACGTGACCTTATCAGTTATGGGGGGGACACAGCATTTGTGGCACTTGGTTAAAAACAGAGTGGAAGGACTCTAGATTAGTACTTCGAAAGCTAAAACTCTGAAGACAGACACCGTACATAAAATAAAGCCTGAACAAGACAAATTATACAGACAAAAACCTATCAAAAGCTATTAGAATAAACACATAAGCATTCCTTTGGTATTCCAAGAGTTTTAAAGACCTCAAAACTCCAGGACAGAGCCTCCTGTACACAGCTGCAGCTCAACATTTATTTCTAAACCTGAGGATGAGAGCTGCATTCAGGGTTACTCAGAAGGTGACAAATTAGGATTAGAAACATAATACAAGTAATTCTTTACGCTGGAGTGGCAGTAACAGCTATATTTAAGGCCAGGAAGATTGAAATGGGTACAATACCTGGAGAGCGGTTTTGTTGTGAATACTGACTGCTGGGGAGACAAACTTACAAAGCTTAGTACCTATTATGTGGCAAAATTTATCCTACAAGGGTATAGATTCTTCCATAAAAGCTACATTTTTAGACTCTGATCAAAGTGCTTGACACCAGTTTTAGCTCATGTATGTAAGTAATCCCATAGCTGTCATTTATTTGAAAAGATAATGAAAATAGTACTAGATATTCTTTCTTTATAAATGTATTATTTTAAACATTTAAATGAAACAGAATCTCATCCTATTTCTCACTCATAGGAACACTGACACAATTTCCAAGCATATACAATTATGATTTCCAGGTGTTTCTCATGTGCTTTTTAAAGTCAAACCACTAATGCCTTTAGTACAAGAGATAAATTTATTAAAAAAAGCTAAGCTTTGAAATCTTGGATATTGTACCTTACGCAATACTAAAACTAGGTCTGCAAATAAGGCAAGTTGTCCACGCAAATGAAAAGAATCAAATATATTTAAAGAAAATGTATCAGATATGTAAATTCCCTGAAATAAGCAGAAGACTCGAATGAGCAGGAAATCAGTACACTGATTAAGACACTTGCTTAGTGAATTGTTTTCTTATTTACATTTTCTAATTAAGGTTAAAATAGTAACTTGCATTCTGTGAATTTCTAGTTGTGTCATTACTAGGAAATAATAATTGAATCTTTGAAAAAATTGTAGAACAAAGAAGCTTTGAGAAAAATTTCACCAATTCTTTAGTTATACAGAATGAAAGTCCTTTTCTATTAGAATTATCCTGCAATTACTTCTGAATCTTTGTACTAGTTTGAAAT
>VYXC01011987.1:1005724-1151696 GCA_013397175.1 Platysteira castanea | reverse complement strand
TTTCTTTTTTTGACATTTTCTGTCTCATAAGTATTTTGGCTAATACTTTATTCCATGGACCAGGTGTTTATGCTCTCACATTGTGATGTGCAGTCTCATCTATTTGGAATTTTTTTCATTTAATCTTTTACATTTTAAGGCTCTTCCTGGGTACAGGTAGATCAGCTGGTCTTCAGTTGCCTCTGAGTCCTGCACTGATCACCTTTGTTGTGGCAATCAGTGAGGCTATAACAACTTACACAGCTGGCATGTGACTACCTAGAAGTCTGCAAGAGCCATCCAGTTTGAGTGTTAGTGATGCCTAGATGTGACAGGAATATTCCTGTCCAGTGTAATAGCATTACATTTTTTTTTCTTCATATCTAAATGAATTGCCTTGTCTTTGTCTGATAGCAAATTTCATGTTTCATTTACAGTAAACTTTTCAATTCTCTAATATATGCCAGGCTTCAGCATACAATAGATTTTTGTCTTTATTATTTAAAAAGAAGTATTATCAATAAAAAGAAAATTAAAATGTGTCATGATGATTGGGAGAGAAAATAAATATACTGAAGCTAAGCATTCATCTCAATTAGACCTTGCCACTAAGAAATACTGGGAGAGGGGGGGACATTCACAAAGAGTTTCAGAAAATGTAAAATAATGTTGGGGTTTGGGGTTTTTTTGCTTGCTTGTTTTTTAATTAATTAATTCTCCTTTAGCAGTTCTTTCTTTTTTTAATTCAGGAATATAGTCAAATTTCTTGTTTTCTGAGATTATTCATCATAATAACTTTGTCTTGTAGTACTTGGTTATAGCTCATCTTATGGCAGTGAGACCGAATTTCCCAGTCCTGTGACCCTCTGGACTTCAACCTCCTGGGTTTCAAGGTCATTGGCTCCAAATGGACAATATTTACTGATTCCTGATTCGTGGGGCTGCTTTTGCATAGATGTTTTGAATGCCTTACTTCAGTCTAATCCTGAAGGGGGAGATGGGGGAAAAGTGATGCTTTCATACTTGCTGCCCTCATCAGGTGTGACATCCTTAATATTGTCATAAAACAGTTTGGTTGGGAGGGACCTTAAAGATCATCTAGTTCCAACCGCCTTGCCCTGGGCTGGGACGTCATCCACTAGGCCAGGTTGGTCACAGGCTCATCCAGCCTGGTCCTGAACTCTTCCAGGGATGTCGTATCCTCAGTCTCTCTACATAACCTGTTGCAGTGCCTCTCCACCTTTATGATTTAAAATCTATTATAATCTAAATCTGCACTCCTTCAGCTTAAGGCCATTTCCCCTTGTCCTATCACTACATGCCCTTGTGGCAACTCCTTCTCCAGCTCTCTTGTAGCCCCCTTCAGGTACTGGAAGGCTGCTATAGGGCTGTCCCTGGAGCCTTTTCCTCTCCAGGCGGAAGCAAAAAAGCCATTGGGTACCTCAAAGCCTTTTCCATGTCCTGTGTAGCCAGGTCTCCCCTATCCTTCCTGAGAGGACCCACATTTTCCCTAGTCTCTTTTATTCCTGATATTCCTAAATAAGCTTTATGACCCTTGAGCAGCATCATGGCAATACCCTGACCTAAGGAAGTGGTTGTAACTGGCAGTAGATAATGAGTGGATGCAGTTAGTGGCTGTGAATGTATGTTGCAGATGCTGTACCTAGTCTCTCCTGTTTTTGTGTGAACATGTGTAAACAGATACCCTTAATAGTAGGAAAAGAAACCCCACCAAGCATAAATTAATTTTTATATCATCTTTATATTATGTCTTACTGGTATATTCAGGATAACAATTACAAAAGCAAATAGGCTGTGCCTACCAGAACCATTATCAGTTACCATTTAGCATACTCATTAAAAATGGCTTATTAGAATATTGATGTCTATATTGTTTTTTAAAACATTCATCACTTAGAGAACCTACTAGTTGTCTGCTGCTGACAATTATCAAACAGATTACCAGTTGTCAACTAACATGCAAATAACCTTCTGGGTTGTTAGAATTTCAAATAAGTTTTAAAATTTTCCCATTAAACAGAAGTGCCAAATTCTAATGACTTCTAGTTTGCAGTAATAAGAGAGCTGACAACAGGATGAGGTTGCAGCAGGCAAGGCTGAGTTTGAGCAAAAGCTGTAATTGGGAGGTATTTGATGCCCTTGTAGAACTGAATCTTCCTAACTCAGCTTCTTATACCTCAAAATATTTTAAGTGTATTTTTCCAAACATTGCCTGGATGGGTAGAGGCTAACCCTGACTGAGGGATTGACCCAGCATTGCTTTTTGAGGGGTAGCTTCATTATATAGAGTAGGTCAGTTTAATGGCTCAAAAATGTGATTGGTGAGAAACTTCTTTGCAAAGCAGCTCACACTGTTACTGTACTACAAGGACACTTCTAGGCTGCTTATGTATACAACTAAGTTCTTAGATTTCCCCAGAACTCCAAACACTAGAGAGGGAGTTCCTTTTCATACATGGACTGAGTGCTCCTTTCCCTTTGCATTTTTTATTTTGGTGCTTCAGTCTGATGTGACTTTACTATGAACCATTTCAATGTACTTGCTTTTACAAGATCAAGCAGCTTACTGCTCCAGAAAGGTGTTTAATTTATCGTTAATTTTGTTAGTCAAACATGTAGACAGAAGGAATAGATAGAGTACATGGGTAGATTAGGAAAAGATTTATGGTTTCATTTTGTAGCATGGATGTTTGTATAAGCATTTACCTTTTGGGAAGCTTGTGTTAGCCAACATATTCTGAGGTTTCTCTGGATCTGCATGCTTTCAGAAAAGAAAAAGCAGGTTTAGTCTTTGTGAACCTTCTTTTCCATGTAAAATCTTTAGTTGAAGATTAACGTTCCCAGAATTTGTGTGTCTCAGAGTCTAGTATTTCACTGAGCTGGAATTGATGCATGTTGTAAAATCCACACAAAGATGGCAGCAATTATTTCAGTCTCTTGTTACTGTGGAATGGTCAGCGACTGTCCTGGAGCATGTCCTGGAGCCGTCTGATGCCTTGGCAGCTGCTCCAGGGCCCTGAGGACAAGCAGCAGAGTGTTGGGGGCAGGCAGGGAGCGGGTGCAGCACTTCCCCTGCCATGCTGCAGCTATCCCCTCCAGCCAGGAGAGTGATGGGTGAGGAAGGAGGGCTGCATGGAGATGCAGACTGCTCTGTGAGCCTTGCCGCTCGGTCAAGCAGGCTCTCGTCCCGCTGATCCTGTGGCTCATTTTGCTCCTGGCAGTGCTGCATGGGCAGGTGTACCGCTTCTGCACCTTGGAGGGGACCTGGCTGCTGAAGGAGAATTCAACCCTGCCCTGGAGGAACCTGTCTGAATGTGAGCCCTCTGACCAGGTAAGTGTATTTTCCATTTTCCTCCCATCTTGCTGCTGTTGTTTAGGACAAAGCAGAAGAGAGGAAAAAAATAATTTTTGATGCCCACACATTTTTGTCCTGTCAAAGTAATCTTCACTGACTCACCTCAGTGAGCCTAATGGTAAGGGACATCAGGTCTCTCCCCTGCAACAAAGTAGCATGGAGGGTAGACAAGAGCATGTTTAAATGTACCTGAGAGTCAACAGAAGCGACTCAGGTCATCCCAGCTGTGGTGCAGTGCAAGGAGCTCAACTGCAGGAGTGACCTAATGTTATTCCTTTGCCTTTTTTTCCATTGTAACGTCATTATAATAGTGACCATTTGCTCTCTCTGTCTTGTTAGCAGCTATTAAGGTGATTAAGATGAACTGAACTGAAGGATATTTGCTTTTTCACCTTTGGGCATGGGGCAATCCCTGCCTTTTTTTTTTTTTTTTGTTTGGGGTTTTTTGTCTTTATACCTCCCTTTTCTGTGGGCAATGGAATTAGGCTTGTCAGTGTTATTTTCTTGCCCTCTTGCTTTTTACTCTGCAGGGAGCTGAGATGCCTGGCACCAAATGAAGGAGAGCGTAGGGATTTTCAGAGGATTTTTGACAGCCATTGGCGTCAGCCGGTGCACTGTGTGCGTTCCCATGACACGTGATACCACTACTACTGTGAACCTCCAAGGGCGATGCTTTTACTCACAGAAATTCAGTGCACTTTCTCTATCCCGGGGTACAGGGAGCCTAGTGCATTACCTAGATAAAACAGTTCAAGTTTATGAAAGTCCCAAGAGCTGCAGGATCTGTGCCCTCTGCAGTTCCTATTGCTCAGTGCCTCATTCTTCAGAATGAATAAATGGCTGCATACTAGGAGGAGATGGGGAAAAGAGAGAGTTTCTGTTCTCCAGATACGTGAATTTTAACCTTTTCTTTTGACTTGCAGCCTTATTCCTTGTCCCTTTTCTGTGCTGTACCAGCAGAGCACATTGTCTTAATGCAATGTGTAAGCTTGGTCATTTGACTTTTCCTTGTTGGCCATTATTATTTCTTCCAGAGCTGTGTTGGGACATGCTGAGGAGTGAGATACCTAATGGTAACCCTTGTTCATTTGGCACCTGCCTCCAATCTTTTGTGAACTGGTCTGGATTCTGAAACCCTGTGTACGTGGTGTCACTCCCCGAAATGTGGACAGCCATGTTTGATTTTCCAGCTAATGTATATAGACCCCCATACTAACTTTGGTTTATGCATCTGGCATGTGAGAAAAATAAGTTGTTTTTATAAGTTTTTCACGTGTTATATTACAAATTTAACTAAAACAAATTCCGAAGCGTTTGTTAGCGAATCTCTATAAATTTAGGTGTACGATGTCATTTTCATTTAGGTCTGCAATGTCATTTTCATCTTTTTATGTGTTTTAAATTGTCAGGTTTCAGTAGTTTGCCTTCTGAAGTTTGATACTGAAGAGATTTTCCTTTTCATAAGGCAGCTTTCATAGCATTCTCTTCAAAGCATTAACCTAGCAAATCTCTGAGGTACAGCCTGTATGGTCACCTTAAATCCTTCTGGCTATGCAAAGTACATCTGAATAACTGTACCTAATTTATGAAGTATGAGGGATGTATTCCTTTGTACAGCACAGGTCTCAGGAGTCAATTGCACAGTTAGCAGCCTGAAGAAGGGAAGTAAAATCCCTGAGTCTATTTAGACAAAGATACGTGCTTAGAGATGAACTAGAACAGTGAATATGAATGTGCCTCAGAGGCTGAGCAGTAAGACTGTTATAATTCAGACCTGCTTGTACCTTTTCAAGTAATTCTCTTCTCTATAAGGATTTTGGCCAGAATTGTCAGGCAAGGATCTCAGTAATCATGTTTTCAGTGAATCTGAAGAGAGCCCTCACTGCTCTGGTCTGCACCAGGTCACTCCCTCTTAAACAGCGCTGTAACAGCCCCGTCACAAGATCCTGGTGGGCTGTGATTTGTTACCAGAGGTGGCATAGTTGATGCAGAAGATAGATTATTCGGGGGGACAAAAGGGTTTAGCTGTGTGAATGTAAGGCGTGCTTTGCCTCCAAATCATCAAATAGGACCTGGCTTGTTGCACTTCTAAGTGTAGATGAGGATTCCCCTCATTACCACAAAAATGAGACTTGAAGTGCTCAAGTCTGAAAAGATTGTCTGCTATTTTTACTGCAGGTCTGAATTGTTTCTGTGCTTCCTGCCATCTGTTTTAAGATTTGCTTGTGTGGTAATTCATGTCTCTCCAACTTTATTATGAAATAATGTCATATTATCTATTTTTCTAGCCAGGCTGCAAAACCCAACTATTTGAGTGAACACCTGGGAGCAGCTAAGGAATTAAGATTAAATTTTTATTTCTTTAGAGCATATGGAAAGTGGGAGACTGATTTGACATGTGCATTTAAACTTGGAAGTAGGAGTATTATTTCTAGTTATCAGTAAGAAAGTTAGAAAGTAGCTGGGAGAAAAGAACTGAAGGCCATGAGCTCTCTCTTTTCCCCCTCCACTTTTTTGTTTTTCTTTCTTTATATGCTCTCAGGATGCGCCAGAAGAACAGCTCCTGAATTTGTCCATCATATACACCATTGGATATGCTCTTTCCTTCTCTGCCCTTGTAATAGCAACTGCCATTCTTCTTGGATTCAGGTAACTGGCGAAGCTTTGAAGAGAGTGGAGTAAACGTTATGTTTTTCTATATGACACTATCAGACTTTGACAGAAACATTTGATTATTTTTTCCCTCCTTCCATCACCTCATTATTTCTCTTTTGTCACTTCTGTGTTCCTTCCTAAAACAATTCCTTCTCAAAATGCAAGTAAAATTGCCAAATTTTTGCAGCTACCCATATGACCATGTGGAACAGGTACTTTTTATCATTTGGGATATTTTGTTAGGCTAGTTTTTATTTCAATGACATTTCCACTGGAAGAGGTGGTAAAAGAGAGATGCAAGCATTCCTCCATGGTGTTGCCTTGCAGATGAGGCACAAGTCTGAGATGGGCAAGGACTTTTAGAAGAAAATTTTTCATCTCGTCTTGCTTGGAGTTACACAGAGCATAAGTTTCAGTCTGGCCTATATCCCAGCCCTCATATGCAAGGTGTGCAGAAATGGATTTTTGACACAGTTTTCATTTTTGGAGAACTTTCAGAAATTCTTACATCTTTCACAGTGTGGAAGAGAGTCTAATTTGAAACTGGAAAAATTCATGTGAAATATATTGCTGTCAGCTGGCCATAGTGACATACTGAGTTCATCCAGGTTTGCACCAACAAATTCAACAGAGCGTATAAAAATCCAGACAGTCTTGGTTGCACGTGCCAAAGGTATACTCTGTGTTTGGTTAAAAATATAAATTAAAGGAAAAAACCCCAACCAGACCAAAACACAACTTTGGATTCTAATAGGGATCTTTTTGTTTTTCTCTGTAAATGCAAGAGATGTTTTGATTCCAGCCAGACCTTCCTTCAGTTTGGGGGTGCTGAGCACAGGAGACTGATACTTAGAAAACAGAAAGATGAGGTCCTGTTCTGTTGTGGGAAGGACGTCCTTCTGCTACGAAGTCCTGCTCCTTGCTTCTCTCTACAGCCACGTCTCATCCCTCTTACGTGCTGATGAGGCTGCCTCCTAAAAAAGTTGTGTACCATCTCCTGGTACTCTTATTTGAAATCAAAGCAGGAACCTTCAGGTTCTTCCCTGACTGAAGAATTATCACTGCCACTTGATCATTTGCTCTGGTGCCTGCAGTACACTCTTAGGAAGGCAGTCCCTTTCCTTTCTTCCCTTATGTAATTAAAAAGGTCAGTCATGTCTTTTAAGTTCTAATTTCTGAAACTAAAATGATGCAAGCTTTCTCATATTGTGCTATAATTTTTAGCACTATATTATCCCTTCTCCTTCAAGTGGAGGAGCATAGATGGGCAATATCAATGAAGTTTTAAAATGACTGCAGAAATCCAGAGACATGCTCACCCTCTGTGAATGCCATGTGATAATTACGATTTGTATGTGCTGTACCTGTGCAACTTTGGGACCTTTCTGAAAAAACACCATATGGTCTTGAAGTCTCCAAATGTCTCCCAGGATAACTGTTTTCTCTCACCTATCAATGACACTTCTTGAGTAATCTTAGCAGCCCAAATGTAAAGGTCACAGAGCACAACCATGTACTTTTTGAAGGAAGGAAGAAAGGATGTTTTCTGGCAGGGAACAAAGAGCAAGTTTGTCACCAAGGACTACTAGGAGAGAGGGAATTTGGATTCCCTGACTTTTGTGGGGTGATGTTTTAGCATTTTTTCCTTCAACTGTGAAGCAGGGACTGGAGAAGTGTACACAAGTGTGTGCTTCTCACTTTGAAAATGAGGTTCCAGGGACGTTAGAGATACCAGGAGTCTTGTTAAAACTGTGCCATCAGTGCATTTTGTGTTCTCCTGTCTAAGTTTACCAGGAGACGACTTCGTCATGGATCTCATGAAATGTGAGACCTACCCCTATGTGAGCTGCAGTTTCTGGATTCTGACTGGAATATCTGCTCATCTCCCCAGAGCTTCTCAGCCGCAACAAATGGGGATCAAAATTTAATTCAGTGATATGCAAATACTGATGGGCCTCTGTAAATTCTTAGACTACAGAATAACCTTTATATTTGTCTTTAAAGATGGTACAACAGAGGAAACAGTATCTCTCTAGAGTCCTATTCTGCATCCTCTGAAAGAAATGGAAGGAAAATCTGTAATTTCAGTGGTGGAAGCTGAATTAGTCCCATAACTTCACGACTAAAACAATTTGAATAACTTGCATTGCCTGTAGCAAAAATACTCAGTAACTACTTGCAACCTATTTTCTTCAATTGCCTAATTTACATAACTTTTTCAATCAGATTGAAATGTGTAACAGTTCTGAAGGGTAGCAACAAAGGAATTTTGAGTTTAAGGAAAATAAATATTAATAATAGGTAAGTTTTGAAATAAATTATGACTTAAAAGTGATACAAAAAATTCTATCTATAAAAACAAGTTGTTCTTCAGTGCAAACCTCTAACTTTCAGACTGAGTCAATTTTTCTACCAAAATTTATAGAGCTGTAAAAACCAGACATTTAAAGTATAAGTTCACTGAAACTTTTGCTGGAATAATTGCTGATTACCATATGTTATGTCTGTCTTTTAGCATCTAAAAAGTCATACCCAGAGTAACTTCCTTTGAGGTAAAGTGTGTACCCTTGAAAAGCTGGAACAGAAATGTTTGTGAATAAGGATGGTAAAATATTGGCAGCACTCTACAATTGAATGCCATTTACATGACTGCAGTTTCTTTTGCTATCCCTTAACATGCCTTTTTTTTTTGACAAGTAGCAGTTTTATTGTCTTTGCAGCTGGCTGCTGAAATTCAAGACGATTTTTTCTTTGCTTTTTTGTTTTCAATTCTGAATGCAAAGGTGAAAAATCTGTTCCTTTTACTTCTAGAGAAAGTATTTACAATTCTCCCAGGAGGCAGTTTGAATACAGATTGTTCTCTTGTTGTCAAAGGGTGATTTGCAGGTGGATGTTTTTTCATAGTGGGTTTGAGCACAGCCAGAAGCTGCACTGCACACCAGTCCTGAGCTTTGCCAAGGTAAACTTGTGCAGTGACATTGGGGTCAATTCAAAGCAATTAGCTTCAGCATTATGTGGAACTTGACTTTTTTAGTCCTTTTGGATAAGTCTTCTGAAAATAACTTTATTTTTATGCTCTCTAAGCTTTTGAAATATTTTTTCTTAACGCACCTATCTTCTTCCTTTCCCCAAACATTGACTCTAAGGGCTGAAGTTTTGAATGTGTTTTCCTTGATAGTATTTTCTTCCCAAAGACAGTTTGAAATCCCTACAGCCATTCCCAAGTTATGGGGTTTCCGCTGGTGCCTCCTGATTCCCTACAGGGCTTGTTGTTCGCTTTCTCAGTCCTGTGTGTGATGTTGCATCTTTTATGTAGGTAGTGGATCATGACAAGATTTTTATTTTTACAGACATCTGCATTGCACGAGGAATTACATTCACCTGAACCTCTTCACATCTTTTATCCTCCGGGCTGTATCTGTTTTCATTAAAGACTCGGTGGTGAAGTGGATGTACAGCACAGCCACACAGGAGTACCAGTGGGAAGGACTTATAGCCTTCCAGGTAAGGGCAGACACTGTGGTTGTTCTTAAAATATTGGAGTCATCACTGTGGTGTGTCCACATGACAGCAGATAATTTAATTCTTTAGTTGATGGCATAACATGTTTCTCTACCTGTGGGAAGTTTGCCCCCACTAGAGAGAGGAACAAGAAGTTGATCTTTTTGCATACCTATATATACACATACACCAATGCCTGTATCTTCTTTCTTTGCTGCAGTTTCATGTCTTTCTAGCAGTGGCAAGAAGGGATTTATTTTCCTAAGCCAGCACCTTTTGTGATAGAACTGTCCATCTGATAAGTTAGTCCAACCAGATAAGTTGGTTGTTCTTGGTCATCCCTATATAATCTCTTGATGACAGGGAAAAAAAGAAGTATCTGATTAAAATGCAAATTTGAAAGCATTTGGAAAAGCTTTGGAGGAACAGGCTTATTAAGTACTTCTAATTGATGAGAGAGGATGTACAACTCTTTTGTAAATATGATGAAAGTGTGTCCTTCCCCATTTGGATTTGGAATGCAAAATGCACTTGAATCCTCAAAGAAAGGTGGCTTTATTATCTGTATAGCTCTTGTGATTCTAAAACATGGGTATGGCATTTGCTGCTGCAGTACAGGATTGGAGTTGTAAAGGGGAACTCTCCTGATGCATCCTTAGTACCCATCCTTTTCTGACACTGCCTAAGGCAGAAGTGCTAAAATGACTTAGTGAATCTCATTTGATGGTTGATTTTTTTCTCATCTGCAGTGTATCAGTTGCCAGAAAATAATATTGTAAAACACATCTTAAATGGTTTGGAAATGTTTGTATTGTATTGTCAGTCATTTCCTCTTTCCAAAAAGCGTAGACTTTATGATTTTACACATGGTTTACTCAATAGTAGTTTCATCAGATGTGATGGATATATTAATTAGGTAATCAGGTTTCATACTTATCTAAAGCCCTACTGATCATCTCTGTAGTTTACCAGCTATGAGAAAATTTGCACTTAAATGGGGTGCACTGGGCAACAATCCTTTGCTTTGGCAAATAGGCAATCTTATGGCATCCACTCTATTTTTTTTCAATAGGGAAATTCTCAACTGCAGAATAGAGTATCCAGGAAAGTGAAAGATTCACTGACTGTGGTTGATATAGTACCTTTCGCTTGTTCTTTTCATCTTTATTTGTGCTTTTCAAAATACAATCCACTGCTTATAGAGGGGAAAATACAGAACATATACTTTTTTTTAAAGGAGTAATGTTGAAAGCATCTGTCTGGTGTTTATAGCACCTATTACTGGCTTCTGTCCTTTCAACAATAAAATGTGATTAGTTTAGCAAGCCTTTTTTCGAGCAACAAGAGTAGGAAAGAGAACCAGTCTTTTGAGTTAGTATCCTTTTATTCTCAGTTGCATTAATTCGGGCTGTGCTTTCCTCCATCACAGGAATCACTGAGCTGCCGTTTGGTCTTCGTAATGATGCAGTACTGTGTGGCTGCAAACTACTACTGGCTGCTGGTGGAAGGCATGTACCTGTACACGCTGCTGGTACTTTCGGTCTTCTCTGAGCAGAGGATTTTCCGCCTTTATCTCTGCATTGGCTGGGGTGAGTTGGTTTGTCTGTTTGTCTGCCTGTGGCTGCGGTGACAGATGTATAACAGGAAAACCTGTGTGTCTGTCCTAGTGCTGCCCAGTTCAAGTCCTGCACTCTGCATTCCCTTTTTGTTACCGATCCCTTATCTTGTTTGAGCTGGAGGGCATGGTCACAGCTCCTGGATGCTCATGGCACAGAGGCTGTGGGACACTGCAGAAATTCACCAAACCAGTGGCAAACTACTTCTTCCTGCAGGACATCAGCTTCCCAGAACAGATTATGTGTGGTTCCAGCTGGGTGTGGACTTTCCAGAACTGCCCTGCTTCGTCTCCTGGAAGTTTCCCATTGCTTTTAAAGACATTAACTACTTGTGGTGCAGAATAGCAATGATGCTTTGCATCTGGGCAAGGACAACAGTAGGGAGATGGTGGCAGCATGGAGGGGGGTGATGCAAAGGGGCTGATGAAGAAGGGGCTGCTACCAGGGAGTTGTCAGGTTGGCTAAGTGGGCAATGCTGGTCAAATAGGGATTGTCTGGGAAAAAAAGGTCAGGGTGCATGTGCCATGGGCATGTGAGTGCTTGAAATCAAGGACTGTGATGCCTTGAAATCAGAGTAAGGGTCACCTTCTGTAGAAATGCTAAAGCTTTCTTTCACTGTATAATTCACCTGAAAATACATTACAGTTTGGGATGAATCCTATTTTTGGAGTGATTTTGCATGTACTTTTATTGCATTCTCTCTTCCTCTTCTCTACCCTCCCCTTTTGGTGGAATCAGGCCACTTCTGGAAAGATAAAAGTAATCCAAGTAAATACTACAAGTGCTTTCACAGATGCTAGTTTGAACATTTAAATTGCTTTGACTCTCCTCCTCTCTCAATGGATTTCAATTGAGAATATTTTAGCAAATTAGTTTCCTGGAAAAATGCATGTAAATGGCTTATTGTAGGTTACCCAGTTCTACTGAAAATCGATATATAAGGAGGAAAGGTTTTCAGACATACTGATAGGAATAAATATATAAATGCAAATAATAGCAGTTTCCTGCTGGAGAATTTTATTTAAAGTTCTATATCTTCCATATTCTTTTATGTTGGGCATGCAGCAAAAGCAGCATCATTTTGTATAACATTTGAACTGTATATGTTTTAATCAAATCCTCAATTTAATTTAAATAAAGAGGTAGGGGGAGCTATCCTGAAGCAGTGACTGAGGTCATGAAAGGAAATGAGAAAGAAATTAGAACAAAATTATATCTAGTCAAATCCTGAGGGGATCGTGTTGTTTTATAAGAAAGGGTTAGGCTGTTTTTGGTCTGAATCACTTTTATTTAGAGTTTGTCTCCTGCAAAAGCAGAAGGCAGAAACAGATGATGTTATTTTAGTTTTGTTCTTCCTTTACAAAGGTGATTTTGCTGTTGTATATTGAATTTCTGGATGAGTTTGTGGAAATGAGCAGCAATGCAAGAACTTGGCACTAGGTATATGGGTTTCATCCAAGCTTTCCAGAAAAGCTCTGTTCATGCCATTCAGTCATTATCTGCACAGTTTCTTGCTCTTCCATATGTGTCTGCATGTGCAAACCTTGCCAGTGATTCTCTACCTTCAAATGCAGAAGCATCTGCTATGTCAGTGGTCCCAGATTAGTTATACCAGATAACACTTCCATGTCTCACCAATGGAAAGATGTGAAGATTTTCCCCTTTCTTTCTACTTCTTCATTGGTACATCTATTTTTTGGGTGCTCAAGTCCCTTACCAGGTGACTTTCTGCTGCATGCAATGCTCAGAAGATTTTTATTTAATTTGATTTTTGAGCTGTGTGATAGCCTCAGTGTAATGCTGAGGCTTCAGAGAGAGACAGTTTGTTCCTTTTTGAACTGAGTGTCTTGTTCTTTGAAATAGTTAATCAACTGTAAAAATAAAGCTGGAACAAAAAATAAATATTTATTTGATTGCCAGAGCTAATTTGATACTGACCCTTTGTTTCATTAATGAATTGTCTTCTTACAGGATAATTTTTAACTTACTCATTTCTCATCATTTGATGAATATTTATGTATAAAAGTTTCATGTTTGTATTGTTTAAAAACGTAGTCACTTCATATTATTACTTCTTACAATTATAAATGAAGACTGTGGTCACTCTCAGACACGCTCAGGTCTGCTCTCCTGAATTCCAGGGTACTGAGCTTGATGTCCACCCTCCTCACTGCCTTAAGGATCTTGAATTCCATCATTTCATGGTCACTGCAGCTAAGGCTGCCCTTGAGCTTCACATTCCCCACCAGTTCCTCCTTGGTGAGAACAAGGTCCAGCATGGCACCTCTCCTCATTGGCTCCTCTGTCACTTGGAGAAGGAAATTATCATCAGTGTGATCCGGGAAACTCCTGGATTTCTTATGCCCTGCTATGCTGTCCCTCCAGCAGATGTTGGAGTGGTTGAAGTCCCCCACGAGGACCAGGGTTTGTGACAGCGAGGCTGCTCCTGTCTGTCTACAGAAGGGCTTCCTGGTCAGGCAGCCTACAGCAGACTCCCCTATAAGGTCACTGGTCCCTGTCCTCCCTTTAATCCTGACCCATAAGCTCTTAGCTCCTCATCCATCCCCATGGAACTCCATGCAGTCCTGCTGCCATTGATGTACATGGTGACACTGCCTCCTGCTCTCCCTGCCTGGCCTTCCTGAAGAGCCTGTGGCATTCTGTTCCAACACTCCAGTGAAGAGCCATCCCACCATGTCTCTGTGATGCCAGTGAGACCATAACCCTGCAGGTACTGGCACTGGCATCCAACTGGTGGGAGTTGGATGGCTTAAAGGATCCCTTCCCCCAGCAACATTAGTTTAAAGCCCTCTTCCCCAGGCTTGGCAAGCCTATGACTAAAGATTCTCTTTCCTCTCTCTGTCAGATTCATCCCACAGTAGACCAGTTGTTCCAAGATATTCCAAATATATTTTTGCTATATCATAATATCAGGTCAGTTCTAAAGTCAGCTATTAGACAGTAGTCTATTTATTATGAGTTCAAATGAGTACTTATTCCTTGCTGTTGAAGTGTTTATAAAGGGAAAAGTCTGTTTATCTTGTGTTACTGTACTTTACAACAGCTAGAAAAGTTATAAAATCTTGATAGACCTATGAAAACTAACATAGTTTCATAAATTGGGAGTCATTTATGCTGACATCAAGTATATTGATAGGATTCTATAAACCTTCCCTATTACTTTTGAGGTAACTGTATTCCTAATGGCCACTTCCTTGCTGAGATTTCATGCCATACTAGACTTTGATATGGCAAGGTTAAATTTTTCATATTTCATTTAATGTGGAGTATGTCTTGCTTATGTCTTCTATTTCTTTGTCAAAGCAGATTCATACATTTGTGTCAACCTTTAGCTCCACATATCTTACTGCAAAAACAATTGTATATCCCATTTTCAATGCTGATAGAGAAAAAGGCAAAAACAAAACACTCAGCAGCATCAAACCCCCGAAATTTTTAATAAGCTAATGGAAGAGCAGGTAGGTGAGAGGTTTCCTTCACTGTGGAGGTCAGCACAACAGCAGCTAAAACAGATGTTGGTTCATGTAATCATTTGCACTTGCAGAAAAGAAAATCTGTTGCTATACACTGTTGGTACCTGGTGCTTCCTTGAGAAATCCTTGCCCATGGATCTCACATTCTAGAGAGAAGAAAAAAACATTTATAAGAAGGAGGTGAAAATGCCTAACCTAACTACAGAGATCAAGATCATTTTTGTTTTATTTGTTTCTTGATATGTGCAGACTGATCTGAGTCAGGGACTCTGGACTGAGTCCTGGTGTCCAGGACACCAACCCAGTGTTCATCAAGTCTGAGCCCAAGGGAGGAGTTGCTGAGCCTGACATTGACTTTCAGCTATCAGTGCTGTACTATCAGTGTAGTCTCTGGAGAAGAGCAGTTTATACTGTAATGCTGCTGTATCAGCAGATTTTAGTGGAAAAGGGACCTGTTCACATTTAGGAGTAGGGAGGAGGGAAGAATGGGAAAACAACAGAAACATCCCACAGTGACTCTGAGTGACATCCAGACAGGAGGAATGACAGGAGACCATTTTCAGCACTAAAGGCTAAGACAAAAATTCTAATGAACAGCTACATATTTTCTGAGCTGCTGTGGCAATTTTACACCCAGTTGCACTTGCAGCAGGGAAATTGCCATAAAAAATAAATAATCTGCTTCCTTCCAAGCTTTGGCAATCCAAACTTGCTCTAAGGAAGAATACTTTGAGGAATGAAGCTATTAAAAGCAGGAAGCTTGGCTAGGACATCAGAATCTACATCCTGATTGCAAGGAAGATCTGACTAGAACAGAGCCAGTAAGAAACCTTTCTTTAGGAAGCCCAGTATGAACTCACTACAGCAACAGGATGGATTCATTGCACTGACCACTTCTTCTCTGTTTTCAAATGAAAACTCTTCTTCAGACAAGGATGTAAAAATAGGTTTTGTATCCAGACTGATCTTGGTAAGGAAATGCATGTCAGGAGTTCCTCTTAATCATCTTCACTCTTTGTCTTCTAGATTAAACTCTTTTGTGTTTTTACTTTCTTCAGAAGAAAAACAATGTTCCATCTTTTCTTCTCACATCTTTAGTGCTTTTACTCTTTGTAAATCTACTCATACTTATTTTTCATTTCTTTCAGTTCCTCATTGCATCATTCTTGCATTCGTTCATCATCAGTTGATCAACTGAATATCTTGGATGCTTTCTGAGAGAAAGGGGAATGGAATTGTTCTGACAGCAGTGGTGTCTTTCTGGTTTGTGTGCCTGATTCTCAGAGGTTGAACTTACCACATGTGGAAACAAGGGATGTCAGGTTGCAGCTAAAATACTGAAAACAGTCCTAAAATGCTGTATTCAGAATATGTCCTTCTTTAAGGTTTTCAGCAGGATGGCAGTGCTCTGGTCCTACAGAGACAAGTTTACTTCAGGAAGAATCTCAAATCAGCACTTGAGGCTTAGGGGAGCCTCTCTTGCTCCTTATATGTCTTTCCTGAAATGGCCTCTATGTAAAGTGAGCAATGCAAAGCTGCAAATACGATGTGTCTGTAAGAATGGGAACTTGCTTGCACGTGGAGGTAAGGGAGAGATGATGGCATGGAGTAGCACCACCTGCTGACACCTCTCATGGTAACGGGGACTTCGTGGGTTCTAGAAGAAATCTGAGCTTTTCTATTCTGTTACCAAAATATCTCAGGCCTCTTAAATGAAGAGACTGATTTCTACATGCTGCTATCAGGACATGGTAACTTCCATTAGCAGCCCCAGGAATTTCTCGCCCCTCTCACTAGGAATAGTGGAGCATTCTGAAAATGTCAGCCTATGCAGATTTTCTCAAAATTCCGTTCTCTTACCCACCCCATCCTTTTGTCATTCTGAAAAATTATTGTTTTTCCAACTTTTTTTTCTTACTGTGCAGACATCTGGCCAGGTGTAGAATATATAAGATAGAGTGAAACTAAGTGGGTTGTGCTGCTTATTTATGCAGTGGAGTGTTAAGATGTTGATTTGGCAGTTCCATTACTTTCTCATCATCCATAATATATATTATTATTGCAGCCTATAATTCAGATGCCCAGTCATTTGAAGTTGAACTTTATTAGCTGAGCTGTCAGCAGGCTTATTTCCTGGTACACTTGACAGATTTCATAATCACCATGGTCATAGGTTTTGGGTCAGCTGTCAGCCTGCAAGAATAGCATCACAGAGTTTATCAGGAGCAGGCTGTTGCAGTTTCTGGCATCTTCAGCAGTGATGCAGTACAGAAGAAAAAGTAGACATTACCATTTCTAGAATTCAGATACCTTTCTCTGGTCAGTTAATCTAGGAAAAGATCAATCTCAGAGCTTTCTGTATGACAAAAAAGCAAAACCAGAAAGAGTTCAGCCTACACCTTAAAAAAATGAGTCCTATGAATCAGTTCAGGTTTTTTGTTGGTTTTTTTTGATATCTGATATACTTTGAATAACAGCAGCAGGAGAAAGAAGTGTGGGACTGAAATTCAAATGCACCAAAAGTGTTGTGTTGGAAGCCCAGGACTGGAATACACCACTGATTCTGTTAATGAAACATCTGTGGTGTTTATTCAAGAACCTGTATATGGTTTACTTCCACTGCCTGCTCAAACCAGACAGAATTGTATGTGCATCTTTGCCAGTTAATGCAGGCTAATTAGATATCAAGATTGTTAATTAGTCTTTGGAGAGTCTCAGTGATCCTTGCAAACTGCAGCTATTGCAGAGATGCTTCAGACTTGCTCTTTTGCTGTTATGGGATGACTTCTCAAAGTGAATTAGGGAATGCTCTTGGGGCAGTCTCCTCTTTAGATCTTCACTAGGGCTTTGGAAAGCTGCATGTATTCCCATTTGCTGCAACTGTGTCCCAGACAGTTTCCAGATCCACCCATTTCTCAGGAAAAGGCTTTGTGAATTTGGTAGATGTCAGGTGGTATCCATGTAGTAAGGTTTGAACATCAGTGCAAATTCGTGTGTGTATTGCACTGTTAAGTCTTGGTGTCTCAGACTAAAATGTGCATTGCCAGCATGGAAAATAGTGTGACTGATGGTGCTGCAATACCAAGACATCAGTGGTGTGCATCACAAGTGGGAGTGGGCAGAGAATGTTGAACAAGTTGCTTTATATGTGCTGCCTATTAATTTGTATAATATTTGTATAGCTGATGCAATTCTATTATACCAGCCTCCCTCTAGTAAGGTTCTTTTGAAATATAGTGTTAATAATATTCTCAATGTAATAACATTCTCAATTCAATGTCAAGTAATTTAATTAAACATGGGGAGATGTATCCAGAAGACAGAGATACCCACAAATCATTATTGTTATCACTTGATGTATCAAATGATATATCCACTGACATGCAGCCTTTGTGCTCTCAGTGTTCATATCTTATCCTGTAAGTTTCATATTAAGATGTCTTAGTGCTCAGCAAAGTCAAGAAAGGAATAATTCAAACTATCATTTTTCTGTGAATCAAAGTCTCATTTAGTTTGGAAGTGATGTGCAATGAGCCTGTTCTTAATCTCTTTATAAAACCACTATCAAGGCAGCATAGAGCTTTTGGTAACTTTACTCCCAAGATACTGTGTATTCTCAGTATCAAGTACATCCATGGAACGTGTAGTTATTTTCCCAAATAATCTCTACTCAATTCATTATCTTTGCTATTATTCTAATTACTGGTATTTTTTCCTTGCTGCTCTTTATTCTCTCTTTTTTTTTTTAATTAACTGATTAAGTAGAATATTGTTATTTTGTGTCTGTAGTATTTAGCAGTTCTGATAGCAGAGAAATTTTACAGTACAACAAAAGAGAAGGTTTTTTACTCATAAAACCCAATAAAGGTACTGCTTGAGGTGCTCAGACTGCGCGAGATCACCAGTTTCTCTGTGGCTTCTGCTGCCATGAACTGTGGATTTGCCCCGTGCAGAACTTACTGCTACAGCCTGATGTTCTTACAGTCCCTTACTTTATTGGTTCTTAAGAATAAAGTAACAAAGTGCACTAACTGTTGCTCTTTCTGAACAATGCACATGCAGCATCAAACACTGTGCAAGGATGGATTAGACCATCTTGGTCTATTCTTACGCACAAATTCCTTGTCCTGCCTTGAGTCACAACCTGCTTTCCTTCCTTGCATGAATTTTTAATGTTCTCTGTACTGAGTATTGGTTGGTAGATGCACTTCAAAATTATTTTTTGTGATCTAGGCTCTTCATAAATGAAAGAAATGAATTAGAGAGCCTTTGACACTGTAAAGTGGGTGATGAGTGCCAGCTTACTTGGCTTGTCTCCCTGCCCTTTACACCCCAGATGAACTGACCAGCTGTAGCCCATGCACTGACAGGTGAGAGTATGGCCAAGCCTCTCCTCACTGCCAGCTTCAGCTGCTGTCTTTGCTGCAGCCACTCAAGTCCATGCCAGTACCACAGCTAGAACTGACACTTCTCTGGGAAAGAGGACACTTGCTGGGTGTGCCCACATTCCCTCTGCCATGGGGAGCATGTGGGGCTGGGTGTGCTCCAGCCTTGACACCAACAGAGAACCTGAGCTTGGTCCTGCTAGAATACAATGTAGGTGACCCACAGGCAGAAATTTGGACACAAAAGTTTTGGTCAGAGCACACTGCATCCCTCTCTAGCATGAGTACAGAGGCTAGTAGAGCTTCCAGAAATTTAATTCCCTTGGCCCCTCTGAAAATATCCACAGACAAAGTAGTGAATGCTTCTTATGGGGCAGTTGTGTTATTCATTTTTCATGTCTGTTGGGAACTAGGTGGGAGCCCACTGTTCATGGCCATCTCTGTTGGATAGGAGCTGCAACCCAACACAATTATGTTGCTCATCATTATGGGGGGCAGAGGGAGTTGTTCTTCTCTCTGCTTTTCCCAGTGTCAATGTCAGCCTTGTCTCCTCTCTTTTCAGGTGTGCCAATGCTGTTTGTTATCCTCTGGGGAACTGTCAAGTACCTTTATGAAGATGAGGGGTTGGTTTAGTTCTGATTTTTATCGCTATCTCATTTGTGCTGTGTGTGCACCAGCAGGTCGTTGTTTGCTTTCTGTTCAGTGTGGTTTGCTTTGGCAATGTGCTGAAACCTCACATAATTGCTTCTGTTTTGTCTGAAGGTCTTGCATAACATTTCAGAAAGGGGCATATGTTTTTTTCATCAGAATTTTCTGCATGTCTGAATGAATCTATTCTTTTGCAGGTCAAGGAAAGGTATGTTTTGTTTTTGTGTACTTACAGTATCAACAGTAGGAGTCATCATACCCAACCAAGACCGTTCCTGATACTGTGCCTTTGGCAGTAGCCTTTACAGTTGTTTCAGAGAAAGGCAGCAACCTCCCACAGGATTCTGCCTGTGATTTGTAGTGATTAGCCTATGCCTAGCAGCAGAGAAGTGATTGCCTTTTCTTGTTTAAGCTCCCATTATTTAGATTTTCTTAAAATAAAGGCACATTCTCTGTCTGCTTACATTAGTCTTGCTGAACTCAACTATGTCACGCACAAGACTGCTGTAGAACACAAAATACTTTTTGTCCATTTTTACCATGGTGGCTGTTCTGAAAAAAATTACCTTGGTGTATGCTTTATATACCAAATAGCATTGTAGTTTGTTGGGTTTTTTGGATTTAAAAAAAAACCAAAAGGGAGGAAAGTAGCTTCTTTTTAGAGACACTGGCTGCCTGGAAATATTTGGGTAGCTTTCTTTGTGATGAAAGAGCATAAATTTATTTCTTTCATTTTTATTATTAACTTATTATTTAATCAGTTTTCCTCTTACTTAGTTTCCAAACTACCCAGCCAGCACTTTTGTAGAGGATTTTTTTTTCTTTTCTTTTTTCTCCCAGACAGAATCATTGCTGGAGAGATGCTGCAATGTGAAAATGCAGTTTAGTCAGAGCCACCCCCAGACTGTTTTCTGGTGTTTGTGAGTATTAAGAACCAGCTCTTTTTTTGTGTTCCTCATAGTATTGATCCAGTTCAGTCAAAGCTGCCTTTTCTGGCCTAAGCGATGCTAGGATTTTTTGACTTTTCTTTTCAAGGTTGACTTGATGATACTCTGTAGCAAGACTGTGGCTGTACTGATTGTTGAAATTATCAGAATAGGTGTAGAGACCATGCAGCCTCTGAACAGGCGATGCTGCATGGGCATATCTTCCCACTGATGTAGAAAATGTATTCAAAGTGCTCATGCTGAGCCTCCCACATTATGCCGTGCTCAGAGCTGATTTATGTTTTCTTTTAAGGAAAGCTGTCACTCATTGCCTTCAGCAGACCCTAAAAGGGGCAATTTTGCACATTATTGGATTTTCTAAATCTTGTCTAAATATTTGTAAAATACAGCAATAAATAACCACGTGCAGCAGCTGCTGTGAAAGACAAGATTTCTGTGCCTTGGGCAGGCATTTGCTGGAGCAACCAGGGGTATCTTTCATGCTGTTTGCCATAGCTCTGTCACCATGCAGCGGGCTGTAAATTTCATTTGTGATTTAACTACTTCCCTAGCTATGAAGAATAACTGGAAATAAATGTGGTCAGGGCTGGGAATTTGAGGCAGTCCTGTGAACATAGCAATATGAATAAAGGACTGAAGCCTGCAAGACTTGGTTGCACACTGGCTTCTTCTTTCCTTACATGTGCAAGTGTAAACTCCTTTAGCATGCAATTACTGCTTTAAAAAGTGAGCTATTGAAAAATATTTTGTCTAGATTACAGATACTATTAAAGGCAAGATGTTGTTCTTAGTTATTAGACTGTGCCTAAAAAGCTGATACTTACATATTTTTGCTTCTGTCTGCAATTAAGTATGGGAGCAAAACAGTCAGCCTTCAATCCTTTTTTTTTTTCCATTCAGCTGTAGCAATTCAAGGTAAAAATTCAGTGTTTTAACTTTAGAAGGGGACTAGTGGATTGATAAGCAAAGGCAGAAACATCCCGGTAGTATTTTTTTCACTGGACATATTCTCCATTCATGGCTCTGAGGCTATTAGTTGCCAAGCATCTTCTGAGTGGTGCTGAGCAAACTGTAGGGATAGATCCCAAGCACAATAGATATTGGTGTATTTATCAATGTGGCAATCACAGAAAGCACAGATGGGTGAAAAATCATGTAGAGATCTACCAATTTTATTTTCTGGATGCTTCAATAGTCATGACACCTTAATTGACCTGTAATGGTTTTTTTATTGCACGTATTTGTATAAATTTAGAGGTAGCTAAAATTGATGTGTGCCACAGGAAGCAAATTAACCCACACAGAAATGTGGCAGAGTTAATGTAAAGAATTGTTTCTCAGCCTCTGTTATTATAAAGAAATTTTTTAATTGCCTCTGCATCTACTGCAGCTAGTGAGAAAATTAGAACTCCACTTCCAGCTGTGCCTATTATCCCATCAGTCTTGAGGTGTTCAAATAAAATTAATTTCAAAGGCTCCATGAAGCTGGCTCCCAGTCACACATACCAATTAAGAAGTTCTGTTACTCAGAGTCTGGCTCAGGTACACTGACTGCACACAGTCTGCACACCTTTTTACTCCAATACCTAAAATACAATTGAATTGGAGGCTGTAGAGCTGCTGGTGGCAATAATAAGCTTTGTACTCATTAAACTGAAATTGAAAGAAAAATGAAATCCCCAGCCCTTCTCAGATTTGCAGTCCCTGCAAGGGAGTGTGGAATTCCCACAGCCGAGCTGCTACGCTTTCCTCTCCAGTCCGTGAGCACTTGCAGGTGTGTGGTTGTAGCATGGATCCCTCCCACGTGCTGCATGGTTTGCTCTTTTCTCTTAAACTATCCCACTACAGGGCTGGGGAGGGTTTCAGCTGCACCAGCATCACCCAAGCTGAACTTTCATATGTCTGTTAAGAAGCCTTAGGGAAAATTGTGCATATATATGTTTTGGCAGAACAGATTTGGAGATGAAGAGAAACCTTTTTTTTGGTAAAGAACCTATGTTTTACGTAGTGCTGTTTCCTAGTTTGTTTCACAGCCTGTGTAGCTGAGAAACCTGCTGGCTTTACTGGTCACTGTTGCTTTTGAGTAATGCTGAGCAGGAGGCTAGCAAAGTTATTTCAGGGAGATAATAAGAATGCTGTCACTGCAGCAACAAGCTAAGTGGCACATGAGCACTGCCCTAACACCTGGGACATGGTGCACAGACAGGGCCCATCACGCAGTGGTGGTGGCTGGTTGTGGCCAGAGGGGGACCAAAAGGAACAAGATGTGCAAACCCTCGGTGTAAGGTTCACTTCAAAACGGTGATCCCAAACTGTGGCTGCCACGACTTCGCTTGTCATTTTCTCCTGTATTGTTCAAGGAGACAGAAATTTAAAACGCTAAAATGAGACTCATGTGGAAAATGAAGTATTATATTGCTGCAGCATGCTACTTACTTGGCAGAGGGCTCAGGTCAGCAGAAGTTAGGAACTGTTGCTCCCATTTTTGATTTTACTTGTTTATAATTTTTAAAACTCCCTGCGGGCCTGAAACCTTGTGCATATGCACTGAAGGAGCTGGAGCTTGCAGCTGCAGTTGCTTTCCCCTGGTTGAAATTAGTGACTTCTTTTTGAAAATAAGGACAGATAAAATAGATGACTGATCTCAATAATGATATGAGAATAATGATGGTAAGTAATGGGATTCTGAACTAACAAGCAATTAAATAAGATGGTCTGATATCGGAGACTAAGAATAATAAAAAATAGTGCAGGATGAGGAGGGTAGGAACAACAGCAGAAAGATCAGACTCAAACAGGTTTCCCCCCCTTCTCCTTTCAGCCAAATGACAAAGTTGACCTTGGTTTTAATGGAGTAAATCTTCACAATTAGTGGATGATAATTCATAGCAAATTGTGGAGGAGAGCTAGCCATTAGTGAGCAAAAAAGGATGGTGAGTAGTATCCAGTTGGATTATGATAGCTGCAATAGTACAAAGCATTCAATGTTTCTAAGAAGCAGCTACATCTGTTTCCATGTCAGCATGATGTGCTTTCCTAGTATCTAGTCCTTAATATTGTTTTCCATCTGCATTGCTGGAACAGGATGAAAAGCAAGAGATTTTAGTAATGTACTGAAACTTTTCCTTCATCTCCTTTTTGTCCTCTTACTAGTTGCTGGACCAGAAACTATAACATGAATTACTGGCTGATCATCAGGCTGCCCATTCTCATCGCCATCGGGGTGAGTCTGGGACACGTGCTGTGAGATGGCACATTTCCCTGAGAACAGCACGATATGGTACAAAGATGCACACGTGGCCATTGTGCATGTCCAAAGGCTAATAACCTTTGAGGCTGTTGACATTTTCATTCAGAAATGTGATTTTATGAAACCAAGTTGGTTTCTGTCACTGAAATTCCAGACTGGCATTTTGTTTCTTTAATTTGGCCACACGCTGTGATGTTGTAGCGGCAGGACATGATAACAGAACAGCATGGTGCAGCAGTGCTGCTAACTCTCTGTGAATGGAAGGTATGAAAGGTAGTTCAGGGAGACCATTGATACTATTTCAGGTACTGGGCTACAAAAGAGCCACAAAATGTGTGGCATTGTGTAGAAATGCCCTGTTCTGCAGGCACAATACTGTGTCAGGCTCAGACCTCCAGACAAGGCAAATGGGCCAACCCACACCTTTACTGTGTCTCACTCCTCAGAGAATAAGTAGGGTCCCCTGCTTTGTGTAATGAAGTGCCTGTGTTTTCAAGGGTGGGTTGTGCATTCACAATATGTATTTAGACCACAATTCCTTAGCAAGGAGTTGAGTTCTCTGGTAAATTCTGCAGCTGCTGCGTAGCAGGATGCACAGAGACCTACAGATGCATACACAAGCCAGCCTTTTGGAGTAGTTACGCACATGTTTATTGATGGTGATAAAAATTCTTCCTTCATTTCTCCAGGTAAATTTCCTCATCTTCATCAGAGTTATATGCATCATCATCTCCAAACTGCAGGCTAATTTGATGTGCAAAACTGACATAAAATGCAGGTATGTCATAAGGTGGTCTGACCTTTTCATGCTCATCAGAATAAAAGTAGACAAGGACATACATGGAAGGAGTGGGTTGACAAAGGTGGTTAAAGACCACCGCCCTTGAGTAATGCACAGGTGTGGTGTCACACATTGGTGTAAATGCTTGGACAGTCAGTCTGCAGAAAAGCCTCAGTGAAGCCAGGGCAGGTATCTCACCTGTGTTATAAGCAGCAAACTTGGTGTCTGTCACTTTACGGTCTTCCATTAGACTGGATGAATATTAATTAAGCAGATACTTTTAAAATACTTGCAGCATATGCAAGTACTGAGTGTTAGAGTCCTTGAAATCACCCAGAGAAGGGCAGCAAAGCTGGTGTAAGGACTGGAAGGGATGACCTCATTGCCTTCTACAGCCCCCTGAGGAGTAGAAGTGTAGAGGGAGGTGCTGAGCTCTTCTCTGGGGTAGCCAGTGATAGGACGTGTGGGAATGGTTTGAAGCTGCAGCAGGGGAGGTTCAGATTGCACTTTAGGAAGCATTCCTTTACTGAGAGGATGGTCAAACCCTGGAATATGCAGAGTGGTGGTCAATGTCCCAAGCTTGTCAGTGTTGGAGGCATTTGGACAGTGCCCTTAAGAATGTGTTTTAAGTATTGGACAGGTGGTCATCGTAGGTTCCTCCCAACTGAAATACCCTATCTTACTCTAATTTGAACAAAATAATATGAGTGGATAGAAATAAAAGCTTTCACTTCAAGGAAGACAAGATGGGATCATTTTGAGTTCTTGTTCTTCTTGCCAGTTGTTATTGGGACAAACTTTCAATCTTGAATGCGTGAGATGTTTCAAGAGAAATGTCAGGGCTATCACAGAAATGTTCAATTTTTGGTTTGCAGACTTCAGTCTATCTGTGTCTGTATTCTTCCTGTTATTTAATCACCTTGCTAAGATTCATGGTTGCATCCTTCATTTCTGCATCTTGACATTTATATTGCAGTCTGAAAAACAGTGTAGGAATAACAAGTTAGGTCTTGAAGTGTGGAGCTACGTGCTGTGGTAGCTGGACTGCTGCTGGCACTGGACTTAGCTACTTTGACATTGGGTATTTCAATGCTGCAGCCTTCTAAACTAGACACAGCATGTATTTTGGAGTGTTTTTATCAGTGTAGAGTTGCCGTGTATGTTACCTGCCTTCTTTACCTCACATGAAATTTTGGAAATCCTAATGTGTCTTGAGAGTTCAAAGCAAAGATGAGGACTTGTCTGAGCTGGAGGCTTTGATTCCAAGCCCACTTGTATAGAAAATGGAGTATTTTCAGAGGGTCACAGTGAAAGGACAAGGGCAGAGGTCACAACTTATAGCAAGAGAAATTCCACTTGCATGTCAGGTGAAAATGAATTCACAGTCAAAGTGGTCTGATGCTGGAAGGAGGCCCAGAGGGGCTTTGGAGGACCTTGGAGATGCTGAAAACGTGGCTGGACACAGCCTTGAGTAACCTGCTGTGAACTGGAGTTGGGCCGGAGGCTGCCAGAGGTGCCTTCCAACCTGAATGATTACATGATTCAGAATAGCAGCCAATAGCCCTCAGGCACACAAGATCTACAAAGGTCTGACAGCCCTGCTAATTGAGTGATTTTGCATCTATTGACTTGTCTCAAAACAGATTGTTGTGAGATGTTGGCAAATTCTGTGGCCCAGGAAGCTCCCACATGATCCTCAGGCATCTTACACTAACCTGTTGGGTGGCTGGCACGTATGTCTATCAAAAGAGAGTTAAGGATCGTTCTTGTGAATTTTTTCCTGTGGTTGTGTACCGTGAACTCTCTCACAGGTGAAAAATAATTTATTTCAGGTTGGTTTGTCTTTCATCCTTTGCTAGCTGTGTCTTTGAACTTGACATCACTCATTTCAAGACAGTTTGATTGCTTTGACAAAGTGTTCCGCAGTTACAGGTAGTTACAATGGTTAGAAATTTAACATGCCACAGAGATGGGAAGGAATATCAAGTACTCCTCCCTTTGCCAAGGTGTTTTTAAAAGATTCCAGTTATTGGTAGATTACATCTTTCAGGTCATCATGAAGGTAGGTTTTGGTTGTCTTTCCCAATTACTGGTGAAGAAAAGAATACAGAGGAAAGGCATCACAGGTACAAGAAATCACATGGCTTCTTACTGAGTTTGGAAGATTTTCCAGATGCAATAGAGCCAGTAGCTGGATACAGAGCTTTGCTCTCTCCAAGAAATGGTCTGCAGTGAAGTGGTAGGGGAGGTTAAAACTTGTGGGAACCTACTAAGATTATCTTGAGGAAGTTTTTATCGTGCAGCCTCTGGAGGAGGACCTTGCATCACAAAGTGGTGCAGTGACTTACCAAAGTTGAACCCGTGTCAGAGACAGAATGCAGGAACAGTGACTCCCAGTGATCATTTGGATCAACAATGGTCTCTTCAGTGGCACTGTGTTTTTTAATTTCTTTGTGGTCTTAGGTTGGCCAAGTCTACGCTGACTCTGATCCCACTGCTGGGGACCCACGAGGTCATCTTTGCCTTTATTACTGACGAGCATGCCAGAGGGATGCTGCGCTTTGTGAAGCTTTTTACTGAGCTCTCCTTTGCTTCTTTCCAGGTAGCACTCACAGTGTGCCCACGGGCATAAGATATTTTTAAATTGCTATTTGGGGACCTGCTTTCTCTCTCAGTCATTGCATGCCCTGTTCCTTATATTTCTCAGTTTAGTACTGGATGTTACAGGATTATGACAGTGGAAGGGAAGGTGTAAGAACTAATTTTTTAACAGCCAATTTTACTACAATAAACTGGTATTTGTGTCCACATATTAATATTTACTTCCTATCGTTTGCCTCAGGGCAATAAGAAAATTATCTGTGGTTTCCTGTAATTGTATAATGGCACTGCTGAAATCACCTTTTGTGCTTTCTCCAGTGTTCTTGATAGTCCTTGGAAAATCTGTGCTGTGAGAGGTAGCTGTCTCCAGCTGTAACTGCATGTGAGGAGGACGTAGGTTTATTGTGATTTTTGTTTAACTGTTGCCTTAGGTAAGGCCATTTCAAATGAGTCTCCTTGTGTAAGGAAATCATTATTCTTTTAGTTTCCCTGCACAGTCACTCATTCCCTGTTTATCAAGCACAGAGCTGTATTTAAGACTGCTGTGAACTGCTTGCTTATGAAGTTTATGACTTGAAACCAGGTAAGGAAGAAGGGGAAAGAAATCACTAGACAAAAATAACAGATTGAAGAAAACAGCAAGTCCTTTTTCCTAATATCATGTGCTTTGACACATAGTTTGGTTAAACCTCCACTCTGCCGTCAGAGATGACAGGACCAAAGATTCTCCACCTTTCAGTCTTATCAGGGACATGCCAGTGTGGAGCCTCTAGCCCTCTGCTAGTGAGTTTGGCAAAGTGAAGAAACTGCTCTGCTCACTGTTCTTCTGGTTTTTGTTGATTTCAGGGGCTGATGGTTGCAATTCTTTACTGTTTCATCAATAATGAGGTAAGAGAAACACTATTTGTTCCAATTTGCCTTATCAGCATACACTATAGGAAAAGGAAATTGAAAATGGTCTTGAACTGCTAAATTGTCCTTATTCAGGATTTTTTTTTTTACAGATCCTTCCCTGCACAGCTCTGTGGGATAACTCATCAGACAAATGTGTTTGGAAGGAATGCAGGCAGTGTAATTTAGGTTCTCTATTTGTAGATGTGGAAATCTCACAAATAGTGTTGCTTGCAGTTGTGTAGGTTGCACTGGTGGATTCTTTAATTAAGAATTACAGCTGCTCTTAATCTGTTTTATAGTGCTTCTTATTTGCTTGTTTTTGACAATGTGGAAGTGGAGTCCATTTTATTCTATGAACTCAGCTCAGCTGGCTGGTGAAGTTGGAGAATCCTCATGGCTATTGCTGTACAGTTTGGTTTCATTTGGTTTTCCTGTGGCCCAGCTACTTGAAGACGACATTAGCACTCTCTCATTAAAACTTAACTTCACAGAGTGGTAAACTCACAGGCTGAGAAGATAATGTACCTTTGGCTTTGAGTTAATTGATTGGAAGTACAATCTTCTGTGGTTTCTGCTGAATCCCAGCCCTGTTGTGGGAAAGGGTATTGTTCTGTTTCAGTATTGCAGGAATCTCCCATGTTACCTTCTAAGTGATTATTATTCATTCATTCAGCAGCCAGGTTTGTAAGGGAAGCAAACACTACTCGTTTGGCAGTACATTATTAAATTAAATGCACATCAATATGTTTTACACTCACACAAAATCGACTTTTAACGATGACATGGTAATTCAAGATAAGTTATTGAGAGACAGGCCTCATCAAGATATTGGACTCAGTAAAAAAATGTGCTATTTGTGTCATTATGGCCAGGCTGGAGTCAACAGAAAAGCAGCAGGCATCCTGAACTAAGCCTTGCAGGAGTCTGCTCACTTTTGTAGCTTGTGGGCAAGATTTTATTGAAGTGAATCTGTTAATTGTACTGCTTACCAAAATCAGAGGTGAGAAGCAGCAGACTTTGCTGTTGTGAATGAATGTCATTTGCTGTGTGTCGTGAATTAGACATTCAAATTCCTTGTATGGCTTTACAGGTGTACTTCAATTCTGAGACGCAGCACCGTCTGCTGGTGGATCATATATTTCTTTTGATTCACCTTGGCATTTGCTCATACATCCCCTGTGCATCTGCAGCCAGGCCTCTGATGAGTAGTGCTCAATAACTTCCTTCACATGATACAAGGGCAGAGTTACATCATAACCCAAACTTTATTACAAGCCCTCAAACAGGCAGGCTTGTTTCATTTGAGGGAGCTTGCTGTGTAATAGCCTACCTATGTTTCTAAGAGATCCTCCAAATCCCTTGTTACTATAATTCTCTTGCCTTTGTAATATAGTTCATAAAATCAACCACAGTGTGCTCAGCTTCACTGACAGACAATCCAGGGTGAATTATTTTGCTTGTTCCAGCTCTTGTTAAAAGAGGGGAGTAGGATTTTGTCAAGCCCAGTCATCAGCATTCATAAAATAAATTTGTGTAAAGAGTTTAAGTAAAGTCTCTTCTAAACTATACGAGAATTCTTTTCCTAGACTAAATGAGGAACTGTCTTCTGACACACTGTATGTGTCCAAAGACTATCTTTGTTTGCAATGTGGTCTACATTTTATTTTTGTCTAACTCACTGACTCCTTTTCTTTTTCCTTAACCATACAGAATGAAAGTTCTTTGCAAGTCCTAGTGCCCAGAGCAAGACTAGAAATGAAGATAGAAGTGACATTAATGTCCTTTTCTAATATCTACTTCTGAAAAACAAATTAGAATATGTTCATATTTGAGTCTTATTTCACGTGGAAAATTCTGGATTTTCTCTGAACTTGCTCTGAAAGCCAACAGTAGGGTCTCATGAGATTGCCTGTTACCACCAATGTTCTTGGCATATTTGAGCTAGGCTTAATATGACCAATTTTTCTGTTGTTAGTACTGCTTTCTATAAGAAATATTTTAAACCACAGAGATGCTACCTTTTTCCACCAGTTAGTTCAGGATGGTTCAGGTTTCATTCTCTGTAGTCTTGGTTCTCCTTTTTGCCTTCTTGATATTGCAAGGGAAGTACAATTCACTCTCTTGTACCTTAAAGAATCTGTCCTGATGCCAGGACTCCTGAGGTCTTGAAATACTGTCCAATCCTCCCTTTTGCTTTTGTCATTCTCTATAGAAACTATTAATTAAACTCTTCCATCAGCTCCATTCCATCCCATTTTAGACCTACTTTCCTTTCACTATGATTTGTTGAGATTTTTTTGCCAAAATTTAGGGGGTTTTTATAATCAGATTCCAGATTCATTGCCACACTGTCAGCTTCCTTCCCCATTAGCTGCATAAAGCTCAGTCAGCAGCTTTCTGTGAGAGGTCTTCTCTAGCTTTTAATCTCAATGACCATCTTTTTCAAGTTCTCACACCTCTTCCCTTTCTCCTTTTAAAATACTCGACATAAAAATTTTTCTTCTTCCCCTTTCTCACATGTCATGGTTTAACCTCAGCCAGCACCGTGCAGCCACTTGCTCATTCCCTCTTGGTGGGGTGGGGAAGAGAATTGAAGGAGTAAAAGTAAGAAAACTCTTGAGTTGAGATAAAGACAGTTTAATAGGTAAAGCAAAGCAAAACATGGAATTAATTTACTACTTCCTCCTGGCAGGCAGGTGTCCTCCCAGCTTCTTGTACATCTCCAGCCTGTCTGCTGTCGGGGTGGGATGAGACGCAGAAGAGGCCTTGGCACTATACAAGCCCTTCTCAGCAGTAACAAAAGCATCTCTATATTACCAACACTGTTTCCAGCATAAATACAAAACACAGCCCCATACTAGCTACTGTGAAAAAAAATTAGCTCTACCTCAGCCAAATTCAGCACATCATGGGAGCTCTGTTCTTGGTATCCTTTTTTCCTGTATAGCTTATTTGTGGGGTATCTTACCAGCACAGGGAAGTTACTAGGATAATTCTTCTGCTGAAAGATCTGTAGACCTACTTCTGTGCTCAGGAACTGCCTCTGCAAAATAAATCTAAACCTATTCCTTTGCTTATACATCTGAAGCCATCTAGGCAAAAGCTTAGTTCATCACAGGCCTTTTCCTAGCACCTGGAGAGAAAACTGATATTATGCCAGTCAAATCCATTCCTAAGATAGACCAATTCCTACAGTCTTTTGTCCAGGTCTTCCATTCACTTTATCTCAGTTTTGCAGGCTATTTGTATCATAGCTCAAGCTTGTCATGTCCAGCTGGAGTAAAGACTTGCTTCCTCCCTTTCACTGACCTGAAGGTACTTGTTTCTATTGCTCATTGACTTACTCTGTCAGTCACTACATTCATGCTTTCATTCAGGATTTGCCAGTGAATGCCTGCAACAGCTTTTTCCCAGTGCTGCCTTATTGTCTTCCATGCCCACAAAAGATGCCAAATACTGGAGTGATAATATGGTCAGTTCTTTTCCTGCAGACACTATGGTTCCTGCATTTCTGCCTTCATCTGACTGTCCTCCCTCATTCTTCTATGCCAAGCTACCCCAGACTCACTGTCTTTTTCTGGTGTCTGTGCACCTTTTGACACAACAAACCCCCCTTACCATGGTAAAATACAAGCTTCTGTCTCAGCATCTTTCCTTCTGACCCATTTGGTTGTGACAGTGGAGGGACAGATTCTGGATTCTGACAGATTGTCAGAAACAGAGATTCAGCTGGTTCCATCAGGACAGTGTTCAATACAAGGGCTGTAGCCCAGAGCTGACAAGCACTGATAGAGGTACGCACCAGGGGAAGACAATTAGTTTTGTAAGAGTTTGCTCCTTTTTTAGGACTGCCTCTCAAATTCAGTATTTCACAGTGAACAAGCAAAGAAAGCAGACATACAGCAGCTGGCTCCCTAGGAAGTTTCCTTCAGAATATGAAGGTTTCAGCAGCCTGGCATGATGACAAACCTGAGCTGAAACTGCCATCAGCCTACTTAGTCTCTTGGTGGTCAGTAGGAGATCCTAAAATAAAAGAAAAAGCATCTCTCCAGAGAGGGCTCCCTTAAGTGACCCACCTACAGTGAACTTACTGCCAGGCTGAAGTACACACCATAATGAACTGATTATTGTGGTTGCACTCCAGCCTTTATCTGGAGTAACAAGCGTGCAATTTTATGTCCTCTGCCTTACGTGTTAAAAGCTAATGGAGTTCTTACTTCAGTCAAGTGCCAAGAACTTTGCCCGTGGAACAGGGAGATCTAAATTCTGTTCTTGTTTAGCAGTTACAAAATCCTGGATAAATTTCCAAATGAGTGCAAATGTTAGACAGTTCAACCCAGAACCTGTGACAAGATGAGCATACTTTGTAGCTTTAAGAAAAACTAGCATCTGGAATGAGATACTGTAATTGCTATTTTAAAAAGGGGAGTAAGTACAGTATTTAACCTGCTTAATTTTTGTTTTCAATTCTGAATAAACATTTGGTTTTATATGAAATAAGAAGAACCCACGTAAATATTCAAAGAACAAAAATAATCCAGGACATAATAATGTTTAAATCAAACCAGAAGTTAGAACTCTTAAGAATACCTGTGGTGCAATATTGAGCAGGAAGCCAGTCATTTCAGCTGTTTCATGGCTGATAAGCAAAGTCAGCTTAATTGTTAGTACTGGTAGAGCATAGAGCACAATCAGTATTGAGGTGAATACAATTTAGAGCAAAATAATGAAGGTAAGATTTTCTGGTTCATAAAAGAGCTTTTTTTTTACAAGTGAAAATGAATGTCATCATTATTTTAAATGTGGAATGGCCTACAATGGATTAATGAGATAGTTGGATAATTGGAAGCAATAATACTGCAGGTTTAAAGCACTTGCAGCTTTTCTCAGTAGTGTGGTATCCTTGCTTTTTTCTTATGGAGTCATTTAAAGAGCTGATCAGTTCTACATTCATTCCTTTTGTTTCCTTCTCTGCCTCTGTTAGGTTCAGATGGAGTTTCGGAAAAGCTGGGAGCGCTGGAGATTGGAACATTTCTATGTCCAGAGAGACAGCAGTATGAAACCTCTGAAGTGTCCAGCCAACAGCATCAGTAGTGGGGGCACAGTAGGCAGCAGTGTGTATGCTGCCACTTGTCAGGCCACATTCAGCTGAGACTTCTGCAGGTGAATCAGACTGAGAACAATGAACTGTGTAATATACCTGAAAACCCTTAAATACCCAAGCAAGTGGCTTAAGTTTGCCATCTCCAGAGAGAAACTTAAGCATATGCCGCTCATCGCCTGCAGGCTGTTGGACAAAGGTTTCTAGGGAAAGCAATCTGCTAATGTAATCAACACATCAGAGGAAAAATTGATCACGTCTAAAGTAAGTTAAAAGAGTTTTTTCCTATTTGCACACAAGGCCTCCGGGGGTCCAAAACTTAAGCATAGCATTGATCCAGTCTGAAACCACAGGGTCAATGGCTTATTACTGTTGAGTGGGTGAGCTGAGTGATCGACTGATTAAATTACAAGGATATGGAATATGATTATTGCCAAAAAATACATTCAGACTTTTCCGGGGATAGGGAATGGTGCCATCACCATATTAGGAAAAAAATAATTTAGTGGGACACAACTTGTGTTTCAGGGAAAAATCAGTTTTGTAGCAGGAGTTTACCAAAGTTAAAGCTGAAAATATGCTAACCTGTTTTCTGGGTTGGTGAAGAACAGCATCCTGAAGGTCTGTCAATATACAGCAGGTAGTGTAGGGAACACTTCGGAGTACTATCTTTAAGCTTCACTTAAAAAAAAAATAAAAACCAAAACAAAAATGCAGTATCTGTTAGGAGCCTCTTCTGCTAGGAATAGGTGCACATTATCTCTGTTGACATGGATGGAAATGTCCCCTGCATGCACAGCCCTTCCATGGTCAGTGCTAGTCTGCCCACCTGGTGGGCACACAGGCGTTCACAGGGATGGGATGACGACTTGCGTTTCACGAGAACGTTTCCTGTCTGAGCTTTACTCTGCTTCTTGTGGGTACAACCACACAGAAAGAAGTCAGCTTGTGGCCGCCGCTGGTCTTGGCAGATCTCTCTTCATTGAAAAGATTCGGTAGCTGGCAGTGTGGACTCGCTTTTGCTTCCCCTCCGGCCTTGGTCCTTCTCTCCTGTGACGCAAGGTACGGACACGCGCGGAGGAGGAGGCGGCCCTTGCGCAGGGCGCGGGTTCAGGACCAAGGACAGCTCCCGCCCCCTGCCCGGGGTGGGCTGCCATCCTCCAGAGCCTGCCTGCTTCCCATCAGCGGCAGTCCAAAAAAACCCCAAACAAAACCAACAACTCCAAACAACAACAACAACAAAAAACCCTGAACTCCATGAGCTTTTTTTCGTCTGTTTAAAACAACAAGGACTTGTGCAGTGCAGACTGCATCTGCACTGTGTAGTGTGTTCCATCCCTGATGGTGACAAGAGTTGCTGGGGAAAAGCAGAAGTACCTTCAGAAGCAGGATGTGATCCATTGCATCACTTAATAACAAGCTTTACACATCTTCACTCTGCTCTTACTTGGGCTCCCTTTACAACAGAGGCAAACTGCCAGAGGCTAGTTCTGAGAATCTCCCTGTTCACAGATTTCTTGTAATAAATAAGTAACTTCCGTGGCATAGCAGTTACGACAACTCAGCAGAAATAACCCCCCCTATTTTCAGGTCTCTTTGCACTTGCATTCACAGCCCCTATTGCCAAGAAAGTGGACTGGATATCCTGGGATGTAACTCAGCATCTTTCCTGCCTGAAGCTAGATTGCTTTGCATGGGATTATTTAATCATTGTATTAGAATCCTAATTGCCAACAGCATGGATTAGTTTTGCAATCATAAGGTTAGAATTGAATTAGAGACAATGTGTTACCTTCTTCTGCTATGATGCTTGTAATTGAGCTCCAGGGAGAAAGACATGTTTGCAGAAATCCACCACAGTTCTCAGGCTGGCTTATGTGTCTCCAGCATGCTGGCTTCTCTGCAGGCTGCTTCCAGGCCTTCCCTCCCTAACATCAGTTGCAGAGCTGACTTTGGAATGAAGCACTTCAGGTTCTTCTGTGAATTTAATAACTAGCTTCTGTGTTGTGTGACCATCAATACAATACTTGTCTACTTAACACACAGACATTAACTGCTGTCCTACAATTTAATTAATTAGCTTCCTGTATGTACAGAGTATGCTTGGTGTTTCTATCTAACGTCTACCCTGAAGTGCTTAGAATAGGAAAAAATTACTAAAGATAGTCAGTGGCAGGTGAAAGGGCAGCATGATGACAGATGCAATTTACAGCTGTGGGATAATGCACACTGGTGGGAATAATTTCACTCATTAATATTCAAGAGTGAATGCTGGTTTTCTAGGGCCCTGCTTAGTTGTGTGCAAACCTGGGGAAAAAAGTTTCTGCTGCTTGTGCAGCTCTTGGCACAGTGATAGTTTTGTGATGACAACAGGAAGTTACAGAAGTGTTTTAATTCACTACTGTGCTGGACAAACAAGTGTGTGTAATAAATGAAAGAGGACAGACAAGGGAATAGAGAGCATTTCCACGTGTGCTAACAAAGCTGTACTTAGTTGCTGTCACAAGCAAGATCCAAGAGCTTGACGTACTTTTGAGTTATTAGGCTGTTCTTGTCCCTCCTACTCATTTGTGAACTGATCTTCACTCTCCCACAAGAATAACTCCAGTTAACTTATCTTGGTGACTTCTGCTTTGTTAGAATACAAGAGAAAAGTAAGGTAACGAAGTGAGGTCTTAGCCAAGCAGAGAGCTGCAGAGGAAATTTTTCCCCCCTCTAATTAAGCTCTCACTTGTTCAGACCTTTTTAAATCTCCTCTCAAAACAGTTCATTGGAAGTAATTACCACCAAGCAGAATTACAATATTTCTGTAATTAGAGATTGAGCAAGGCCTCAATGCCAATTTCTACATCATACTTTATCTACTTCAGTAAATCCTTTTACAAGCCTTTGTTATTCATGCCATCTCTATTTCAAAATGTATAATGTACATTTATTTGAGTAGTATGAAATAAGCAAACCAACACGAAGCACTGGAACGGATGAACTGTGCCAATTTTTATTTCTTGTGCCTTTTGGCTTCATGCTCATTTTTTGTGGTAAATTGTTTCATGAAGCATTTAAATACAAGACTCTATAAATCCACCTGGACATAATGCAACTAGAGTTTATAGCAAGTGAAAACTTCATTTCCAGCATTGCTGCTATGAATTTTTATAATTTCATGGATCTTACCTTATATTTAATATTTATTTGCATTGATTTCCTTGTTTTAAAAAATACCCACAGAATTGAACTGTACAAGATGTCATATTATCAACTCCCCATAAACACTATGCTGATGTTTATTTTTATTGTTGTGAATAAAGTTTCAACTCACAAAATTCCTTTGCTTACAGATGTTTTGAGTATCATCTGACTACTTCTTACCCTGTAATTAGAATACTTTTTAAGAATGGAAAGATTACATCTGTGGTTCTTCCAAGGAAACAAAGCTTTATATGTGCAACTCTGTGTCCACTATCAGGAGACCTTTGACCCTGCTGAGCCAACGTTAAATCCAAAATGCAGTGCGTTAAGAGAGTCACAAGGAATCAGTAAGAATAGTGAAAACTCTGGGGGATTTTTACTGGAGGATGACAGAATATGTGCAAATGATAAAACTGTTTGCCTTTGAATAGCAGGATTTGGAATTTATACAACAGCCCAAGATAGAAACTGAGAGTGCTGTTGGGAGCTACTGTTAACACTTAGCAGTGTTAACATATTACATGTGCTTTAATCTATTACTCTCTTACTAGTCCGGTTATATTCAAAGCACCACTTTCTTTTGTTTCTCCAACAAATGATGAAACTTGTGAGTAAAGCCTTAACAATGGGTTTTAACTGTTAAATTAGAAAAGACATAATGGAATAGGCTTTGAAAGACCCATTTGTGACTTTTCTTCTCAACTCTGTCCTCAGAGACACAAGTTCAAGCAGCTGCTCTTCCAAATGATGACTTAATGATTTCATAGAATCATAAAATTGTTATGGTTTGAAAAGACTTTCATGATCACCAAGTCCAACTCTCTGTGTAGCATCCATGTTCAACACTCAAACATGTTCTCAGGTGCCACATCCACATGTTTTTTACATCCTTTAAGCAGTGGTGATTACTGCTTTGCTGGGCAGGTATGGCTCAATGCAATTATCTATANCAGCATGATGACAGATGCAATTTACAGCTGTGGGATAATGCACACTGGTGGGAATAATTTCACTCATTAATATTCAAGAGTGAATGCTGGTTTTCTAGGGCCCTGCTTAGTTGTGTGCAAACCTGGGGAAAAAAGTTTCTGCTGCTTGTGCAGCTCTTGGCACAGTGATAGTTTTGTGATGACAACAGGAAGTTACAGAAGTGTTTTAATTCACTACTGTGCTGGACAAACAAGTGTGTGTAATAAATGAAAGAGGACAGACAAGGGAATAGAGAGCATTTCCACGTGTGCTAACAAAGCTGTACTTAGTTGCTGTCACAAGCAAGATCCAAGAGCTTGACGTACTTTTGAGTTATTAGGCTGTTCTTGTCCCTCCTACTCATTTGTGAACTGAGGGCTTTGGGCCCACAAGAATAACTCCAGTTAACTTATCTTGGTGACTTCTGCTTTGTTAGAATACAAGAGAAAAGTAAGGTAACGAAGTGAGGTCTTAGCCAAGCAGAGAGCTGCAGAGGAAATTTTTCCCCCCTCTAATTAAGCTCTCACTTGTTCAGACCTTTTTAAATCTCCTCTCAAAACAGTTCATTGGAAGTAATTACCACCAAGCAGAATTACAATATTTCTGTAATTAGAGATTGAGCAAGGCCTCAATGCCAATTTCTACATCATACTTTATCTACTTCAGTAAATCCTTTTACAAGCCTTTGTTATTCATGCCATCTCTATTTCAAAATGTATAATGTACATTTATTTGAGTAGTATGAAATAAGCAAACCAACACGAAGCACTGGAACGGATGAACTGTGCCAATTTTTATTTCTTGTGCCTTTTGGCTTCATGCTCATTTTTTGTGGTAAATTGTTTCATGAAGCATTTAAATACAAGACTCTATAAATCCACCTGGACATAATGCAACTAGAGTTTATAGCAAGTGAAAACTTCATTTCCAGCATTGCTGCTATGAATTTTTATAATTTCATGGATCTTACCTTATATTTAATATTTATTTGCATTGATTTCCTTGTTTTAAAAAATACCCACAGAATTGAACTGTACAAGATGTCATATTATCAACTCCCCATAAACACTATGCTGATGTTTATTTTTATTGTTGTGAATAAAGTTTCAACTCACAAAATTCCTTTGCTTACAGATGTTTTGAGTATTATCTGACTACTTCTTACCCTGTAATTAGAATACTTTTTAAGAATGGAAAGATTACATCTGTGGTTCTTCCAAGGAAACAAAGCTTTATATGTGCAACTCTGTGTCCACTATCAGGAGACCTTTGACCCTGCTGAGCCAACGTTAAATCCAAAATGCAGTGCGTTAAGAGAGTCACAAGGAATCAGTAAGAATAGTGAAAACTCTGGGGGATTTTTACTGGAGGATGACAGAATATGTGCAAATGATAAAACTGTTTGCCTTTGAATAGCAGGATTTGGAATTTATACAACAGCCCAAGATAGAAACTGAGAGTGCTGTTGGGAGCTACTGTTAACACTTAGCAGTGTTAACATATTACATGTGCTTTAATCTATTACTCTCTTACTAGTCCGGTTATATTCAAAGCACCACTTTCTTTTGTTTCTCCAACAAATGATGAAACTTGTGAGTAAAGCCTTAACAATGGGTTTTAACTGTTAAATTAGAAAAGACATAATGGAATAGGCTTTGAAAGACCCATTTGTGACTTTTCTTCTCAACTCTGTCCTCAGAGACACAAGTTCAAGCAGCTGCTCTTCCAAATGATGACTTAATGATTTCATAGAATCATAAAATTGTTATGGTTTGAAAAGACTTTCATGATCACCAAGTCCAACTCTCTGTGTAGCATCAGCCCCATGTTCAACACTAAAACATGTTCTCAGGTGCCACATCCACATGTTTTTTACATCCTTTGAGCAGTGGTGACTACTGCTTTGCTGGGCAGGTATGGCTCAATGCAATTATCTATCTATTCAAAACAGCAGTAGATCATACAAATACATGTGCCACGAATGAAGTCTTTTTTGGCTTACAAATTGTGAAAACTGTAATATGAAGCAAACAGGGAATTATAATCAGACGTTTGGGTTAGATGAAAGACACCACTGCAAACCAGAGCACCAGCCTATGTTACATATATGGCTACTGCTTCACCTCGTTTCTTCAGAGCGAGCGAGGGTTCCAGCTGGTGCAGGGGAGAACAGCTGAGGGCCCTTCTACTGCAGGTGTCGTCAAACACCAGCCCTTGTCACCTGTGGCAAAGCTCTCGGCAGCCGCAGCTGTGACAAGGCCGTGCCTCTCGGGGCCGCTCCACAGCGGCCGAAACAGCTGCCCGGCCCCAGGAAACGAGACCAGAGCGCAGGCTTTGCTACAGCTTTATTCGGGACCGGCCGGCGCCGGGGGGCACCGGGCCGGCAGTAAGGCTCAAGCGGCGTTTTGCATAGGAGCAGACGCCATTTCCTCCCCCGAAGCCCCGGCCCTTCCTCGGGGCGGGGGTAGCAGGGCCGGCCCAGCACAGCGCAGTCCCCGCCGGGCCGGGCGCTAGCTGCCCGCGGCGGGCCGGTAGTGCAGCTCCCGCTCCAGCTGCTCGGCCGTCAGCGTCCCGGCGATGGCGGCGCAGCCGGGGTTGAAGACGGAGTAGGCGCTGAGCTCGCCGGGCCGCCGCTCGGCGGGGCCGCGGGTGCCGGCGTACATCCAGTAGAGCAGGGAGAGGACGAAGTAGGGTAGCCCGAGCTCCAGCTCCGCNGCCGAGCCGCGCCTGCGCCAGGGCCCGTGACGGCTCGGGGAGGAGGCGGGGCCGGGGAGCTGGGAGGGGGGCTGGGGTCCCGCCGTAGGGGGGTCAAGGCAGGCAGTCAGCCCCTCCTCGCCGTCCGGGACGGACCGCAGAGCCGGCAATTCGCGCTGGAGAGAAGCTGTAATTCACCAGAGGCCTCTTGTGTTTTGTTTTCACACAATCAATTAAGTTGGGAAAGGCGTCTGAATTTGAAAGGCGTCAAGTCCACCCTTGACCAAACACCAACTTGTCAAATAGATTATGACATTAAATGCCACGTCCAGTTATTTCTTGAACACCTCCACAGATGGGGACTCCAACCACCTCCCTGAGCAGGCCATTCCGATGTCTATTCAGCCCTTCTGTGAAGAAATTCCTCCTGCCACCCAACCTAAACCTCCTCTGGTGCAGCTGCGTCCTCTTGTAGTCGCTGGTTGCCTGGGAGAAGAGGCTGACCCCTACCCGGCTACAACCCCCCCAGGCCTCCTCTTCTCTGGGCTAAACAACCTTAGTGACTAATGTTGGCACCAAAAAGAAGAGGGGAGGGAGAGAATAAAGCATGGAGTGACCAAAGCCTGGGGAGGGGGAACGAGGCGTTCACAGCCGGGCTAACCAGCGACACTGGCGCTGGGCGTTCTCGCAGAGGTTTTAGCAGAGTGCTGAGCAGCTGGGGCAGGGCAGCGTGCAGGAGGAGGAGGGCACCGCATTTGGCCATTCACCATGTGGTGCCAGCAGCCAGGGCTCGCCCTGTGCCTCCTCTGCTGGCCCTGAAGAAAAGCCCGTGGTGGGCTCCCTCCAACACAGGCCCCCGGGCCTTGCCAGTATCTGTCCCACATTAACTTTAAATAAAATAATAAAATTGGGAAAACCAGCTCTATCACATCATGTTTCAGCTATCAGCACTGCCGAGAAATAAAAATTTATTTACAGAATCTGTCTCTTAGCCTCAGGAGTAAAGTATCTATCACTCTCCAACAGTAATAGTCAGCAATGAGCCATCATTTCATCCTGCAGTGCTGTTTCCAGTTACTTATAGCCTTCTCAGAAGTGACCTTTGGGGCTGAATGTCTCATGCATGTGTCAGCTCAGAAGTGAATATGAGAAGTCTAATAAAAATCAATTTGGGTGTTCTAAAGCTATCTTAATGTGGAAAAAATTGTGTTTTTCCCCAGCTAAATCATTTTTCAAATGCCTATTTTATGCTTGGTTACAAAATGACTTTCTTTTAACCTCCTGACTTTGCAGAGTGCAGCAATGAATAAAATTTTTCTCTTTATTTGTGGAAATTTGATTTTGAAATAACAGTCAAAAATGTTGGTAGATAGCCTGAACATTATTTTATTTTGATTTTTTTTTTCTTCCCCTTGTTCTACTGTTCATGGAAACAGCTCCTTGTTCTGTAGACTTCATTAGTCAAACTAATAGTTACATGTGACTAATACGTAAAATATCACCTCTGCAAGCTGTACCCAGTGATTCCTATGTTGTCAGATTTTACTCAAGATTTACCAGGTTTTGTATATATTTGCTAGTGTGCATCCCAATAGCTATTTTATAGGGCTACCTATATTGCCATGTATTGTCAGGAAACACGTAGAAGAGTGCCATGAATCATGCCTTTCAAGCTTAAGAGCACTCCAGTAACTTCATCTGTAAATGAGTGTTACACTACAGATAAATACCTAAACAAATTTGTATTCATAAAGTCTTAAATTACGTCAATGTATCCTGTTTTAAACAAACAGCTTAACTGTATAGACATTCAGTTTTGTTTATTTGTTTGTTTAACAAACCATATGAACAATTTGTTCCCTACTGCAGTGCCTACAAAAGTTCTTGGCAGTTCACCAAGGTTAATCTTTGGATCCTCAGCCTGTGTTTGGGAAGGCAGAGGGGACATGGAGAGGCTGAAGAACACTTTTGTGGGACTTGAATCACTTCATGCCTTTCTCTATCCATGAGAAGAACAAATGGAATGTAGTGGGTTTGTAGGTGTGAGGCTACGAGTCGAGTCTTTCTCCCCTTATGTCACAGCCAGTGATTAATCAAAAATGTTGGGTGCTATGGATGGATCTCTAAAGCTGCATTCTTTATAAAAGAAGTTCCGGAACTGCCCATCAACTTTTAGGAGGCAGCATTGCAATCACCTTAAAAACTTAGGTTTTTTGGGGTTTTTTAATCTTATTTCATACTAAATCATAACACAAAGCAGCTCACATGCGTATTTCTCTCTGCCAAGAAGAAAACCTTTGTTCGTTACAAATTTCCACTTCAGCAATTTTGAAACCTTTTCCTCTATCCCAGCAATCAACTTTTTGTTATATTTTAATATTTGTAACAGAGAAGAATCATTGCATTCTGTTCTCAGCCAAGTATCATCAGCTTAAGGAACTAAGGTTTCAAGCCATTAGGAACCTTGTCTATGGCACTCTATCAGCAAATGAACTGAAGGAGGTAAAAGAACTGACAGAACAAGAAAGCTGTCAAAGCCATGCCCAAAGTACTGTCGATTTTACGTTTTTGGGGTGGTGACTGCAGAGTTTTTTCTAATTAATTTTTAAATATGTCCACTCTTTCATGCCCCTTCAGGAAGAAAGAGAAGTGAAAACTAATTAGATGAAGTATTTTTACACGACAGATGGCATTAGAACTATTTGTGGCAAAATACCAACCCAGCTGAGTTAACCTAAGCGTTGATAGCAGCATTCAGATCCTGGGGCACCCTTTGCATGTACCACATGCATGTACCTGGCTTGTCACCAGGTCTTGGTGTCAGCCACCTCCTTGCTCAGTAGCACAGGCTCGGGCCTTGCCCAGTGGTTTGGAGTGTTGTTGCTTGCTTCTGTCAGCTGCAGATACCTGTTTGTGTATGCCAGCTTTTTCAGGTATCAACAGTAATCAAGTCACATTAATTCTCTTGATGGATTAATCTAATTCATTGTCAGGAGCCCTCTCCTTCATGAGATAAGCATTCACATTCACACTGATTTGCTAAGTGCCATAAATGCAGACAGAAGGGCAACACATTATTAATATAATGACCTAGCTTAATTAGTTCAAGGGAGCTGAGGGAACATTAGCTCTAGTTGTTGAGGTCTTGCAGAACGCGTATAAAATAGATTTTGAAGTGCACAGATTCATATTTGTCTAATTCCATAGAGAGCTTTCTGCATATCCATTTACTAATCAGTTCTAAACTACAGAGAAGAGCTGCTTCCTTTGTTTAAAATGGTCATTAATTTTCCTTCCTAAAATAGCAGCATCAGGGTACTTTGCCATTAGACATAAAGAATTTTTTTCTGTCTTTTTATTGAACTCATTTAGCTTCTGAATTGCAAATTTTCATGCCTGTGTGGGTTTGAAACGTGTGCATTTGTATATTCAGCAGTCCATGCTAAAAGGTTCTGAGACACTCGCACTTATGTTCCTGCTTTATATGCTGAAGGGCTCTATATTGAAACATATTTAAAATTGGACAAAGCAGAGTTATTAATATTTCTCTCACAACTCTGAAATGTTCCTCATCATTTCATGAGAAATTTCCATTTGGGGGAAAACAGAGAAAAAAATCCCTCACTACTTCAATGTCAGCAGTAAATGTCAGATATTTAGTGAATCATTGTAACAGAAAAGGGAGATGAGCTATTTTACTGCTTTTGGAAGATAACACCCAGTGAGCACTCTAGGTGGGATGGCTTTGCCATGTTTATAACTTTGATCTGATTCCAAAGCCAAAATTTTGAAAACTGTTTTAAAACGTCAGAAGTTCAGAATACTGCCTTCTGACTTTTGTTGTATAGCTGGGGTGGGAAAAAAGGCATTTGCCTCTTGATATTCCTCATAACTTAAGTGAAAAGAAGCTTGATTTGTCTCTCCTGTCTGTCAGCATTATGCTGGGTTTGATCAGTCTTCTCTTCTCAATCCTTTTTTTGAAAAAATAAAACTTTGTAACATAATTGTCAAAGTACTTTTGTGAAGTTGGAAGTACAGCTCTTTGGGCTTGAAGTGAATTTTTTTTGTTCTAGGTTTGTATAGCACTTAGCCACAACAGTCCATACCTGGATGCTGTAATAGCATTTCCCCAGACAGGAAAAATGAAGTGAAAAAAAATGTCAGACAAGATCTTAAAACCAATTGTAGATCTGAGTTCTGGTTCCACATCTATTTCCTTTAATCCGTTGCAGTTTAAAATACAGAAAATTCTAGATGGGCTGCAAAACCCCCTTATACACATAAACACTTAGTCTTCAGAAGCCTTTCGTTGAGAGTGGACTTTAAACTTTAATGCTCACACTGGCTGCCGGTTTTACACATCCACTTCCACAAAAACACAAGAGGCAGAAGAACACTGATGGATTTCATTTTTAAAGGAGCAGAATGCCCAGACAGGTGTTGCAACAACATTTTCTCATGCCTTCAACCGTATGTGATAGACAAACCATCATCCAGAAGCGCTGCTGTATCATTGCAGTTTTCAGAGTGCATTCCAATCAGCTGGGTGGAACCTCAGGCTCTTGCTGATAAATATAATTTCCCTATAAACGGTTCAAATAGGGGTGAGACTTCAACTGTGCCTCTGAGATACCAGGTGTAAGGGCTTGGAGCTATTTCTGAATTATCACAAATTATTCAGCAGACTACAAGATGAAGGAGGGAGATACGGCATTCCTCTTCCTTCTGGGCTCTAAATGAAAGAAATGAGCTTATCTAGAATAAAATAGTTGATTATGTATATCTCCACATAATCTACAGAACAGAAGTTCAAACTATTACTTCTGGCAAGCTGTTGGATTGTATGGAAATATTATCAGTTTACTTTTTTTGGCAATTTCTCCTTCTCATTATCTCCTTTTAGCCCCAACACCTACACTGGATTTTGGAATATTTATGATGTTTACCACCAGGAGTGAAACTGTTCAGTCAGATCACAGCTGATAGATGACAAACGTTAGGGATAAGGCCTTCCCTAATTTTTTCAATGACAGGAAAAAACTGGGCAGTCCACGAAGAGAATGAGCCTTTCAGCATGACCTAGGAAAACACTTTTCCAAATTGATATTTCAACATACGATATACCACCTGCTTCTTTCCAAACTGATGCAGAATAGTAAAAATAACTGTTGTTCACAACAGAAGTTTTGAGCTCCAAGCTGCCTTCAGTAATACACAAAGGTTGTGTTGGGGCTCACCACTGAAAGTTAGTGGGTGGCACACACAAATAAAAAGTGGGTACACTGGTAATGAACTTAATCCCTAAATTCATCTTCCAGTTATGGAAAGAATTTTTATGGGTTTGAGAATCCTGAGAGAAAGGCAGGAGCAGTGAGCTTTATATCCCACCCATGTAATAAGTCAAGGCTGGGGCATCATCAGAGTCACCTGTGAAAAGCCTGGTGTTCATGGAGGCAATGGCCCTGCTGTGATACCTCATACAAAGTGTGGGCATCACCACAAGTACAAAGTTCTCCAAGCACTCACTCATTTTCTAATGGAAGTGGTGATTATTTTTTAATGCTCTGTGCTGAATCCAGAGCTATCAGATATCTTGGCCATGTACCAGAGCAATTTACCACCCCTAGGGATGAGTGGTTTGAGAATCCCTAATTAATTTCATAGAAAATAGGACGTGAGGATGCTCTGCTCAGTTAGCATGGCAGCACTTCTGTAGACACACAGAAGCACCCAAGAACAAGGAGTGTCTTATCTCTAGAGCAAAGATTTTGTGGATGGCTGTCTTGATTGCAACCATGCAACCTAAATTCTACAATCCGTCACCCCTGTTTAGGTGACTGTACCTGCTCTATTTATGTCACATCTAATAACTGTAATTTTGAATCGAGTCAGAGTCCAGACTGCAACTGATGTGTGTGTAAGGGTCTAATTAAATTTCAGCTCTGCTCTAGGTGATTATGTGCTATTTTGGATCTTATCCCCAAATAATGCCTTTTAATTTATTAAGAAAATACCAACAAATTTATCTTCATGATTGTATAAAAAACACAGGAACCCAAATGGATACAACCAGTGTAAAAAGTGCAGTAGTGGTTCAGGACTCTTTCATAATCAGACTTCCTTGCTTTTAAAGTTAAATTTAGTGGAGTATAATTCACAGAGAGAGTATTTTTCATGCCAGTATTTGTTCTAATAAATGGAATAAAGATCTGGCAGAAAAACCTATATAAAACAAGATGCGAAGAGAAGTAAGATATAAGAAAGTCTTGAATCCACAAAAGACTTGCAGAAATACAGCCTTTGCTAACCACTGAAAGCTATTAAAAGGCAACTTGGCCTATTGGAACAGATTAATAAATCTTTGATTTAAACACACTGCCAGCCCTGACTTGCAAAAAAATCACAAGTTCAATACACCAGAATCCAAGACATGATGCCTACATCTGACATCCTCAAAAAGTGGAAAATCCTTAGTCTTCCACTAGTTACCACTTTGTCTTGAACTTACTTTCCTGGCTTGGGTCTGACTGTGAGACCTGAAGAAACACCTATCAAGCACCACATCAAGCAGAGACTCAGCAACAGCCTCCTCTCATTAGAGACCAAGATACAATATCCCGGGTGTAAAGCCCAGGAGGTGGGACTAGAGGAACACAGGCAGGAGATAAGAACGAGGGAACTCATGTGAGAATAGCAGAGGTGAGGCTGGAGACACTCTGGTGGGTCTGAAGGAATCAGAGACACCAAACCAGATCCTCAGTTTTCCTGAAATGATGTGACCCTGTGGTGTTACAACCTGACCCCACTGAAGTCAGTGAGGACTTTGCCAGGACTACACTGGGGTTGGGATTTCATCTCCTGATGGACTGAACTGAGCTCATACCTTGCTCTCTGCTTCATGAGACCTGTGGGCCTCATACAGAAGATCTTCATGTTACTTCCCTTAAAAATAAACTGACACAACAAAAACTTTGCAACCTTTTTTTTAAACCCTGACAAGCCAAGCCAATTTATTCTGTTTATCATACTGTAAGCATGCCTCACCGATCTTGTACCTTATGTCTTCTAAAATAATATAAATTGCATGAGGAGAACAATTAATACCTAAACAAGATTAGCTTCTTATAGATTGTAAAGACAACCTGGAATGGGGCTGAGTCTCTGAATTTATGGCAAGTAAAGCTCCAAACTGGGTCTGACCCAGCACAATAAGAGGATGGGGTGTGTTCATCCTGCCTGTGGTAGGTTTAGAAACCATAAACTGTGTTCTGGCATTTTAGTGCTGACCCTGAGGGACACTCAGCATTGCAGCAAGTTCAGTGTATAACATCCTTCCTGGGTTCTCTCTGCTGTCAAACTTGACCCGAGTTTCAGTATTTCTCTTGATTGTGGCCTTATAGGCCATGGTCTGAGTAACCAAGCAATGAAAGGAAGGGGGGAAAAAAACAAGCCCAAGAAAACTGTGCTTTGTATGTACTGGCTAAGTAGAGATTTCAGATGGCAGAAAAGGCTGAGAATCATTTCTAGATCCTTTATTTATCTCAGAGGGCAGGAAAGGATGCAGTGCATTCTTTTGTCAGGTCTTCCAAAGGATGACTAAGTGGCTTTCATAGGCTGGACATTGCAAACATTTGACAGTATTATCCTATCATTTCTGTTTGAGCAGTCCAGTAATGACAACAATATGTAGCAGATAAGGCATGAATTCATGAGGGAGAAATATTTACAGATTAAAAGGTCTAACATTTATGTTTTAAAGAAGATATAAACAGACAGGAGAAAAAAAAAATCTACATTTTTTTTTTTTTTACAATCGAAGTACTTGTGGCAGAGCCTTCACATTTTGAAGTTGAATTCTGGCCTTAAATCCATACCAGTGTGCATTTTCTTCCTCCATTCAGGGTCTCTAACTCCGTTATGGAAAAATTCCACTGAATTTCAAAATCTGGTGGTTTTTTGTTGTTTTTTTTTTTTTAAGATTTCTCAAAGTATCAACTCAGGGGGCAAGAGAGCTACAGATTCACACGCGACACCATGAGCCAAAGGAGAAATGACAGCACCCTCTGCTGTCATTTTAGATGGTTACCTTAAAGATTTCTCTGTTAATCTCACTGGTTTTAACTTGCCTGGGAAAAAGCTGACAGACTCTTTGGTTCATCATTTTTATTTCATGTTAGGAAGACTGTGACTGCCTTGTGATTTATTTTTATTTTGCTGCTTTGCAAATAACTGTTGTATTCTGCAATTCAGACTAGTTTGTCTTTTGGGATCTAAAAGGAATGGAAATTTTAAATCTATGACTTCTGCTTATGTGAGATAAGATTCACCTTTCAAAATATACCTTTTCTTTCAATAAACATGGTTTTTATCACGTGCACACTGAATTTCATTTATGTTTTCTATGTTTTAGAAAACATATGTTTTCTAACATGTGTTTTCTAAAACCCACTCTCTGACTGATAAGTAAAGAACCAAACAGGTTTAATCTTCACTTCTTTAATTCATACATCTGACACTGGGGAGCTGCACAACTGGGATTACATCTCCCTTTTCCTTGCTGCAGACACAGGCGATTCTGACACTGAGCTCCCAAGGACGTAGCTGGGGACTGACTGCAGAGGCCTGAAGGGATTTATTTCCATGATTAGAGACTGAGGTACAATTTGAATTACATTAAATGAATATATACCCCCTCTCTCTCTAATTCCTGCTTCCCTTCTGTGATGGACATATGGTTTTGGTTTTGGTTCTGAGTTAAATAAGTTCTAAAATAAATGCAAAATCACAGGAACATTATTTATGTTATATATGGAAGTCAGCTTATTTGCTGTAGACCTGATCTGATAGTTCCTTTTAATTCCTTCACACGCATGAAGAGAGTGAAATATATTGGATTTATAATATTGTGATTTACACAAAAGCATGTGCGTCTCCAGGCTGTGGGATACTGAAAATGGAGTTCTGGACCAATATCAAGAAAATCCTTTACTTTTAAATTTCGTGTGAGGTATTAAGCCAAAAATAGCTTAAGTCTTCCTTTATATTTAAGATCTGTTTCATTAAATGGATTTCAGAGTTCAGTTTCAGGTTTTCCAACTACTGCTTTTTCTTTTTGGAGGAAGTTTAGTAAGTATTCCATCCTCTTTCTTTAATATTAACATTTTAAATTGAAGTGCCTAGGAAATATTCTGTATACATTAAAAGAAGCTGTTCTGCTGGCCATGGTTTTAAAACATTGGGCGTTAGTACTCATTCATGTTCTTGGACAAAGGTGATTTTCAGGAGAGAAATGCCATGTGGATACGGATAATGTACACAAAATACTAGGATTTCTACTAGGAGAACAAACACATAATTATCCCAGCATTGCTTTTGCTCCATGTCATTTCCCAGATTTGCTAGCATGCGGTAAACCAACAGAACCAATGGGGAATCAGCAGGACGGAACTCACCAGGTTCTCAGTAGGCATCAGCTGGTACCTAAAAATCACTAGTGCTGCATACACATACATGAGCAAGTATTCCTCATGGAATGTACAGGCCTAATGCTGTCTCATATGGTTGGCTGAGTTCAGTGTCTCTGTTTACATCTGGGAAAAATTCCTGAGAGATTGAACAGAGTGTCTTGTGCACTACAGTTATATTTACTGTGCATCGCTACCTGATGGCCAAATGAACCTGTGCCCTATCTCCAGACCTATCACAATTTGGGTCTGGTTTTAGTTGCCATATTACCATCTCAGCCTCACTTCACAAGCGAGTGAGGTTCCTTTTCCTGTTGTTCCTATGTTTTCTTGTTCTCCAGTCTTCCCTGATTGAAGTAAACTTAAATTCACAGCCTTGGTTCTCCCGTCCCTTCCTCAGCATTCCGCAGGGCCAGAGGGTTCCAAGGCCGCTTCCACCTGGCAGTGCTTGGGTGCCTCATTATAAGCGTGGCTGTTAATGCAGGGTCAGGGCCAGGAACAGCAAATCGAAATCAGGGGAAATTTCTGTACGCGGTTCTCCACGTTGTTTCCCTGTTCCTGACACCCACCTCTGTGCGAGTTTGTGTTCTCGGACTCCTCACGCCCACTAGGTGGTAGCAAAAAGGCGCTGTTGGGAGCGGAGGGGTTCGCCGGGTTCCTCCATCCTTTTCCCGGGAATCTGCAGGGCAGAGCCGGAGTCAGGCTGCTGCTAATGCTGGGCAGGTGCGGGAAAATCCTGAGGACCTTCTCTTGCACAGCTCCGAAACTACGAGCTTGCTAAAGAGTAAACCCTTCTCGAACTTTAGGAAGATGTAAGGAAGGCAGGTTGCTTTGTCGAAATCAGAAAATGGGTAGTAGGGAGTTTTTGGGGATTTTTAACTCGAAAGCACTCCCAAAACCCGCAAAGGAATATCCCGGTGCATCGCTGTTCCCCACACACGTTGTCAAAGGCGTGGAGGTTTCATGTTCAGCTCATTTCTTCAGGATATGCTACATACAGTAAAGGCATACCTAGTGAAAGTGCTAGAGGTCAAAGAGGGGAGCAAGGTAAAGGCAGTTTATGTCATGCTGATGACATTATTCCTTCATTTAAAAATACCTACATTTAATAAATTAACCAAGCTATCTGTTGGGATGAAGATTCAGGTAGAAGCTTGAAGACCCAAACGTGGATCTCTTTCTGGTCCACATCTGTAACATGACTAGCACTAGAGCTTAATTTAAAAAAATGAAACTTCTGATCTTGTAGAAGTTTTCCTTTTCTATATAGGGACAAACATAGTATTTTTTAAATGGAAGATGAGATTATTTTTTTGTGAAAAAAAAAAAAAGAGCAAAAGAAATGCCTTAAAATAATTGGAGCTTTTACATGGGAAAGAAAAGAAAATAAACAAAGAAAAATCTTTCATTCAAATCATAGCTCTCCTTGATTCAAGGCAGTTCTTGATTTCAATGGGCAGCTTTACCAGAACAATTTTTCTCTCTTTCTAGGGTTAGGATTAGGGTTAAGGTTAGGTTTAGGGTTAGGTGTAGGGTTGGGTTAAGTTTAGGATTAGGGTTAGGATTAGAGTTTGGTTAAGGTTAGGATTAGGATTTGGTTAAGGTTGGGGTTAGGGTTCGTGTTAGGATTAGGGACCTCTACATTAGTTCTACTGGGTGACCTCATGGGACCCAGTGATACAGGCTTTTCCTATATAGCATCTGCTTGTTTGCAGGTCTCTCTCAACATGTTAATCAAAAATCCCACAGTACAGGAAACGTTTTCTTCTGAAACATTCTTGCAATATACTTGGCTTTCAAAAAAAGCATATTTTATTTGGAAAATTGCTCCAGGAACTCCTGACCATCTTTGTTCAATGGAGCAGGATGGCCATGATTTCAAAGTAAAACCAGCAAGCTCAGCAAACTGCCTGACCTCTCATGCACGTACAACTTCCCAGCTGCTGGAGTCTAATAAAAAGAGTTGCAGAATGACTGTGGAGTCATTTGGTACCAACCAAGTATCACTGGAGAAGATGCAGTTTGTTTTTCTTCTCCAGCTTCTCATCGAGTAAACTACAACAGTTCAGATTTCTTTGGAGAAATCCTCACCAGAGTGCAATTTAGTTCACTTCTTACTGTTCTGCAAGAGAAAAGCAGAGCAAGGAAAGAAAAACAAACAAACAAAGAGAACAAACCCAGTAACTATTAAAAGTGAAATGGTTCAAGAGCAAAAATTCAGAAAATGTCCCCCATCAAACTGGATCACTTATATTAGCTTTTCATTCCTGCATTCCTTCAGGTTTGATTCAGAGACAAAGTAATTTTACATATTTTCATCATCTTAACAACATCTTAGAGGAAATAATTTCACACAGATAAACTGTTCAGCAATTTCTTTGGTATATCAACCACAAGCAAGCCTTTCTTGAATGTCAGACGTTCACTTCTGCTCTCCTTTTTGTCACTATCTTTTTTTTTTTTTAAGCAATACTGAAAACAAAACAAAAAACAAAAAAACAAAACAAAAGCCCTGGTTTATCTGACCATTACTTAACTTCATATCCTTTTCACAAGACAAGTTTGCCCTGGAACCCAACCCCTGTGGCATTTCCATTTCCTCACATAAATTGTTATTTGTCACAGTTCCTGCATTTCAGTTATAACCGTGTCTTGTTTTCAGATTTCACAGTAAAAAGAATGATTTAAATCAAGGTGAATACATTTCTGTTACTGTGGTGGACATCACAAAGGCTTTTCCTGATGTCAGATCTTCTCTAAGCTCTTGACAAATACCATTGCTTTTGTAGATGATTTTTCCCACTAACAGGATATGTAGCCTTTCACCTCTAAGATGCTGTTTTGAGTCCTGCCCTTCTCAATTGCCAAACAAGTGTCAGAGAGCAGCAATTTAGATTGCAAGACTTGAAGAATCTTGATCTAATTTCCAGGGAAAAGATGTTCAGAAAGCATAGAAGTCCCTTTCTTCTGAGACTGGCCTTGCTCACTGAAGAGTTAATAATCAGAAACTAAAGTTAGACCAGAAACTCAGTTATTAAACAAAGTGGACATTCTCAGTAAGTCATGCAATTAAGTATCTTACAGATTTAGCAGACTTCAGGGTCAGAGAGAGGGTATCCAGTGAGCAGCAGCTCATTCTATAGATGTCATGCTAAAGGAAGCTTTAATGCCTTTGCTTTACCTCCACCATCAAGAAGGGTGAGGTGACTGCAGCGTCCCCAGCACACCTAATGACTGCTTGCCTCTGTGTGGTGCCTAGCAGTGCTTTCCCCAAACCAGGGCTTGTGCACAAGCAGAAAAACACAGGTTTCCTTTCTGCACGCCTGAACCATACCTATCCCATGGTTACACAGAGTATTCTGTTGTCATGTTCTTCACGGCTGATGGTCCAGGAGAGGCAGTGGTAATAAACTCTCTGGCCCCATGCAATTTCATTAACCTTTTTCATTTTGCGCCTATGAGCTTTGCAACCTCAAATGTCACCTTATTTTCTGTCATCAGATGCATGAGTTAGTCATGCAGAGTTTTATTTATAAATATAATATCGCCTTGTTTATTTGAGCCCCAGAGCTTTTGGGTAAACACAGAGCCTGAACAAATGGGGATGCTGGATCTGAGCATAAAGTTCAGCATTTTCTGAGCATGCTGTGCAGCCTTAGTGTGAGCAGGTAAACATCCTAAACAAAGGAGAGACCATAAGGAGAGCAAGCAGAAGCAGGACTAAAATTAAATCCAAAGGTTTTACACACACACCCACACCCACACACACACACACACACACACACTCTCTCTCTAAAAAAAAAAATCAAAACCAAAACCCCAGAACTCATACACACCATGCATGATGCATGGAAACAGGGAAGGAAGAGCTGCCCTGACCCATACTGTGCTGGAACAACACAGATGTTGCAGTTGCCTCTTGCCAGTTCTCCTGCTGTTGCTTCCCATCTTTGCCTTTTTGGGGGAGTAAAGGAAGATTCCAGCTGCCCTGGGGCCACCCTGGTGAGCCACTGTACTTTTCTGTCAGCTGCTCTGGGCAGACACAGTGTTCAGGAATTTTCCAGTTTTTGGGCTACCAAACTGTCTTTTTGGTTCTGGCAGGTCTCTCCCCTTTCTTCCTTGTGCATGCTGAGGTGAAGAAACTGCTCTGTTTCCCAGCACTATCGAGGGCATCCATGAACAACTTCCCCTTGGCTTAAGCAGTCTCGGACAGACCTTTTGTCCCTGACATAATTATAAATGTCCTACTTTGACTTCACAGTCTTCAACCCATTTTTTCTCATACCTTTTGTTGCCTTTCTGACGTCTCTGGTTTTGTTGAATTTTTTCCAGCACTTAGCTATTTCTTTGTCTGTGTGATGTTGTGTTGATCCTACTGATTTATATTTTTACTGTGTCTTTATTTATTCCGCACCCCAACCTTGAGATAACACATCATTTTTTGCTCATCAAGTACTTCTGACTTGGTAACAAATTTCTTGAAATCCCTCATAGTTACTTATCATTCCTACTCCAGGCCTATGCAATTTTCCTTTATACTCAGTGAAGTCCATAGCCCTCCCTCAAACAGTCAATGAAAGTCATGTTTGTGGAGATCAGGACAGAATTTGGCAACAAAAGCTTCAGTTTTTCCATGTGTTATTTTGGAAAATACCTTAAAAATAGAAATATAAAAAGAATTTCCCAATCCACATTTCTCACTAGAGCAGTGTTTATTACCTTAGTGATGCAGGTTTTCACTGGTACCCACTATCTCAAAAGATCCAGATAGGTGTTTCTCAGGGGATTAGGACATGTGATGTCATGGAGTGTTTTTCTGGGACTCTCAGGACCCCTACATTGAGCATTCACCTACCTGCAAACCTTTCCTACCTTGTCTCAGATCACCAAATCTGCTGTGCCTTTTTAGTTCTCTGCTCAGCTTTGGTGATATTCCCATCTGCCATATTCCTTCCCTGTAGCTGGGTGGTCAGCCAAAGTCTTCCCTATTCTAGGCTGTCCTTGCAGGATAAAAGGAAAGAATCAGAGCTCCTTCTTTATCCAGGATTTCAAAAGTTCAGTCTGTACTTACCAGACGTCAACAAGAAAAAAAATTGTTGGCAAAAGGAAATAGTAAGTTGAGGAATAGCATGTAGGATAGCCACATTTATCCATAAAAGTCTCTGCAATCCAGATATCTGTCCCTAATTCATCATAGGAGAAGAGTGGAGAAGGGAATTCAGCCTAGAGGAAGAAGTAGGGCAGAAAACTTTAGCCAGGTCAGCATTCCCCTCTGCAAGTCCCTGGAAAGGTAGAAGGGGTCAGAGCAGTGTGTCTCTCATCTGCCTCAAGTCTGCATTACACTGCTGTTCTCCAAGGCACCTGGGAAAACACAGACCAAGCTGTCCTATGTGCATCACATTTGAGTTCCATCTCTGAACAGAAGGAAATGGGGCCCCGGACCCCCAAATCCTTGGAAACAGAATGAGGCAAGCCATTGGGGACCAAACTAAACCAAAAATGGAAAATTCTGGTTTGAGAATTTTGAGAAGTTTGCAACACAGGCCGTAAAAATTTCCCCAGAGGTAAGTATGAACAACTGCACTGCAGCAGCCTAGTGCTTGTTGTAGGACATTATAATGGCAACCAGAGAATTCCNTATATTTAAATACATAAATATATTTACAGTATATTGTCAAGAGCACTACACTCTCAAACTTACATTTTTACAGCAAACGGGTAATATTTGAACACTCCAGATTGTTTCTCATAGATGTCACTTGCACAGACACTACCCTCCTCATTACTGTACATGAGATTCGTAAATTCTTCTGCTGGAACTACTGAAATACTCGTTTTAAAACAACAAACAATATTTCCTCACATGCCAAGGANACTTTAGCCAGGTCAGCATTCCCCTCTGCAAGTCCCTGGAAAGGTAGAAGGGGTCAGAGCAGTGTGTCTCTCATCTGCCTCAAGTCTGCATTACACTGCTGTTCTCCAAGGCACCTGGGAAAACACAGACCAAGCTGTCCTATGTGCATCACATTTGAGTTCCATCTCTGAACAGAAGGAAATGGGGCCCCGGACCCCCAAATCCTTGGAAACAGAATGAGGCAAGCCACTGGGGACCAAACTAAACCAAAAATGGAAAATTCTGGTTTGAGAATTTTGAGAAGTTTGCAACACAGGCCGTAAAAATTTCCCCAGAGGTAAGTATGAACAACTGCACTGCAGCAGCCTAGTGCTTGTTGTAGGACATTATAATGGCAACCAGAGAATTCCTTTATGTATATTGTTGCAAAATGGTACTGAGCAATATTTATGAGTATGTTCTTGGACATTTTTTAACTCTGGAAGTGACTAATCCTTTGGGCAGATCTACCCAAAGTTTCTCAGAATGTCAGGTAGTGCTGAGGAGCAAAGCAGCCGGACCACTGCAGAAACTGCAGTGAAGCTGTTAGCAAGGACACCTGACACAGGAAAAAAAGTTAAAAAAAACCCAGTTTCTCTTCTGCTTGAGAAGAATTTCTTGATGATGTAAAATTCTTTTTTTAGAGAAAAAAGGGCCTCTTCAATGAAGAAGGGTCATTTCTACTGACAACAGGCTTCCAAATTCTGAATAAGAAACAAAACAGCCAAATATATTGTAAATTATTTATTATATATTTACATATGTATTAATATATTTTATATATTTAAATACATAAATATATTTACAGTATATTGTCAAGAGCACTACACTCTCAAACTTACATTTTTACAGCAAACGGGTAATATTTGAACACTCCAGATTGTTTCTCATAGATGTCACTTGCACAGACACTACCCTCCTCATTACTGTACATGAGATTCGTAAATTCTTCTGCTGGAACTACTGAAATACTCGTTTTAAAACAACAAACAATATTTCCTCACATGCCAAGGAAAACAGGAATTTTAACATCTTAAGCCTTCCCTAGAGATGGCAGGATTCCCTTGGTTTGTGTGTTACTCCACAGAGTTGCATGTTACGCCCGTGTGAGGGAGGGGCGTCTCCTCTGGTTTTTTCCACTAACCTCACAGTGAGGAGCTATTTTTCCACAGACTCCTGTGACAAGCCTTCTTGTTTCCTGACTTTGCTCATCATTCACTTCTGAACCCACCAGGTGGGACAGTTTTGTACAGGGTGGGGAAAAAAAGTAATTGCATTTTCCCAGACTCCTGTGGCAAGCAGCAGATTTGAAAGGAGGAAGCACGTCAGGTTAAGGCTGGTTGGGTCTCCTTCAGCTTTGGTCCTTCCTCAGGAAATCCATTGCTTCCTGCCTGTCAAAAGTTTCTGATCCTCGTCTGCTCACCTCTCCATTTAGTCTCTGGTTTCCCTCTGCCATCAAGATCTGTGTGTGGGCTGCTTCTCATGAAGGACAAATGTTCAGCTCAGCCCCCAGCTCTGCAGTCAGGGCACTGCTCCTCTGCCTGACTGTGACTCAGAAACAGCTGAGGGCCTTCTGCCCTTGGTGCTTGGCTCCTCTTGCCCCAGGTTCATCTCCTATCACACAGTGCCACGCTGGGCTGCCAAGTATTCCACTTAGGTAACACTTGGCATTTCCAGCCCCAGGGCCTCACACTGACGCAATTTCCAAAATTATTTTTTAAAAAGCCACAAATATTTTGAATTCCTAGCAACTGAAAAACCCCAAAAGCAAGAAAGCAGCATTCTTCTGCCAGGAAGGGAAGAGGAAAGGCTGCAGTGGGGAGCAGAATGGTGGATTGAGCACTGCTTTGTCTTTCTGTTCCCTCCTCTTCTTTTAAAACTTGCTGGTAATTAAAGGTAATGGGAAAGGGAAGAAAGAAAAAGACAAAAACTGGGGTAAAGGAAATAAATTTTGGAATCCTTTCTCCAGGATTGTAAGTGGAAAAGGCCACATAAAGCAATGCTGGCATCTTTCTCTCTCTCTCTTCTAGCTTCCCACCTCCATAAAACCATGTATCAATACAGGTGAGAGGCAGATGCTATTATTTTTTCCACTTCTTTCTTCATTAAAAATAAACAGAGGCATAGTTAATGGTTAATGCTGCTGAGTTCATGGAACCAACAGTTCTCTTTTCCCATCTTGCCTGTAGTTCAATTATGAACTTAGGCTGCCTTCAGGCTACAAAGGGCAAGAAAGCAGGAAATACATATATCCAGAAATGCAGCCAGTGTTTGATGTTTCTGAGCTAAAATTAAATAAAATTGAAGTGGAGAATAAAAGCAATATGCAAACCATGGTGCTTGGAGTCAAGTGGAGAAAAGGCAAAAACCAGGTCTGAGATAGCTGAGCAACTTGCAACATGGAGGACTCTCAAATTCAGCAGTTATGCTAGAAAGCTGTTTCTGTGAAGGTTGTTAGTAAACGATCTTCAAAGTACTTGCAATTAAAAAATAAATGAACAAACTGTGGCTGATATAAGTGTGCCCTCTGGGTTTTCCAGCACTGAACAAGCCAGGTAGGAGGAGAAAAACCAAGACCCCGGGGTCTGAAGTCAGAACAGTGACTGAGAAACTCAAAAACCCGGTAGGCATACAGAGGAGCCAGAGAACAGGATTCAGCCTCACACTCCTCCAAAACTTCAGGATTGCCTTGGAGTATATGGTGCTCTGAAGACCAAGGGTCAGTACTTACCTGTGAGGGAGGTAACAGCAGAGGTGAAGCACCACACCGGATACGGATGCTCATACAAATCTGACACTCAGCAGTGCCATAAGCAGGCACTGGATAACGTCACAGAAAAGGCAGCAGACTTCAACCCCTGATGCTGCGGGATGGAGAAGGGAGCTTTCTGTCTGGGTTATCCCATGGTGAAAGAGGACAGTGTATACAGAAGCCTGCCAGAAAGGGACGAAGGATTTGGAGCTTTAGCACAAACCCAAACTAGCCCCCTACATGTTTCCTTTATGCATGACCCATGTTTTTCTGCAGCTCAAAGTGAATCAGAGCTCCTAATCTCAGCACTGCAGCAAAACACATGAGATCAAGGAATTGATCCAAAGTTCACTAAGCATCAGAGAAATGGACCTGGCTTGCCTTTGGATAAAATAAAAGACAGGTGCTGTATTTAAAGGATTGAGAAGAATACACAAACTAGCTGTCTTCACAGAACCTATAAGATAACTATTATCTGAAGAAACCAAAAAACATGATGAATGGCATGGGTATGCTCAAAATTGTTATGAATGAAAAATTAATAATTTTAAGTACCTGATAACACATCCAAATCTAGCTTTTCAGAAGTGAGGTAGGTAGGTTGTCGGGCCAGTTTCTAGGAGAAACTCCAGGGCATGTCTAAAAGAATACTGCATATTGAAAGAATAGTGCACCTCAACATCAGACACATCAAGAGATGTGCAGGATGTAGATTCTGAAGACACAGCACCTGCATACCGCTGACTCTGAAAATATCTAGCTGAGGCAGGGTAAAAAGATACTGTAATTTTAACCAGTGTGTAGATCCCAGAGAGCTGTCTTCCCAATTGGTGCCTTTCCCTGCATCATCTAATGAAATCACCTTGTTAATCAGCACATGAGTTTTCTAAAACAATTGAGGGCTAGGTGAACACTGTAGGAAGGACGCAGTTTTGAAAGGCTTAAAAACACAGGCAAACAACCACACCCAAAAACATAAAAGAAATGAAAATTCTAAATAGCTGCTTTACAGTTTTGTCTTTAATAAATAAAGATGATAATTAAATTTAGATATTGGCATCCAGATTACAGCCAGTAATATTTACATCTGTATCCCAAAATCTAGCTATCTTGATGCAAAAGGGGTCCTTAAGAATGAACAAAAAAAGAGACCAATTTGTGGCAGAGCACAAGAGCACCTCATATGTTGATATACATTTAAACCTAACACCAAAAAAGAGAAAGAAAAAAGCCCTTAATTATGTTGGAAGATTATCCCTTGCTATTAGAATAACCATGGACTTTCAAACAGAAGCCGGAGTGGGTTATTCAAGCCCAAATGCACATTTATGTTTTAGCAAAGAAGAACCCATGTACTACTGTGAAACAAGATGGGGATAATACATACTCCTTTCTTTGGTTTTGGTACCATTAGCACAGGTGATCAGATTATGAGTGGGATGAGTTAATTTTGAAGAAAAGAAAAGCATAACAGTGTATTAATGCAGGGTCCAAGGACAGCATGTCATTAACTTAATGACACACTTGTTATGTTACTAATTGAAATGTCCTATTAAACAAAATCAATACTTACAGTCTTTTCCCTAGCTGACTAGTGAGACTGGCACAAAAGCTGTTGGGATTTACATATATTTTTGCTACTTTTTTCTTTGCTAGAACACCAAGTCTCTTCTCTATAAGAGATCTGACCACTAGTTGGCATCGTTACTTCACTCGAATAAATGGCCTTTAAACGAGGTGTTCAGCTACAAAACCCGACCTCTACGTTTTTGAGCTCTAAGTTTCATTTTGCAGCATCTGGACATGGTGATGAGGGAAAAAGGGAGGAGCAAATAATATGTGATTGGAAAATTATTTCCCCCTCCCCACCCCGTGTATGTCTTTCAGCAAATTTTTGGTTCTACCTTAAATTCTGGAAGAGTGAAGCAATATAAAGTGTATCAGTGGAGGGAAAAAAACCCCAAACCAAACCACAGCCATAGTCATGCACACTTAAGTGGTACAGTCCAGGCTGTGAGTGTAGACCCACAAGTATTCCCAGGTCAGGAAGCTTAAATAACAGAAACACAGCTGTTGAGTGCAAACATGAGATACAAGAACCTTATACCCCATGAACTGCTCCTTCTGCTTTCAGTGTTGCCCTGTGCTCTGAGCTGCTGGTAGCAAAGCAAGTGGCAGCTTTTCTGCATGGAGATTCTGTCATTCGTGGAATAAAACAAGGGTGTTTTTCTCATTTTCCCAGAAAAAGCAGGGCGATACCACTGTGAGTTAGAGGCCTTCAGGGCAGAATCTTCCTGTGCTGCTCAGCCCTGGTCCATTCACTCTCAGGCTGCCTTATCACACGCAGGATGGGATGTGGGATTCCTCCTGGCTGTGCTACCCACAGCTCTGGTAGCTCTGCTGTTCGAGACTGGGGAGCCTCTCTGAGGCTCAGCAACACAAGTTGGCTCTGGAGGTCCCTGCAGACAGGGAAGTGGAAAAGAGAACAGGTTGTCTGTCTGTGTCCCACCAGTGGGAGAAGGAGAGGGGATTTTCACCTTGTGGAGTCTAACTTCTAGGGCTGATATTGAAACAGTTAATGGTTGACCCTAGCCGCAAATCAAACTTCCTTTCAATTAAACTTAACATTTCAGTGATACAGAAGCAAGCTTTCAAAAATATCCACTTCTCAAAGGACCTGAAAGAGCTGTTTTAGAACAATAAGAAAGATGTAATCTCTGTAATACTGCAAATCCTGGCGCATACACAAACCCACAGACTGACACTGCTTGCACATTAACTGCAGTGAGTCACAGTAATGTTCTCAAATTAAATCCTCATCTACACTACTGACACACTTTAAGGCCTTAGGTATGTCTCATCAACACTCCGGAGCTCTAAAATACACATAACACTTACCCAGCATTAGAGAGATTAATTCTTTAGTGACTGCAAAGTGCTAGGTGAATGTTTACAACAATTAACAACCACGCAAGATGTTTTCATCACCAAAACAGAAAGAAATATAAAATGCAAACAACACCAATGTGAATGGTGGAAAATAAAAGCAAAAACTTCCTTCCATTCCAATGGATGTTTCAAAGCCAAAACAACAAAGAGCAGTCGATCAACCAGGCAGTGGTTTTGAGTAAGTTAAGTAGCTTGACATCAAATCTTTCAGAAAGCACTGTAGGCTTACATGTAAGAAAATTTAAATAGATTTTGCAACTGCTTTGCCTATTGGACTTTCTAAAGTCTCATGATAGAAAGCAGCTGATTCCACAATATCCAAGATATCCTTTGTTGATCGAGATTTAATTAAATTACATCACTCACAAAATTATGCTATGCCACAAGGCAATCCATGAATGATCACAGAAGCTATAGCAAGCCATCCCCAAATTCTCCACTATTGAATATCTTAGCAACTGTTTTCTTTTAAAGGAGCTGTGCATTAGAAACTCTCAGTGGGTTGGGGCAGATGTAATGCTGCTTCAGACACCCATGTTTGCAGTCTAATCTCCCTCCTCTCAGGGGGAAGCAACTGAAGAATGTGTGATGGCTCCTAGTTTATAACAGAGACTGGAGACTGATATCCAATTGTACTCATTATCAAAATCTATATAAATGCTGTCCACTTTATTTAGCATTAAAAGCTTCCATCCTTTGAAGATAAACAGGTTAACAAGCTTTAAAATCATTAATGAAGTAAGGCTTGAGGAATATCTTTCTGAGCAGCATAAACATTGGCTCAGCTAACATCTCATGCCATCAACGAAGAAAGATCACTAGCACACTCAGGCCAAGATGCTGTGGGAAATAAGTGGAAGGCAGTAACAGCTGGAAATATTTGGCACATACAATAAAGTTTTGAAACCCTTTGGATACTGGGTTTCCAAGCTCTTTTTTTTNTTTTTTTTTTAACCACAAAATATTTCATTAGCACTTGTGTGAGAACCAAAGTCAGAAACACCCAGGTGTGGTATGAATGACATGGTTACCTGCCATGAAATGATACAAACATCCCTCTCCTTCCTCCCTCTCCTCCTCCAATTATCCATTGGCAGAATGCATGTAACAGCACATCTTCAGAGCTCATGTTCAGTGAGCTGGGTAGGAATACATATCTGTCTGCATCCATTACAATTGGAAGTCCAGTCTTCTTACAACCACGCAATAATTAAATGGGCTTTATACAATTGTGCTGAACGTCTGTTCAGCTTTGCATTTTCTAATGGTTTCCGAACACAATGGGCAGTTTTAGCCACATCTGACAGATGGATTGAGGTTCCAAATTCCTACAGCGCTGTAGGAGATTTGCATGATGATAGAAGACACCAGGAAATTTCCCTGTGAAGGGAAATGATTTGACAGAGAATCAGCAGCTCCTTGCTGTGTCGGGTCTTGGAGGACACACTGCTCAGAACTGGGCATCACACACAAGGCCTTTTGCCCATTCACAAGTTTGGAGGAAGAAGACAGTGTGTATGCAGGGAGAAGAAAGGTATGGGCCAGTGAAAGAGGAAAAAACCTACTGGTGGAGGGCTCAGAAAGGATGCAACTGTTAAATCTAGAGAGGCTTTTAAAATTTATTTTATTTATTTGTTTTTACTGGCAGAAAGTTGGGATGCAGGATGCAAGATGTGAGTGAATTAGATTTCTGCATCTCAGAGGGATAATATTTTTTTTTTCTGCTGCAATGGTTCCTAACTCTTTAGACATCTCACTCAATCAGATGGAACCTGTTTATCCACTGTTCCCTGGTCAGCTGGATGGGGGGGAATGAGGAAAATAAGGACACAAATAGTCATGTACTGTGACACAAGAGTCCCAGTCACTGCATGGACCTGGTTGTGCTTACTCCACAAATGTAAACAGAAAATATTATTCCTGTCCTAAAAAAAAAAACCAAAACCCCCACCATAAATATTTTTCCCGTCTGCCCTAAAATAGTGAAAGCCAAAGTAAACATAAACCAACCACCCTCTTTAATGGTGATTATAGCCTTGCTGGATTCTGTGCACAATAACAATGGTTTGAATTTGTTAAAGGTCACAAGGAAAAGTACAGCAACAAGACCTTGTAGCTGGCAGCATGTTTTTATTCCTCAGTTTAAAGCATACACAGTAGCTGGCTACACGGCGAGTGCTTTTAAACAGCAATCTACAGGAAAAAAAGGAATTAACTATGCACTGTTGAGCAAGGTAAACTGATATATAAAGTTGTGATTGCTACCCTCTGAAATTTCATAGCTATTTTACCTGCTTTTACAAAGCCATCAGGGAAAAAAAGTAAATAGCACTTCTCTTTGACTGTACAACCTAAGCAGGAGGGTCTCTCCTGCTGTCATGTCTCTTGCATACAGAGCTCTGCTGTAACACGGCACAAGGAATATTCAAGGAATCCAGAGAGTGCTTCTCTCCCATGATATTTTTTTATGCACCACAAAGGATGAATGACACAGGCAAAACAAACTTGGATTCAACCAGTACAGCATGACAAGTACTCAGTTGTACTCCAGGCCTTTGCTTGAGTAAACAGCAGTGTGCCTGTGAAATGTTCAAAACAAAAAAATAAATAGCCTTTAAAGACACAAACTGTCTGTATAAACAGAGGATGGGGGAACACTACTCGATTACCAACACCTTTTCATGGAAAAAGGAATCAGCAAGTCTCTCTTTAGCAGGAATGGAGAACTGGGATATAGATCCTGCAGCAAGGCCTCCTGCAGTCCCAGGAAATGACACAACAGATGCCCAGGTGCCCACTTTCCACACAACACCTACCCAATATTGATAACCAAATAAGAACCTGAAAACAGCTGTAGACAAAACAGCCTTAGACAGAAGGCAGCATCAGAGAGACTGAAGGCACTGCTGGTCTCCTAGATCCCTTCAATAATCAGGAAAACTGTTTAACAAAGTTTGTTACATAGTTTAGGGGGACAAATCTCTGCTGATCCGTACAAGAAAGGGGCAGAAGTCTTAGCACAGGATTACCAAAAAATAAATACAGTACAAGCAGTGATCTGGTTTCCTTTTGAACATAGCAGTTACACATGGATTCTTATCTTCAGGAATTCTCCAAATTAGTTACACAATCCCTTCCACTGGGTTTATCATGCTCAATCTCCCAACAATTTAAACTCCCCTCTCCTTCCAGTCCTGTTAGGAGCTTCACTCTATGAGTGTTCATGAACCTTCCAGTTTCTGGCCTAAACTAATTATATAATAAACACTCAATCTGGGACTAATATTATCCTTTTATATAAAATTTTTCCCTCCTTGATGCATCACCCTCCAATCCATTTACAAATAGTTGTCCTTTATAAGCATCTGCCAATCAGACTATAGAGATCAAGGTATTTTTATCTCTTTGTAAGGAATAACAGAGAAATGTTTAATCCATCCCATTCTTCTAATCAACCTACTAATCCTAGCTTGTACCTGTCTAAATTCAAATTAGGTTTTGTTAAAGTTAGGTGATCTCAGCTGGACACAAAACTTTATCATGGCCACTTACAATGGCTTGGGTATCTCTACAAAACCTCCTTGCTTAGCATGCCCAAAAAGTACTTTATGCTTTTTACTTCTGCTTCACACTGGTTGCTCATAGACACCCACAAATTTGACTAACCATCATATTTGTCTCTTTTTTTTTTCTTCTATCCTTTTATTTGTTTCAAAGACCCAGCAGCAAGTACAAGCAAGACAGTTCACTTCAGAGAGGGCTGCTGTGCTGCTTCTGCCCTGCCACAGGGCTTGTGGAATACATCTTGTATTCTGGGCCACTTCCTTAAATCAGTGGCAGGATTAGCACACAAGGCGAATGGATTATTTCTCAAGAGTTAGGTATTGCAGAAATATAGTTCTCCTCTGCAATAAGGAATTAACTTTCTCAATATTCCTACATCAACAGATACTTGTGGTTACATGTAAATTGAGAAGGAGAAATTCACATAGTTTTCCATGCAATATAACCAACAGGGAATAGCTTTTGCGTATAGATAAGTGAGACCCCCACCTGGAATTCTGAGTCCAGTTCTGGAGCTGTAGGCATGGCAAAGATGTGTTGGACTGAGTCCAGACAAGGGCCACGAAGATGCTCAGAGGGATGGAGCACCTGAAGAGCAGGAGAACCAAAAGTAACACCAAATGTCACAGGAATTTACACAAATGTGAAAGCAAAACTCTAGGGACATTTTCTGAAAAGAAACTGCCAAACACAACACAAGTGAATGACCAAGAAAGATCAAAGCACTCATTGTATTGCAAATTGGCCTTCCAGATGCATTGCCCTTTTGTGGCTGCTGAAGCCAGCCAGAAAGCTCAGAGCCATGACTAACACCACAGATGTAAGAACAAGACCAACTGCATATTTTTTTTTAAAGTTTTGTATACATGAGATTGAAGTGACATGTTTCCTGCTAAACATTTTAGTTAGTTATTTAGCTCCAAACACATGCACATGCTCACAGTGGTCTCAGGGAAAAGTACAAGTTTTTGGCCTTCAGCAGAATAATGACATAAAAAATTATATAATAATATAATCTTAGACTTGAGAAAAGCCAGAGATAAGATTTTACCATCTTCTTAAATTTGAATTATGGTCTGCTTCTGTATTGCATGGCATCACAGGGGTAAGAAGTAAAATATTACCTGGAAAAATTGCTTTTGAGTGACCTCAGACTGGCAGCTCTTTGTGACCCACAGACACATGGCTGTGAGCTGTGCTGCGCTATAGCTTTGCCACAAGTTGGTTTGGTCACGGCACAGACCGTAACACTAAGAATCTAGGAACCTGGGAAAGCAGGATGTCTTCCTGGACACCTGGCTCGTGAGAGGAGTGTACTACAAATGCATCCTGCTACCTGTCCTGTTAATCAGCCAAAGACTTTTGTGCTGCCCTGTCACTGCACAAACTTTGTATCAGCTACAGATTTCCTCTTTCTGACGTTTGCATTCATTTAAAAAATGCATAAGCACTACTGAGCATCAAGGAAGCACTTCCTTCGCTCATGATGCCACACCTCCTTCCAGCCAGTAGCTGAGCCCTGAGTGCTCCTTCTCCCTCTTGGCTTCATGCTTCAAATAAATCTGTGTGATGTTTCTGCAAGCTTTCCTTGGCTGCTGCTCTCCCAGACCCACACTTCCAGAGGGATATCATCACCATCTTTGGGGTTTGTTTGGCTGCTCATAAATTCTGCCTACACAGCTCACAACATCATTGAGATTTCTGTAAGACTTACACTTTGAACAGCAAAGATTATCTTGTCTGTGCCAGAAGAGAGCCAAATACACTTGTGAAAGTTTCACCTAACTCTTCTATCCCTGCTTTTTCCACAGACTGTACATTTCCACCCCCAGTCACCAAGCATTTCTGATGATCAGCTACACGATAAGGCAGAGGACCATCCCTTTTGCACCTTTGCTCACTGCTGTGTTAATTTCTGCACAGGAGTCAAAGGGGCAGTCATGGTCTTGGGCCTGAATCTAGAGCCAAGGCAAGCTCTGTGCTCCTTTTGAATAGGGAACATCCGGCCGTGCACCAGGCACCAGAACTACTGAGAGCAATGGAATTAGGCAAAGCTGAATTAATCCACTCCCAGGCCTCCCACCCCCTCACTAAAAACCTTGGGAAAGCTCAAATCCAAGCTTGATCTTTAGGTACAATATGCGTCAAGGCCACTAAGTGCAAGCTTGCAACTAAGGTGCTTTGAATACACAACAGATTTCCCAGATGGGAATTTCCTCCATTATTATATTTAATTTTCCATTTCCTAACATTCAAATACCAAAGAATACATCCAAGCACACTCGGCTTTGAAGAAAGCAGTTAAGCAAGGACTAAACTAGGAAAGAACACTTGGCCTTCTACAACACAGCCATTACATTAACTCCTCTGAGAGCTGGTCTTTTGAATCCAAACACAGTTTGTTTTTTTAAAGTCACTAGTGATTACCAAGGGAAGAAAATAATTGTTGGGAAAAGCTTGGTTAATTCAGTGACCAGCATAACATTTAACTCCATCCCAAGCTTTCTGCGGAATAATACATTGTGAGATGATGGCATGCTGTACTCCGAGGGTCAGCCTCAGAAAAAAACCAGTCACCCAGAAATTCAGTTCAAATGAAAAGCACAGCTATTTTTTGGAATAGAATGACTGGTGGGCACACAGCATTAGGTTTGAACTCTGGCAATATAAAAAGCCTTACTTTTATGTATAAACAAATTCTATGTGCAAGTTTAAATAAGAAATATCTCTTCAGGGTGTTCTGTGGGCTTCAGGACCAAAAAATTCCAACCCAGTTTTTCAGAGATTTTTTTTTTTTTAAATCTATTCAAGAAACCCTAAAAATATGTAGATAAAACCCTAGACTATCACAGCATCTTGTATCCTTACTTTCATTACCACTAAGCACCACAAAGGAAAAATGGGAAAAAAAAGAAAATCTTTCTTAGGATTCTTCCAGACCAAGCTGTGTGCATCAGCTACGGACTTCCAGATCTTCTTCTTTTAAGCCAAGTTTGCACCAGATGAAAGCTTTTTACAATCTGCAGCTAGATCAGAAAGGTATAGCAAAGGGGCAGTGGCCAGTAGAATGAGCCCAGATGTAATTTGAGGTTTTGCTTGTGTAAGCTGGTATTTTCTGAAAGAACAAACACATCAGCATTACCCACTTCAGCTATAACCCTTCTTCACCCAGAGTGAGGTACAAGTAATGAGACTAAGTGTAAACCTTGGCAGTACTGCCAATGCCCAGGAGAAGAGGCCAGGCTCTTCCAAACCCACAAATCCAGAAAGAAGCCCAATAACCTTTGACAAATGCAAAAATGTTGCACGGAAATAAAAACTCATCTGTTTGTCTGGACAAATCATCACAGTAAAATGTGCTTACAAGCAGAAAACTTGATCTGTAGTCAGGAGATGTTATAATGTTTTCAGTAACTGGGTTCTTCACAATTCCAGTGCTACTTTTAATCGGATTTACTGGCTGTGTTTTACAAAATGGTCATGAGAGCCAAAAGGGGCTCTCATCCACCCTGAGTGCCTCTGTCAGCATAACAGTGGTTGCTGCCTCATTAGGAATTACAAAACATGATGATTGGAAGAAGCCCTTTCACTCTACATGAAAGCAAGGAAGGAAAACACAGGTGAATTTGCCCTGAAATAGTATTAGGGAGGCAAAAGCATTTCCTTCTCTCTTCAGAGTGTTTCTAGTTGCTGTATTTTTATTATAGTGCAGTTTGATTTAAGTATCAGAAAATGCCATTCCCAGGGTGAAGAGATACTGAAATACTGAAAAGTTCTCTGATCTTGGCCCATCAGTGAAAGCAGTTTGAAATGTCTGCTTCTATTAAATGTTTTGTTTGGGTAACTTCCACTAGGGATTAAGTCTAATGCTTTATTTCCATTAGAATGTCCTTTGAACAGGATTTTATAAAAGCTTAAATGAAATGAGAAAACACTTGGGTCAGAACTTGTTCATAGTAGTGTTTCTTCAGGACTTGATTAGCCTGGGATTGAATGAACTGCATTCTGTCAGCTGACAATCAGTAAATAAAAGTCTGGGCAATTATGTTTTTTCAGTTCAGTGACCCTTTCACAGCAACTCCAGCAAAGGAGCTTTGTAAGCAAGAATTGAAGCCACTCACTGAGAGACATTCACTTCCACAGAAAAGGACGCATTTGCTTACTGATACATCTACATGCATCATGCATGCATGCTACCTCAGAATACAGCCAGCTGAAAAGAAATGTAGCAGATTTTGCAGTTTATGGGCCAAGTTTTGTTCACATTTAGACAGGCCTGTACCTGGGTCATATCTATCATTTCACTGGATTTAAAAACAAAACTAAACTTTAAACTGAATCAACAAGAGCATTGTCTGGATCTCTGAACACAGCAGAGACTCAGAAGGCATTTAAAAGTGTTTGAAAAGAAAATCCTTCTCTTTTAGGACTTCATTTTATGGATTAATAAATTTTAAAAAATAATAAAACTGATAGTAGGCAAGTGTGAGAGAACATCACCTCTTATCCCACATGCGTTGAATTATAATCCAATCTCTGTCTTCTAGGGGTTGGGATAAATCCTGCAGTATGAAGTGTATTACCTATCCAAACTTTTGCTCATATTATTTATGGTGTCTCTTCTGGTATCACTTTTTCTTTCCACAATGAGCTGTAAAGAAGTGAAATACACAAATATTTCTGTGATCACAGTGGGCCTTAAAAATCCCATATACAGAATATTTCCCTGCAGGATGCTCCAGCTGGTTTTCAGCATATGAATGTGACAGAGAACCAAAGCAGTAATCCCTAAAAGAGGGAATAGTGTCAGGAGAAAAATGTTGCCAGAGTACAATGTGCTTTCTGACAGCAGTGAAAATTTTAATCTTGACAGCACCAGAGCATATAGACTCCATGGTTAGGCCTGAGAATTTGTCCTACAATAAAAATGTCTCTATATTTCTTCTTACATTTTTAGTGGGGGGAAAAAAAGTTACTCCCCTGATTTGCAGTAAATTACAGCTACAGGCAAAAACTTCAGCAGAAGAGTACCGTGTCTGACCATCCACTTTTATCTATGCACAAGATACAATCAGTTTCTGTTGCAGAAAGTCTCCAGCACATTCAGTTATAATTTCACCCAAGATTAACTAACATCCCTCGCCCTTCCCCACCCCAAACCTGGTCTTGCTTTGGAACATGCTGGTGATTTTCCACTCTCTGTACAACACAGTCTCTGATGTTTGTCAGGTGTCTTGGCTACATGGATCAGGATTTTCTAACCAGACAATCCATTTCTCCATGATGCACTGCACTTAAAACTCTGCCCTCTCAGAGGAAGTCATGTCTGAAAATAAACCCAACCCGTTTGCTTAATTTTTTTCAAGAAAACCAGTTATTAATAAGTTATTAAAACAGCACCCTTTCCCCCACTAGTATTTTCTTTCATGCTCATCTGAAATCTTCTCCAACATCACTGCTTTTTGATTGCATGTAGGGGGTAAAAGAAAAATATTTTATAGAACATGGTGAAATAAGTGAGGAGCAATTTTTGTTAAGCAAAGGCTCTCACTATGCAGCCTTCTCCTCCCAATGCTTGCCTTTCTCTTCCCCCACCAGCCTTTAGCATGCTCCAGAAATGCAACTTGATCTTAAGAAAGCAAACCAAAACCACCCCATTTCAGCTCTTTCTTCCCACTCAATCCTTACACCACTATCTCTTTCCAGCTCCATTTCCCTCTCTCCTCCAGCACAGCTTCTCTGCTGGACCATGAAATGTTACTACCAGCTGCACTCTTTCTTGCCATCTTCCTGATCATGGGCAGAGGTGGAAGAAATAAACTCAAAACAAGCCTAAATACTGTCCTAACAGCAAGACTGCAGGTACACAGATGACCTTGGGTATCATTGCCATCTACCTTTACTGTTTACATTAATTCCACACACCTGCAAAACAACAGCCAGCAGTTCCTGAGGGAGCACTGATGCCATGGACTGAACCCTGTGCAGAGACATACCAGCCTGGATTTCGTAGAAATCCCTCCACCTTCCAAAAAGCAACATGTGGCATCTCCTCTGGACAAGGGCAAGAGCTGTACATAAAGTTTATTTCAATCTTGAATCCACTCCATTTCCTGCTCTACTTTATTTATCTTCATCAGGCACAACCAGATTCAGAGGGAGACTTGTTGCTGCAACTGCTATGCAGTGAAAGTGTTTGACAAAAGCAGAACTCAGAAATTCTGCTTGAATCTGTCTGGCAAGATTTTCTCTTCCTCCTTGCTGAGGTCTTGTATCTTCCAACACATTTTTTTCCCTTTGATGATCCCAAATCTGCTGTAAACGTCAATGGTTTCTTTGAACACCCAGATGTGGCTTCTCTAACCATCTGGTAAGGCCCACAGGTGCTAGTGAGGAAGAACCCTGACCAGCATCCTCATGTTTTCTCAGATTTGACTGAAGGGCTCACAGAACCTGAGTTTATCAGGATATGTACGCAGTTAAAATAATTTTAACTGTTCTGAGTTCAGAGCCACAATCTTAAGACATAGTTGATTTGTTTATTAAACAGCATAATGATGTCCTGGGAAACTTTTAAAGTTGCTTATGTCCTACGAAGTGACATCACTGAAATGAAACAGCGGGTCACAGTGTCACAGCTGGAAACCTTGAATCCATCATAACAAGACCTTCAAGTTTCCAATTCAAAAGCTCTGGAGTGCTCAAGTATTTTTCACCCTAAGGGTATTAGCTAAGGATTCTGCTTTCCATGGCTCATTGTGAAAAGGACTTGGTACTGAGCTATTGATAGGGTATCTCTGGAAACTCTGGCTGTGAGAGCACTGTGTATGGAAAAGCACAGTGCCAGAAGCTGAGCTACAGCTCTGTCCAGCCCTGGAGGCAGGGTTACTTTGCTGCAAGGTGCCTACAAGCTTCAGAACTGTATGAAATACAGGAGAACAGTCCAAGTTGGATGACAAATAAACCCAGGCTAAGGTAAGGGAATAGATAGAGGCATTACTTGTGCATGGCAGAACAAGAGAAGAGGATCTCTGAAAAAGATGCCCATCAAGGCAGAGGACACAGCCATCCACACAAATGCACGGAAGAGGTCCCTTATAAAAAAACATCTTATGTTCAGCTTTTTCTTGTTTGACCAATGGAATTCAGTATTCTTGCACCTCTATGAGGTTACAGACAAGAGGAGTAGTAGAAGAATAATGCTGAAGTAATATGGACAGACCTAAGGACTCAAGCCTTCAAATCTATCTGACAGTAACCTTGAGCAGCGATGCAGACAATTTCTGCAAATGCTTCTGTGTGAAGTCATCTGCGGGGAAGGAAGCTTCGACTGTCTAGCATCAGTTGTCTAAATAGTCTTGTACCTACCGAGGCTGCTAATGGGGACCATATTTCTGTTAGCAGATTTACTGCAAAACTAGCATCTAGCTCATGTGGAAACTCAAATCCAGCAGGGTTTTTTATGACCGCTCCTTGAAGGTGCAAATTTCCAGATTTTCTCACCAACCACAGAATGGTTCAGTTTTAACCCCAAGCCCTTTTAGTGAATACAGTTCATTTCTAAAATTGATATTTTCTTGAAACTAACTAAGATGCATCTGTAGAGGGGAAAAAAATTAAGTTACAAACTTTAACAAACAAACAAACAAAATAATTTAGAAAAATCTTCCAAAGATAAACAGAATTTCCCATATGGCATACTAGCCCAGCTAGGATTAACCAGTCCAATTGTTGCCCTGGTTTTTGTTAAGCTTTCTGTTTTAAACCTTGGAGTCAGATTCTTGCACACAGTTCATGTAAATAATAGCCAGTGTTTACTTAACAGTATTTTCTGTTTTTCATTCCTTTTGTGATAAGAGAACTTTGATGAGCACCTTTCTTCTCCAGTGGGATTGAGAAGGAAGTGACATGCTTTCCAATCCCTTGTGGAGTTGGGACGTGTATAAGAATGAGATAATGTAAATAAATCCATCCATTCCCTCCTTTCTGCTGAACCTGGCAGGTGTAAGAGCGTCTTTATTGTGTCTTCCCAGACACATCCAATAAGGAAGATTATTAAACCTTTTTAAACCACAAAAAAGGCCTGAGAAATTTCAACATGATCTGGACTAAGAAAAGTTAAGTAATGAGTGTTCTTGCCCTCAAATATAAAATACGAAGGATCATTTCTTAAAGATAACACCCACAAGAATAACTTTTAGTGCCAATTTTAGTTGCTTGGAGAACAAGGAGTAACCTTATGCAATCTCAGGTAAGTCTGATAGAGTCAGTTATCCATTAGCTGTAGCCACTTGTTACCTTTTTAGCTCTACAGGTCATGCCCCAGTGAAACAAAAAGGGGGAGATGGTGGAAATTGAAGGAGCCCTTCAAAGAAGGAAAAGAAGCGTGAAGCAGGGAGGTGGCTTACCCAAGAAATTTTGAACAGAAGGAAAGAATGAAGTCAGATCTTTACAACAACCTGTGACTGAGGCAGAAAATAGTGATTTCTCCTCTCATCTGTCTGTCTGAAATACCAGCACCCACACTCGCTAGGGACCAGCAGAAAATTATGCTTGTAGAAAACTCCAGAAGGAAAACCAGGTAAACATTCAATTTCTCACTAGATAAGAGTAAAATTAATGGATAAATATTAATATAATTCCTGAAAAAAAGAGGAAAATATCTCTGTCCAGTACAGTACTGCATTGCAAAAAAAAAAAATTCTGAAAGAAATGTTTTTCAAGAAATGTACAGCTTTCTGCATCTCTAAAAGCTATTGAGAGAATATAAAATAAAATCTCTTCCCAGCATTTCACGCTCCTTCACATAACACATTTAAAGAGAAACAAATAAGTCGTATGGGACAGTGATGAGCCTCTGAACAATCCTTCTTTTCATCAGGATCCAAACTGGGTTTCAAAAGCTGCTTGAGACATGCCTAGCTATTTCTGTTCCACAGAAATACAGTCATGGAAAGTTTTCCATGTACCACAGCAAGGCCACAGAGCAAACAGTTTATCACTGGAGTGTCTGAGCTTGCACGATAAAAAACAAACAGGGAGTAATATATGACAAAACCTTGAAAGTGGAATTTTGGACTCTAATTACCTGGTCAGAAGCTCTTTTGAATGGGCTGTGTGAGCTAATAAATTTCTTGTTAGAGAAGAAGAACAAGTCTACTTTGTCTGGACTCTAATCTTGGGTTTGTAGCAGATTGTTATCAGTGCTTTTCCCCTGGAATTCAGTTTCTCTGCACAGATTTAAAAGAATAAGTCTTTTTCTATTCCTTCAAGGCAATAGAATGTAATATAGCTGCTCCTACTTTTTGTCCATATTTGGGGTGAACAGCAACTGGCTTAATTTTCGCTTATGCTTTGGTTTCGCTTGGCTTTCCAGCAAGAAGAGCCTGCAGAACTCCTACAGAAGGCCTCCCACTAAGTACTTTTTTTTTTTTTCCTGTTCTTCTGTGCAGATTTTAGTGGGGAGCCATTAGATGCATGCCCTGTATCTTTGGGAGCTGGTGGAAGGGAGCTCAGGGTAGTTCACAAGCAGAATGGGGTTTCCTGGTGGCTCTGGCACACAGCTGTGCTCAGGGGCAAAGGGGCAAATTCAAGTCCAGTGGTCCTTGCCGTGCCGTGTCTCACAGCTGGGGTCCTGCAGAGCCCACAGCTGCCATCCAGCACCCCTTGGCTGGTCAGACACCAGAGCACCAACACGGGGACAGCAACAACATTACTAAAGAGCTATGGCTTGGCTGCTCCAAAGATCAAGTGATTTAAAAATATGGGGGGAAAAATGGGGATCGGGACTTGGGATTTCTCTATTTTTGTACAAATCCAGAGGAAATCACAGAAGACAAGGATGACTTGCCCTCTCTTAGCGGGGAGTGAGTCAAGAAAGTTATAGAATTGGAAGGGACATTTGAAGGTCATCTTGTCCAACCTCCCTGCAGTGACTGGGGACACCTTCAAGGCCTGGCCTGGAATGTTTCCAGGGATGGGGCATCCACCACCTCTCTGGGCAACCTGTTACAGTGTTTTACCCCTCACACTGTAAAAAACTTCTTAAAAAATACTTTCTTTAATTTCTGTAAAATAACAAGGGCCTCTTGTCTTTATGTGTTTCATTAAAGTCTACCCACATCTTCTCCTTGTTTTGTTATCCAAACTGATCTCACTGAAATACTAAAGGAAGGTCCCCTTGACCCTTCTGTGATCATGTTATCACAAATGTAAGACTTCTCCAAAAGAGCAGATGTGCCAAACCATCCCAAGGATGCTGAGCTGAATGGAAAGTACACACTGATCAAATATTTGCTATTGCTGATGGAGAGGGAGCTGAGAGGTGGCATTTCCATGACATTTTGTTCTTGTAAAGCCAAGAACTCTTCTATAACCTTTGAATGTGCCTTCAAATTGTTAATCTCACACCAGATGTAAATTGAGAGATTTGGAAAAGATGGAATTATTTATTCTCAGTCCACAGTATCACACATAAATAACTCCTATTAGGAAATAAGGAACTCTTATTAGGAAATAAATAAGTCCTCATGATGACTGTGAGGAATAACTGATCATATCAAAAGAATTTACAGCTAAAGAGCAGGGTGACATAGCAACTCCATGCAAGGTTATCTTGCTCTCTCCTGTTGTAATAGGCACATGTGCCTAGCTGAAAGTTTATTTTAAAAACCATATTCATATTCCAAAAGTCAGCTAAGAATAGTAGTTGACAAATACGAGGTGTTTCCATACCATCCATTAGCCAGAGGTTCAGGAATAGCACTGTATAAGAATCGGGGACTTAAAACATTTTTACCACTTCCACACTGCACTGGGGGATTTCTCCTGAAATGTGAATTCTCATGAAAGTTGCTAATACAGATTTGGCCTGGAGTACAGATTGGTTGGACTTGAATAGAAAGCAAGCTGGAACAAAAAATGCCATGTTCAAGGAGGAAACAGTGAAAAGACTCAAAATACAGCCGAAATGCTCAGCACAAGAGATGAAAATAATTTCAGCTGCTGAATTTCTGGCAGAACAGAAATACAATTTGTCTCTTTTAAAAATGCATGCATACCCTTCTGAAGCAGCTGCCTTCAGCCTCCTTTTTGCTCCTTTGCAACCCTACTGGGATACATTGACATATATACAGACCACCTTTATCAGGCATCACAAAGTACCTCAATTCTGTCCAGGTCTCTTCTTTGGGAAAAGTGCAAGAGTGCTACCCACCCTAAATTTTTCTAACATTTTGTCTGATGTAGTTTGAGAATGTTCCAAGTGATTTAAAACAATAACAAGAGTTGTTATGAGGACAAATCAGTGCATTTACTAAACGGTCTTCTTTCTTCCTGTTAAGGAAGATCTACTGTTGGAGGAGGGTGATGCCTTAGGTTTTAACTTTTATATTTCTGTATCGCCTAGTGTGTAACTCTGAAGTTCCTTGCAGCTTGTTAGCTGCTCTCCTAGGCCAGATAGACACAACAAAGCTTCTCTGAGCTTGCTGTTCAAGGACACTCGGGCTGTCCTATGCCCAAAGGTGTAAACTAGGGCCGCGAGAGAGGTGGAGAAATTGAAGAAAGCTAAAGTTTCAATTGGTGAATTTATGCTGATATGCAAATGGACCAAACCTGTAAAAGTGTGAAGAACTTGTGACTTGTTGTCCATCTTGAGGTCCTTTTTGGAATTAGCCTCTGGCTCCCCAGGGTGTACCTTTGAAGGCGTACATTTCAAATAAAGGCGTACCTTTCAAATAAATACCTACCTTTATTCCCTTACTCTTGTCTAGTCTCTGTTTCTACGTAACTGGAGAAGGCATCAAGGGGGATAAAGGCCAAAAAAACGCAAATCAAAACAACAACAACAAAAAGCAACACCAAAGCCTCTCCAAAAAGTAGAAAAACCCCATAAGACCATAAAAATGAAATAAAAAAATTCATTCACCACTGAGCGTAAGATATTTCACCTGCAGCCTGTGGGATCTACAGGTTGCTTAAAATATGGTTAGGTTCGTGGTGTATGCAGATTTCACTTATATCCACCACCTCTCTGTTATTCTCAACGTGCATTTTATTGTCACAAGTATTGCATAATTGTTACCACACAGGAAAGGAAGTCAGGATTGTTGGGGTGACTTTATACAGCTTTTTCACTCCACACTCTTGTGCCTTCATGCTTTGCAGAGACATAAAATTTATCACAGTGGGCAAAGAAATTTTAAAATTGCTGCTAAGGAAATGCAAGTCTCACATGGTGATTTCCCTGAATCGAAGTCCCTCATAAAGTGGGGAATTACATAAAATTGCTTTCATTTTGTGGAATGGGAGAATGACAAGACAGCTACAAGAGAAAGATTTTAGATCACAGCTTAATTGCAGATGCTCCATAATTCTCACAGCATCCCAGCCTGCCTCCATCATGTGAACATCACAGGTTTTTTTAGAAGGGCTTGTAGCAGTCCATGCACCTCTCACTAGAGCATCATAAAATTCCAATAAAAGTAAAAACAAATAAAAAAATTATCTGTCATTTGATAGATACATTGAAGTAATTCTCCATGCATTTAAGTAATTCTCCAGCATTAATCCAACATCACACCACAGAGCATCCGTTTTTCTTCAACATTTTCCAAACAAGCCTATCCATTCATCCACACTCATGCATACAATATTTAGTCATTTCCACTAACATTAGATTTAAATGTGACCATTAACTTCTGGATATTTCTTTAAAAGGCATACTAGAAAATCTCTTCTTTCTGTCATTTTGCGGTTGCTATGTTTAAGAATCTTCCCTCTGGGAATTTGCTGTGGTCAGAAGGCTGCATCACAAAAGCACTCTACTACATTTGCTGTAAAAACAAGAAGTGAGTGCCTTCTCCATTTCCTTTTCAAGAACCATGGTTTATGATGTTTTAATTAATGTCTCTTAGCTTGAAAATTCAAGAATTTAAGAAGTAATTTGAACATACTTTCACTGCTTTATTACCACAACTTAAAGCTGTGGTCATTGCTGCACGGGCCTGTGTGCTCATTGCATATCCCTGGGTTGGTTCATGTCTGAATGTGTCATGTACCAGCTTCTTTTGCTTCCTTACAATGGTCCCATAAGACGCAGATATTTAGAATTTTAAAATAGCATGAAAAGACCAGAGACTGCACTACCCTCACCGTAAGACCCTGTAGATCTAAGTAAAACAAAGACAACTCGAGCTGTACCATGGAGTAAAACCCAGTTGTTCAAAACTAATGCTGAGACAGCTTTGACATTTTTGAAGGATAATTTATAGGATAATTTACAGTGGTAAAAAGGCATAAGAATTACATAGACAAAGCTCAAAAAAAAAAAAAATGAGGAAGATAATGCAGTGTTTAAGATAAGAATGAGAAACAAAAAAACCCCAACATTTAATGCAAATCTACAGTCTGGCAGCAGAATTTCTGAAGGGCTAGATGAAGCCTATCACTTTTTTAGTCTCCAAGAATCAGAAGTATTTGGCAGATGCTTGAAACAGGAAACAAATAGGTTTTATTTGAGGCCTCAAACATTATTTATAAAAATATCAGCTCATAGTAATCTACCATGAAAACCTTGTACTATCACATCTGTAAAATGTATTTTAAGACACAGATTTAAAGTTTTGGAGTTGCCTGAACCATCTATATTTCTGTCATTCATATCTATGTATATACATGTGTGTGTCTCTGTGTGTGTGTAGGTGTATGTATATTTATAAAGCAATTTGTTTTCCTTTAAAATTTGTTTCCCGTAAGTCAAAACATCCTCCTCATTGCACTAAATTGTTTGGTTTAAACCCTGATCTCTAGGGCACTGATAAACAGTATTTTTGTGGGTTTGGGAAAGCTGAAAATATTTTCACTTTAGAAATCCCATAGTGCAGGAAAGCAATGTTCCAGCAATCAAAAACATGGCATGTTCTCCAAGCATGATTCACTGTAGCTAAGCCCCCAAAGAAGCAGTGCTAGTGGATGATCGCCAGTGGTAGTGTCTTCTGGAAAGAGGAAAAATAACCCCATAAAACGTAAATAGGTGCTGTTTAAAACAAGTTGTGCACAGGTACCACTGACAGACAGGCAGCCAGCATTACCTATTAGTCCAGATGTAGTTTAGGTTTCTTCCTGGCAAATGGGAGCTTTCCCATTAGATGTTCTCAGCCAAAGAAACAAAGAACAAATCAGGGCCTGATATAAAAAGCTGGCTGTCCTCAGCTAAGTTAAATCTCTTCTGGGGACCCCATCCTGAGAGCACCCTGCCCTGTTTACTCCCACTGTGGAGGGGATGTGCTGCCAGCTGTGGTATGAGGCTTCCCACATTATGTTTGCCACCTTTGCCAGTCACTGGAAAGGGGGGGATTTCTGAGAGAAGTTTTGCAGACCATGTCAGGGCTGGCTAGTCAAATGCTTAGCATATGAATGAATCCCAGCTACCTACCTCCTTTTGGCCCAGTCTCAGTGCAGCTCAGTGCAGCCTCAGCAATAGCACTTGATACACAGCAGAGCAGGAACACAGCACCTGAAGCTCCTTACTGTAAACCATATACCAAGAAACACGCTGCAGACATTTAGCAGCCATATAAGGAACAGCCCTGGCACTGATCTGCCATTCTCAGTTCAGTCTCCCTCCCCTCACACTGCTGCAGCACAGCTCCTGCCTGTGCAGACTCCCACTGGTTTCTGGGTTGCACAACCCTGTGTCTGAGAGCAGGAGTAGATGAACCTGCTAATTCAATGACCAATTCTACAATCTACCAAAAAAAAACCCCACCAAAACTAGAGCAAGGCCTCACATCTGTGCTTTGTTCTCACCTCTGGTACATTTTTGCTACACACCTTCAGAGTCAGAGGGTTAATGGCAAGGGTTATTTTCTCTACCCTCAACTGGACCAACTCCACTGCTCTCCAGTGCCCACCAGGGCATGCTTCCTACATCCCCAGATCCCTCCATTGTAGCAGAATGGCTCCAGATTGAGACCAGTTTATGCTGAAGATGCCTTTATGCAACTCCTCCCATTCCAACCTGTCCAAACAGGTCCTGAAGAGCTCATTCCTCTGCTCAGTTTTTATATGAGAGCAAAAGTAGCTTTGCAAAACAGTCTCAACCAGGATGAATCCTACCAAGCCTGCACAGCATCTGTAGGAAAGCACGGGTCATAGATATGACTGGTGCTTCCAAGGAACTATTGCCCTTTTTCATTCCTGAAGCTCCAGACAGGGAGAGAGGGACTGTCCTGTCAAGGGGGAGCAGAAGTCCCTGCCATGTTTACAGGGCATCTTACAAGCAAGCAAGTGCACAACCAGCAGGAGTCAAAGTACAAATCACAACTGAGCCCATGAAGATTTCTAGCTCCAGGTATCAGATAGGCAGCCTTAGGCCAGGCAGTGGAAGACCCTCTGAGCTCTACCATCTCATGATCAGTCACTCCTGGAAATGACCAGCGATGCAAGCACATGTCTAAGGAGCAGGCCAGGGAAGGTCAGTGTTGCTCAGCAGAGGAGAAGAGCAGTACTTTTATCTTCATCAATTCAGGGTATTTGTATTGGCACAGACCTTGTGTAACTCCCAGGGAAAAGGAAATTGTCATCCTCAGGAACACTTCACAGTAAGAAGAGCCTCCATTCTATTCTCAGGGTAAATAGGACTGAGAAGGACACAAATGAATGAAACCTGGCCATGAACTAAAGAATATAAAAGAATGTTTCTGCCTATTTCAGAGGAAAGACACATTTGCAGCTTTACTTGCATTTTTAAACAAGCAGACAAAGGATTTTTATCTCCTATATGAGAAACGGACAGGGAAGAATTTTTTTATTTTAACTGCAAAATTTTATAGACTGTCTGAAGCTGGGGGAAGCATTTTAACCAGCTGAAGCTTGAGCTGCTTTAGGGCTGGGAGAATACTTTATCTTCCATGTTTGATTTGGATGGCTTTATAAAAGGACGGGAAGGTCCAATTTTGCAATGCATCCAGGCAATTTTGTTTGTGTCACAGCTCCATGAAACAATTTTACTTCCCCAAGCTATCATTCCTGCTGACCAGTCTCCATACTCACGTATTCATAAACCTAGTTGCCCATTTTGTCTGCAGAATCAGATTTTGTCAAGCTATGGTAAAGCTCCTCTATGCTTTTGGGTGCCCCAAAAGATGCTCTTTCTGCTTCCAGACTACCTTACCTGACCATGTGCATGGCTCTGTTCTGACTCAGCAAAGTTGCAAGGGTGCATATGAGCTAACCTGCTTCTTCTCTTACGAGGTGTCTGCCTCTAAGATCTGATATCCTTCAGATGTCTGTACTGTCTTAACGAACTACTGCCAGCAATATCGCTGAGAGAGGTTTTGTTATTTCTTCCCTTCATCATATTTACATGTTTTTCTTTCAAGTCTCCTTGTCTTCTCAAACTTGACAGCCTTACACAGAGTTTCAGTGTGTAACATCATTAATAAAGTAGATTATCAAGTGAAAGAAAACCTCATTATTCAACTATATTCAACTATTCAACCTATATTATTCAGCTGCAGCAGAGAGCAAAGCAGCACATCTCTCCATAACTGTGGTCAGTACCTGATAATGCTGGATATTTTTAGCAAGTCAAGAGATGGGCACCATGTCTTCCTTTGAATTTAGCAGCAAATACTAAAAACCAAAAGCACTCATCTGTACATAGGGGAAGGATTGTTTTTTGGTTTTTTTAGATTTACATTTATGTTTTCTTCTTTGGCTTCTCTTATTTTCTGAGTCCTACAATGCAAAAAAAACACGGTATGACTTCTCTGCCTCTGCCAAAAATTGAGATATATATTATTGGGGCATGTATTTAGAATAATTCAGATGTTGCTATGAGTTTATTTAATTTTATCTACTGGACTGCTAGCTATCAGTCTTCTCTTTTGTGTGTTAGTTGTGGCAGAGATGTCATGAACCATGTGCACTTGAGACTATACATCTTTAAGAGGTGAAAAGAAACCTGAGGGGGAAAAGCCCCTCACAGCCTTTCATTGCAGATACTTCTGTGAATTTGTGTTCCCTTCTAAAAGATCAAAATCACAGCAGTGAAGAAAAAAGAAGGCGTCTCTTGACAGAGCCTTCATCCTCTCACCTTCAGGTCCCATCCCTTTCAAAATAGCTAATTCTGAGCTTACATAGGGATATTTTAAGAAGAGGTAAAATACTGGGAAGGGCCTCCTTTGAAGGAAATGCAGGTATAGCTGTGCAAGGATTTGGTGAAAATTAAAGAACACAAGCAATTTGTTGAGTTACCAGAAAAGTTTGGGTCAGAGGATGTGGCTCCAAATTCATACAAGAGAATACAAAGACAACAAAAATATTTAGGATGCCACTATACCAACCAATACGCTTTTTAGGTCTTTTATTTTTTCCATTATCTCCTCTTTTGACAGCACCTCTGGTCCCCACCCCTCTGGTATTAGCCTGTGTGTGGTGGGGGTGTTTAAGCTCTCTCCACAGATGACATTTATGGCTTTCAGACCAGCCACTTCATCTGCCCAGCCCACACAACAGACAAAACAGATTGCAACTTATCCTAAAACCTTAGCCCAAAACCCACACCCACTCATCCAGGGAAAAACTGACACTCATTGGTTTTTAAAGTAGTGCTCCTTCTGTGTCCACACGATGAAGGTAAAATTTATGATGCAATCTATATTTGAGTGTAAATTCATTCATTAAGCCTCTTCACAACAACTTTCAGGAAAATGCAGGGTTGATCAGACACAAGGTGGATTTGTTTGGACACAGAAGGCAAATGTAGTATCAGAGGCACCACAGTGCTGTTTGCTACTGTAGAGCTTCCTCAGGAGATAAAAGTATGGAGCACTGGAACATGATATTGGGAGTATTGTAGGCTTGATAGTACAGAAGGGGATGCATTCACTTTTTCTCATCACCACATCTTTAAGGTTTTGTGTGAATGGACTGCTTCCTATAATGCATTAAATGCTCTTAAATAATTCTAATATTTTTCCCAGCTTACTTATAGAATCATAGAATACCCTGAGTTGGAAGGGACCCACAAGGATCATGGAAGTTCAACTCCTGGCCTTGCAAAGGACAGCCCCAGGAGTCACACCATGTGCCTGAGAGCGTTGTCCAAATGCTTCTCAAACACTGTGAGATGTGACCACTTCCCTGTGGAACCTCTTCCAGTGCTCCAACACTCTTTTTTTGTCTGGTTTTATTTCAAAAATTCACCTAAGTTCTTTTTCTAGCTCAGTACAATAAAATGCACGCCATACTTTAGTAACAGTTACCTGTGCCATGGTATAAAAGGGAAATGGTCCCCAGGAATTTAACAAGTTGCTTTCCCCCTACTTCTCCCACTTTTACTCCCAGCATACCCACACATTTCCAAAAACCATTATTTTGCTGCTTTTTAAAATCATTGTTTACTGTCCTGTGGTTGGATGGTGCCATTTCCAAAACTGTAAGCTGACCTGGCATACGACCAACATTCCTAATGCTGCTGCTGCATTGGGAAAAAAAGATTGCCCACAAACCACCTACACACACAAAAATTCCTGTTGGAGAAGAGGCAAAGCACTGAGTTGGGAAAGGATAAAGGTCAAACCCATAGCACATAATTGCTCGGAAAACCATTTGCGGTTTTGTGGTGTAAAAGTGACATGACTTTTTTATCAAACAATGGTACACTGATGTTGTCACAGCTTTAGAGATTATTCCGCTTGTTGACTCAGAGCTCACAAATGGCCGGAAAAACAACTTTTAGAGGAATAAGCAAGTTCAGTGATAACTTCCTTAGCAGTGGATGAAAACTACTTGAGCAATCTGAGACACACAGTGTCCCAACCACAAGACTGTCACCAAATGTTATTTCTTGTCACCCTGTGACTCACTTAAGAGGCAGCTGTTAAAACCATGAAGGTCTTATTCCTCTTTTTCCACATGAAGGTTGGATTCATTTGCTGAGAGCTTGGATGACATGGGAACTAATGATGAGTGGTTTATAACATCAGACTACTTAGGAAGTATAAACTAGTGCTAACTTCCTCTGTTCAAAATCTTTATGATAAAAGTTTTAATGTGAGTCTCATTAAAACTAGAGTTGCTCCACAAGTAGAAGAGACTGAGCACACCAGCCATTTCAAGCTTGCTGTGTGTGGGACAGGCAATATTAATATCCAGTTTCCAAAATATGCTGCATTTCACACCTTGATCTTCTGCAGTGCAAAGAAGAACAGGGTGGGGGTTTTGTAGGTTTTTTTATTTTCTGAAATGAAGCTGACAGTATTTTGACAGAGGAGAAAGCCCCTGCAGAAATGTGGGGATGTACACAATCTCAGGAAATAATATTCAGGCAGTTGAATTCTCGGGGGTGCACAAGCTGCTAGATACTAAGCCAACTCATCCTGAGGGACACTGCTCTCACCGAAAGCTGGTATATGAAGAAGTAACTTGCATCACTCTGAGAGAACTTGTTCTTGGAGGTAACAAAATCAGATAAAACTCTTTGCAAAAAAGAACAGCTGCAAACGCTGTCTACGATGAGAACAGGGCAGGAAACTTGCTGGACTGGGGGCTTGCTCTTTTTCAAGTCTTGTAAATTGCCCTGAAACGTGCATGAGAAGAGCAGGTAAACACCAAATGAAAGGAATGTTCTTTATATCTGGTCCAGACAAGAGCTGAGGCCAAAGTCAACACAAAGAGGTAGCTTTAGTCATAAAACCCCTCAGTCATTTGATGGCCTGGGATTTTTTCCTCCTTCCTTAGGAATGTTGTAATTACATGCAACAAAGAAAGATGTAATACAGTTTGCTTAAATATTAACTACCTATGATTTGAGGAGAAACCACAGACTTTGCATAAATATTCTGCTGTTATATGCCAATGAATGACACCTATCCCCTCTTCTGAAAGGGCATCATGCTTACCCCTTCTCAGTAGCATGCAGAAAGTCATGATTACTTGATTGGTGGGAAGAATTGTTTTCCACAGATATTAAGGAGGGAATCAGAAAATTATGGTTGCATGATAGGCTGAAATATAATATAATGGAGAAAATCAGTGAAGAAGAAAACACAATATCTGGAACAAGAGCATTAAGGTCTCTGCGGGGAAAAAATGGTTGCAGAGTATATATAGTGTGCATTGAAAACAATGAAACCTCCATAAAAAGATATATGTCACCTAAACCTCCTTGGGAAAGAAAAAGTAACACATTTAAAATCTTTACTGAAAGTCAGGAGGGGACATTTGAAACAATGAGAAATATTTCTGCTACACTATTATCTTTGCCATTTTCAAACTGCACTAGGAGTTTAAACACTCCTGTTCTTGCCGAACATGAAAGTGCATAATTGAAATGGACTGGTTTTTTATATTACCTGATTTGGAATTGCTTGTGTGCTCATTTAAGGTACCAGTTCAGAGTGCTTTACTCACCATTCAAATCCAGCTATGGTGTGGCAGAGGCTGGAATAAACACAGAGAATTAGCTCAGCCCAGGACTGGATCAGCTGCTGCCCACCCACACCTCATCATTTGCTCTCTGACTCTGGGTACAGAGGCAGGACCTGACCATGGGCAGCATTTTTGTTACAGACATTCAACACTGATAAGCCTCTTAGAACTTGAAACAACCCTCCCGGAGTTACCATCATTTACACAAGAATGAGTGGGTGAGCGAGTCCGCAGGGAGACAAGGGAACAGGTATCACAATACAATTTTGTTACTCTTTCCTTGGGTTGCATCTTTTGTGCAGCATAAAGCTGCCTGAACCTGGAGTAAAACAGCTTAAAAACTACCACATTATGGTGGCTAATCATAGCTATAGAAATGCCATTAATGAGTGTTATTTAACTGCTGCATTCATTATATAACCACATTATTGCATGCTTGGATTTTCACTTATGCCCTTGTTGTTTCAATATTGTGACTCAGTGGACAATAATTCTTAGCTTATTTTCCAACTTCTTTGTGGTCTCTCCCATGGATGCATGTAGTACAAGACAGGAAAAAGCAGAAAACAGTTCAGATTCTGCCACTCTATGTAGACGTGAAAGCCAAATCTTCAGACATTGCTGCATCTAGCACCACTCACTGATGGGAACATTTGGTTGTGCTAGAAGTTTGGCCCTGGTCTTGTACACTGGAGCTGTGCTAGCAGCCTTGTGAGCTATCAGGACTGAAGTGACCTAAATATTCCTCTCCCAGCCTTTGTACTGATGCCGTAGTGTTTCCAGATGTAAGAGCAACATGAATGCAGGATACGCTGCACTCTTCCTTGCACAGGATTTGACTCAGACTCCCTTATCCAAAAACACCCTGAGCAAGTACTACTTCTCTCAAGTCAAGTCCCTAATATCTAGCCCCTCTCCTAGACCATGGTGCTCATCAGCTGGCGTCTCTACTTCCTCTGTTCTCAGCAATTTTATGACAAGTGTTTGCAGTGTTCACAAGGCGGGGCTGGGAGGATGAGGGTCAGAGCACATACAGCTTGGCACAGACATGAGCTTTAACATCTATAGAAGACACTTGGATGCTCCAGAGGTTGAGAATAGCAGATGTAAAACATTCCTGGATCTCTGATTTTTAATTAAAGATTTAATCATGTCACTTGATGTTTTCTATTCCAAGATTTCCCCAGTAGTGAGCTTCTTGAATCAGGTCAACACACCATGGAATCCCACATGTTCAGATCAGCTGTCAGCTGAATCACCGAGTCTCCTCCACAAACACATATATTTTGAGATGATGATGTATGTGTGCATGAGATGTACATTCCTGGAAGTCATTGGTGACTGGGGGAAACAGACCTCAGCTCCTCAGAATTTTGAGAAGAGTTGCTCATTCTTTTTAGTGTGATTTGAACTTACTTAAAAAACAAGGCAGTTAAAGACAGAATGGCCACTCCTACCTCCTGTCAGATTCTACCAGCCTTCTCATAGTGCTAGACAGGTACCTCCTCTTCAGTAAATTTACCTTTCTTATCATACCTTCCCAATCCTTTCAAGTTTTAAAGTCACTTGGACACTGTGCAATTTTGGGGACTGAAAAAGAATCTGTTCCAACAGTGTGATCTGTGGGTTCTAAATCCTACTTGGCTTTAGATTATTAACTTGGAGCACATTCTACCAGCTGTGAGGACTAGACTAAATATTAGTTGTATACTAAGAGACAGGAGCTACCGGTGGAGTCCAGGAACAAGAGCAGCTGCGGTGGCTGCTGCTGTTGAGGAGCCATCCCAGGGTCTGCAGCCTTCAGCCTGGGATTCGGCAACAACAACAACAAAAAAAGGTCAAAAAATGGTAAATGTTCAAAACTGAAACTTCAGGAGAATATTTTGGGATCATAGAAGTTTAAATCTATAAGGACCTCAAGGTGTCACCTACAGGGAACACCTAGATACTCCTGGGCACAGGGCTCTTTTAAAAACCTCCAAAAGTTGAGTCTGTAGAAAGGGCTATGTAGCTTATTCCTGAGCTTAGAAAGCTCTTTTCAATCCTTCAGATGAGTGCTGACCTCATCACTTTTATGTCCTGTCTGTACTGGGCATGGAGAACAACTGATGATATTTTTACGTTTGAAATCTATTATTAGACAATCTGATGACTTTCATCTGGAATAAATATATTCCTTCAAATTTCTTCCACCTTCCACACAGCTCTTATCATACTTCTTGATGACTGCAACATGTGATATCAATTGTGAATTGTGGTGCCTGTGACAAAAGATTTGGAAGGCCTATCTCACCAGGGATGCACTTTCACATTAGCCTAATTTTGGGTAAATTTGAGACACTGAAATTTTTGGATGTTCTGTACATAGACCCAGAAAGCCCTTTCCCCTTTAACTGAAGATTTCAGCTTCTTTATAACATTTTAGTCACTTGCATTACTTCAAGTTTAAAATACTTTTCTTCCCAACAAGATAGGCAACTATTTGTGCTGATAGGCTCAGATTACCTTTCAGCCCAGCAACCTGTGAATTAATTGAACTTCCCTCCAATTGCATTTACTCAACACAACAAAAGTCAATGGAGATATATCACAGAATTATGTTTCCAATATTTAAGGTGTCTAAGTTGTACATCAGTGGACTGGGTGTTTATGTGACATTTATTTGTGGTTGTGTGGCTGAACTTTTCTCCACAGCAGGATTGATTTCTTGATTTTGCATACCACTATCTAACAATCACTAAACCAGGATTAATAATACAGCCATATTTCAAATATTTGCTACTGATTTTTTTTTTTTTTTGGTCCTTGCTCTTACACAGCATTTGGGCATCTGTCAGTCAAAAATGTTGTGCAAATGTTTGGCAGCACTGTTGATGTCCTCATCTGCAGAAGGAGTATTGGCGTTGTAGACTTTGTTTGTTTAACATAGTGATCAAAAGGCACATTGCATTGCCACCAAACCTTGAGTCACCTTCCCCAAGGAACAATCACCCTTTCTTTCCATTTGGGTGGAGATTGTATATTTCTTAGTAAGGCAGTGGTGATCTCAGTACAAAATTTCTTGATAATATTTACAAAGCAGAAGTGGGCTATTTTATATTGAGGTGACAGAGAAAAGAAGGTTTATTGCATACATGCTGGTAAGCTTTTGTCATTGCAGTGCTGAGACCATGGCAGCAGCTTAGTGTCTGGTTTCTCCTGAGCACAGTTAAAGAGGGAGAGGGAAGGAGCATCAGAACAGGTGGTGCTGTGAACTTTGCAAAAACATCTGGCAGATCCTGGCTGTAGCAAAGGAACAGAAACATCTCTCAATTTTTGTTTCAGACACGCTGCCTTCTGTGCTTTCTCAGTTTCTAATGGAGACATTCTTTTGTGGAATCACTGGTTTGGGCTTCTTATGCAGAAGATGCAGCAACGTCAGGACGCGTCAGGATGCACCCTGCCTGTTTTCCTGCTGTGGGCAGCAGCGCCTGGTAGCAGAGGGAAATGGTGGGAGGTGGAAGGTGATGAAGCTGCCTGTCATGTGCTAGAGGACGGATTGGAGTGTGAGGAAGACTGGTTAATCCTGCCCTAGAGGAGGCAAAACGGAAGACTTTGCAGCCAAGTGCCACTTCCTTTTGCACCAAGATGAAAAGCAGGAGGGAGGAAGGAAGGAAGGGGAGGAAGGGCAGGTTTCAGAGCCAGGGATATGACAAAATCAACCCCTCGGCGTCTCCCCATTTCTCTCCCATTACTACCATAACCCTCCTATGAGTCTGGGCAGGGGCAGGAGGGAGGAGAAGAGCAATTAAAGGGAAGTGCAGGGGACGTAGGGTGGCATATCAGAATTTGCTGGAATTGGTCATTTGGGCTGGACCATGACGGGACTCTAGAGAGTTACTCATAATACAAAGTTTCAAAATATGTACGACTCACGCTCAAAAAATGACGTGTGTCTGAGGGTGAGGAATGTTTTCCCCAGCCCCTGCTTGTGAGACCAATAGGAAAATGGGGGAAAAAAATTACTACAATCAACTGTTTTAAATAAAGATAGCTGCACTGAAGTTTGCTCAGGCAACACTTCATCTTGCTGCTTGTTTTCTAGAGACTGTCCAGGGAAGGTACCTGATAGCACAGCTGGGTCCTGGTGGGGCACAGGGCTGGCACAGGAGTGGGCCTGGAAGCCTGAGCCTGGGCTCAGTGAGGACTTTTGGGATTTTATGTAAGCTCTCTTTTGAATTAGGACAACTGACACTAAGTGTCTATTTTTTTTTTTAAGGCTCTCTACAATCAGAAAGATTATTAATTTATTTTAGCCTCACAGAGACAGCAGCTGGTAGATGATAGTTGCCTTCAGCGTATTATTTTTTCTTATACGAATTTTTGGTCTTCTTTTCCAAATGGATAAAAATATGAATCTCCTTATACACAGATACACTTCTGTACTGTTCATCTCAAAAAAATTATTATTTAGAGCAATGGCAGTAAATTATTCTGATTTGCAGCACCAAATTACTCTTAAAAATTATTGAATCTTGTGGCTGGTCCAAATTTTGCCTGTGTTGAACTGGGTACCAGTGCTACTGCTTTACCATCACTGACCTGTGATGATCCTTTCAAAGGCACTTCTGAATAGATACCTCTTGACTGCTGCAGATAATTCAGCTGTGAGTAGCCCTGCATGATTGTGGTGTGACTGGCAGTGACCAGTCACCCACAGTTGCAGAAGATGAAGTGGATTTCTCACAGTGGCAGAAGATGAAGTGGCAGAACAATGCTTGAGTCTGCTGGGAGGAAAGCTTCTTCCCAGCCTGTCTGACTTTAAAAAGATCTTTGCTTGCATCAGCCACGTATCAAGTCACTCTGACCCACTACAGTCAGGTTTCCATAAATACAGTCTACAAAAGGAAATACTTGCTGTAGCTAATGCTGCAAGAAATTACAGGTCAATTCATTTATCGTATGCATCAGTATAATATAGCAGTGGGTGCACACATCATTCCTTTGATTATTCAGAGCATTTCTCTAAATCACTCGGTGCTCAGGACATGTTCCTGCAGATGGCAAGAACCAGCAAGTTCAGTCTAAACTGGGGTGCCATAATTTACTGTCTCTGTCAGCTACACTGACAACTACATGGAAGCTCAGCCATGGGACTGAGGGCTGTGGCGCTCTCCCAGCTTGAAAGTAACCTTCAGGCAAAGTCCAGGTTAGATGGACATCAGGAGCCAGTGAAGACTCATCTCATCTGGAGATGCGAACTGATGTGTGATTTTCTCTGTTTTGTCTCCAGCTCTCCCCCTCCATTTCCATCTGTCTTTACCTGAAACTGTTGGTAAGGTATGTGGTACTTGCCTGCCTTTTCCATAGTTGTCATAGTTCATAGGGGAGGTGGGGACAAGAAGCAATCAGAAATTAGCAATACATGTGAGGAGTTTGCCTACATAGTAGAGTGATAACATTGATAACATTGCCCTTTGCTTTGAAGCTCTTTTGATCTTGTGGATTTCAAAGCACTTCACAACAGAGTGAAATTGAAGTGCTTTTCTCCTTTTTTTCATCTGGGACAACTGAGGCACAGAGATGTACTAGAACATGTTCTAAGTTACCCAGTGAGCCGGGACTCGCTGCACCTGACATTCCAGAGAGCTCTTGCTTTATCTGTTAATTAAAATAACGTAGGGTGGGTAACTCAAGCCTGGTGATACATTTAAGGAAGCAAACAGTCTTTGCAAGAGTCAGACATGCCATAGGAAGGACTCAGTAAGAGCTGGTGTCTCCTTTCAAGCTCCATTAAAGTCTCTCCCAATATTTCCTCTGCCTGTTGGGTTCTCTTCCTGCAGATATTTTGAAATATATATTAAAAGATGCCTGATAAGTATCTTCATGATGGATGCTCAGCAGCTGTTTTACAAGACTCAAAGCCAAATCCTCCTTTCTAAAAGGCTTTTTGAGACCTGAAATTCTGTGTAGGAATAAGGACCTATCACAATCAAAACCATCTATCCTCAGAGGACCAGAAGGATGATCTAGTGTGGGTTAACATCAACACCCAGATTATCCTTGTGCTGGGTATAGAAGTAAAGGAAGCCTCTAAGTTTCACTTGGAGGTATTGGGAGCTGTTGGAAGAACAGTGGATTTCCTTAAGTGGATCATTCCCTGATGCTGATGTTCCCTTCCTCCCAAAGCACTCCCAAGTACTTTCATTTGTCTTGAGTTTTAGTGGTAAAGAAAAATGTTGAATAAATACCATAGCCAGACCCATCTTTAAATACTTTTTTAAGTTTGCAGAGGTTTACAGGGTGAACAATTTGGTGGGAAGAAGTTTCTGGTGTTTTCAGTATTTTTCACCGTATAGCCTTACAGATTTCCTTACAATACATTCACTGAGTGAGGTCAAAAAAAAAAAAATAAGTAGTTTTCATCTGTTTGCCAGTGAAATTCAGTTTTTGTTTCTCATACTGAAGCCTCACAGATTTGTTGTCCTTGTCACACGAAGTACTTCATGAAAGGAAAATGATGTTCCATTACTAAAAGTCTTCAGCACAAAGATCCTGGCAGTGCAGTCACGCTTGATGTTTACTTAAATCAGCCACTGTTTTAGCAAATTCGATTCACCTTTACAGCGAGGTTTAGATTTGGGAACATATAAAATTCAAAGAGAAAACTCAACTGCTATTCTATTTAAATGTGTATTTATTTACTGAACTAAGCACACATTAGAGAAAGGTGGTAAAATAATCTTTCTATGCAGAACTGCAATTTGGTTTATCAATTCTCCACATTTTCAAAACTCCAGTGTGCTGCAAAACTAGGCTGAAAAAATATGACAATATTGCAGAATTATCAAAAGGAGATAGAGCTGGAATGAGGACAGCTGCTTACTTTAGCAGCTGTGAGGGACGGAGAGACAGTGTGGGATGGGGATGATAAACAAGTTAGTTGGTTCTTCTTCCTAAAATCCACCAATATTTCTTTTTCACCACAAGGCACTGACACTCAGATACCTGCTAGGGTGAGTGGAGTAGCTTAGAGAGCCATTTTTCAGGTAGCAAATACCAATGCATCAGCTCCTGTTCAGATTTCCCTTGCAATCACAGTGGTTGGAAACTGACTTTTTGGTAAGTGAAGGCAGATCCGGTCGGATTTTACACCACAGGTGAATGCCATATTTCAGGCTCACTGAAGTCATGCAGTGTGCAGAGGTCTGACATAAGAAGCCTGGCTGTTTTGTCTCCTTTTGGGAATTACAGCCTGCCCCACTGGGAAAGCTGAGCTCAGGATCTGGGGTGAGAGGTGGATCACCAGAGCAACAGACCTCAGTGGAGTGTCTGTGCATCAGTGGCACAAGGTACTGCAAGTAAAGCTGTTCCTCTCCCCTCTCTGGTGACAGTATCCCTGTTTTTAGGGTGTTTTCAGAGCCTCTTAGAAAAGACATTTCAGGTGTTCAGAGTCTCTCTGGGCCTGCCTTCAGTGCTCAGCCTGTGTCCCCAGCCCCAGCTGTAGTCCCAAGTACTGTTACTCTGTTTTAGGGCTTTTCTCCAGACATGGAGTGTTGTCTGCAGCCCCCAGATGAGGCACAACAGTTCTTTGGTAACACAGCTCCAGTTAATCCCCATGCAGTGTAAAGTATACCGGAAGAAAATGCACTTCTTTGCTGTTACTTTGCCTGCATCAAGGGTTTTGTAGCTGTAGTTACTGTGGTTTTCCCTCCTGCCTTCCTAATTGAGACAAAAACCAAATTGTTTTTCAGATGAAATCAACTCTTGCTTTTAATCTCCATTTTGCTGCTAGGATGTTTCCTAGAACATCTAGGGTTTGGTTTTGTCCCCCTAGAGAAGCTCAGGAAATTTCAGCCAGATTTAAGTCTGACCTCAAATGTGATGTCAGCTCTCATACACTGAAGTGTTTTAAAAATGTGAAAACATTGTGTGAATCATAAAGAACCAAGTGATTTTGATTCCAGGATAATGATTCTAGCTGGAAAAAATGAGAATCAGTAAACTGAAGACACAAAATGATGTTTTGACTTTGATGCATTGCCCTTGAAAGGGGAGAAGAAATAAGTGAATGCATCTGTTGATTAGAGTATGAAAAGCAGATACAGGATAATATATTGCTATTGATAAAATAGCAATAGTATCTATAACAAAAGCACCTAGATTTTATTACTACAATAGAGTGTTCCTTGTTGAATTTCCTGGAGTGAAAAAGGAATCTTTATTTGATGAGCTTTAATCTGTAAAAATTCCCGACTACTGCTGGGCACACTGGAGTGGAGCAGAGAAAGACAAATATGCTGGTTAAGGAGAAGATGAAGGACATCAACTTGTTTACTCTAACAAAATAAGCACTAAATAGTGGAGTGGGGATACGATTACTGTAGGTAAATACACTGGACCATAACACTTCAAAAGGAAGAGAATACTTCAGCTAAAGGATAAGGTAAGCTTACTAAAACTTGGTAAGAACTAGTCAAAAATAGATGTCTGCTGGGAAAAAGATTTCCAGACCCCAAAGGAATGAGAATTTGGAACAGCCTTCTTCTAGGGCTGAAACCCCTCATTAATTTTAAAAGGAAGCTGGATGTATTTGTGAAAAGGTTACCTGTGATGCCCCTGGAATATGCCTGATTGTACAGAAGATGAAGACACTCTCTGCTCCAGCATTTTTATTTTCAGCCCTTTCTTTTGAATGCAGCATGAAAAAAAATTCTGAAAGTATGCAGGCCAGACGTGCATCTTAGGATGTCTTCACTGTACAATTACAGGGCACTAAGAGTGCACCTCTTATGCCTCTGTCAGTGGGAGCTGAAACATGGCCTTTCTCAAGTGCAGAGTTGTTATCAGTCAAACTAAGCAAAACCAAATTTTCAACAAGTGAAAAAAGTTACTTGTTTCTCCTCACACTGTATTTACTTGTTTGTTTCTCTCCATGCTGTATTTTTTTCCCAAAGGAAAGAAACCAGGAATGTACACCCTTGGTAGGAAGGATAAAAGGGAGAAACTTTATTGCTTTGGAAGTGACCTTGCTGAGTTGCTCCAGTATAGTTTTACATCTATCAACTGCAGAGGTTAAGTTATTAATACATGTTTATAGGAGCATAAGCAAATTCCCCTTCTATACCTAGGCAGCAATAAGAGAGAGGGAACAAAATACCTAATTTAACGGGAGCTGGTGAATCTGAAGAGTCAGAGGGGAATCAGGCCTGCCAAACTTTCGCTACATCAGACTGTTGAGGTAAACTGCCTCGTGTGTTCTGCTGCTGCCAGCATGATTCCTCAGGCATCAGCTCCAGTGAGATCATCAGCCTGAACAAGGTATCCCTCTCAGCAGAATTAAGTCACAGTCTCAAAACATTCAGACATTATGACTCAGGCCTCACAGAGGCAGAAGTTTTATCTTTAAAAGGCCTTTGATTTGTTAAGCATGTGTGTGTCTAATCTGATAAAACTTTAAATGTTGTTTTACCAGTCTTTAGCACAAAAGATCAGGACAGATTAGGATATACCTAATCCTCAGTGTGAAATTCTGAAAATGCTGCAGGCAGTGGGAGTTCTGCTGGCAACTTCAATAGACCAGATGCCTTTTGCTTTCATCTCAGGAACCCTTGCTACTGGTGAATAAAAGCCTCATTTGTGAATTATAGAGGAAAACCAGTTCTCTGCCTTTGTAATTGAAGAAATTAGTAACCAAAGGGTCAATTTGAAAGATATTGTTACCTAATACAAAAACTGGAACAAAAATGCAGTTTCTCAGCTGTTACTAAAATCAAATTAAATTACCTAAGATGTCACTTCTTAGATCCTATGGAAGCAGGGTACATTTGGAGCTTATTACAAGCAAGAAAACAAGTAATCCAGGAGATGTTTGTTTGATAAATATGATATTTTGACTCATTTTTTAAAAAGTCTTTTGAGCTATGAAATTCATTGGCCAATTTGCTGCCTCCCCCATGAAAGCTCTGGCAATTAATGCAAGCTCACCAAAAGCCTCAGATCTTTTCTGTAGTGAAGCTTGATGGTAATGTGAATATTCATGTCCCAAAACAGTGCTTCTCTACTGCTTCTTCTATGCTGCAGGCAAGACAGTAGCAAAGGAACATCTCTGTGCAGCACAATTTTGAGAGATATATCTCAAATTGAAAAGGGTGGGAGACCAGAAGCTGGAGACAAGGATCAACATGAAGTAAACAGCAGAGCACCTGCATTCATTCGCCAGTGGCACAAGGGCACTGTGGTTTGATTTTGGTAGTAAATCAGTTCCACAAATTCCTTGTAATCCATAGGAAAACCAGTGACAGAAAAGAAACAGCTTTTGAAAGTTATACTAAGGTCTGAATCGCTTTTTGAGGTATATGACCTTTCTGTGGGCCACCAGAGCATCCAAGGACAATGCCACATGGAAATGATGTCTGGGATGCAAAGTTAAACATGCTGCTCTGCCAAAATGTGTTCCAAAGACCAGTATCTGTTACTGCAAAGACTTACCTCCTTTCAAAGGAGGATGTGGAATGCAAAATATTTGCACTAGGTGCTGAGAAAATCTGGTGAAGTCCTGGTCACATCTGTCTCAGACATAAACTTGGGTGGCAAGATCATGGGAAGGGTTTGTTACTGTAAAGTCAGATGTTGATGGATCAGATAGTTTCAAGGTAAGTGCTTGTATGGCAGAAAGTCATGAGCAGGACAAAGGCATCCTTCCAGGTGGAGCAGAGAAAAAAACCAAGTTGATTTAGTGCTGGAGCAGGATCCAACAGCAACGCTGAGGCTCCCACTCCAGCTCAGGGTGATGTACCACCACAATGGCAGCTTCATCAAAGCCCAAAGCAGAAAGCTCCTCTTGAAGACCTTGATAACTTTGAGGTGTTGAGAGATGTTTAGTTGGTCTTGAGCTTCTGACGTTGCAAAAACCAGAAGCAGATTTTAAAAAGTGGAGGAGAATTGTATCTTAAACGTGGAGGCTGGAGACTGATCAAAACAACTTGCAGAAAAGTAGTACTGAGAAACTGGGAATGGTTGAGGACAACAGAACCCCAGTGGCTCTGCTAAGGGGTTTGGACAAGGCAGAATGTCTGATCTCGGCAGATGGTGTGCACATATATCCTCAGTAATGTGCACATTGACAGTGGCTCAAAGTATAATCCAGGTTTTCCAATTGGTGTTCTAAAACAAGAACAAAATTTATAAAAATAAGTTATTTTGATAAATTTGATTTAAACATATACAGTTAAAGAGTACAAATGGCATCACAAGTTTTGAATTACAGTTGCCATTTGAACATTTCTTCTCCGATAAAAGAATTGTTGCTTTGTATTTATTTGTGCCATTGCTGAAGGTGTACATTGCTATTTGTCACCATGGACACAGAGACTGAGGGAAGAGAACAATTATTTTCTGAAAATTATTACTTGTGCATAGTTTCCTGTTTATTTGCAATACTTTGAATTTTAGAAAATTATAGTGACCAATGTAGCAGCCAATTTAGCATTAGCCATCCAACTGCTGCAAACTATTTTATATTAACTTGTTCTTCTGTGAGTCTTCATATGATGTTTTATCAGAAATTGTAATCAACTGGATTTTACAACTGGGGCTGATATGAAAGATCCGTCCAAACCTTGAAAGACAGAAGTGTGTTGTGAATACCTTGTCCCTGGCAGTGTTCAAGGCCAGGTTGGATGGGGCATTGAGCAACCTGGTGTAGTGGGAGCAGTCCCTGCCCATGGCAAGGGTGAGTTGGAACTAAAATCTTTAAGGACCCTTCCAACCCCAACAATTCTATGCTTCTGTGAATCTTTGAACAGCTCAGCCTGAATACTGAAACTGTGGTCTACATTTTCAGTGGTGTTGTTGTGCTGACTCCATTTATCCAGTAATCTGTTGCCAAACTAAAGTGTCACATATCCTCAAGTGAATACAATTCTTTTTCTACTTTGTCTCAGACTTTTACATACAGTTGTGCAGCCACTGCATCCTACCCCAGCGCTGGCTTTCCTGCAGGATTCAGTGCAACGTTTCAAGCCTACAGCATGTTCAAGCACTGTGTGAGCCTTCAGAGTTAAAAGTGGCACCTAACATTACCAGTCTGCTTGCACACCCATGGTAGCCATTCAAGCAATTTTCTTAGACCACTCTTGCTCATGTTCCCTGAGCTTACAAACCAACTAGACTATACTTTCCTTAGAAATGAAGGAAAAAAACACTGTGAACAGCAAGTGGCAGAGCTGCTTCTTGTTCTCTAGAGTGGTTTCTTCATAAATAACCAGAAATCATATACCACTTTAATAAGTGACAGGTTTTCCCTGTGCAAACATCAGGACAGAACGAGCAAAAGGGGCTGCTGTGCCCTGTCTCACCAGGACGCTACTGCTGCACATGCTGTGGGAAGCTGCTCACCGGGTGTTTGCACAGGTTTGCTCCCCACCCCATGAGGGACTGCACGGAGTCTGCACCTGCTCCTCCTGCCCAGGGATCTTGACTAGCTGAAGAGATGGAGCTGTTGCCTGATGTGTTCCTGTGTTTCTACAGGGGGCCAGTAGAGGGCAAGGATGGCTTTAGGCTTGATGTGAGCAAGCACACAGGTTGCCTTGCAGGGCAGAAAATTGCATGAGCTAAGGGAAAAGGCAAAAATGTACGGGAATCTGGGAAAAAGAGGTGCCTACAGATCTCCTTCTTAGCTCCTTCTTGCATCTTGCAAGCGCAAGTTTCCACGCAACACAGCCAAGTGCTGTGGATCACGGTGGTGAGCCCACGCTGAGGCAGGAACCTTGCAGGACTCGGGCACAGAAGGCTGTCTGTCCTCAGTGGGACAGACGTGCCCCTGGCTGCCTGAGGTGCTGGCGGTCCCTACCATGCCTAGGAAAGGGACAGGCCTGGCTGCTGCATCTGTTGTGAACAGGGGCTGCTCTGTTACACTGCTCCAACCCCCACTTCATCAGCTTTCCCTCTCTCTACCCTGAACTGGACACAGTCTCAAGCTGTGCCAAGGGAAATACAGGTTGGATATTAGAAAAAAATTTTTTACAGAAAGGGTGCTAAAGTACTGGAATGGACTGCCTGGGGAGGTGGTGGAATCACCGTCCCTGGATGTGTTTAAAAAAAGACTGGATGTGGCACTCGATGCCATGATCTAGTTGAGGTGTTAGGGCACTGGTTGGACTCGATGATCTTGAAGGTCTCTTCCAACCCAGACATTCTGTGAATTCTGTGAATTCTGTGAACTGCTGCTTAACATGGGCTTCAAGGAAGGGTCTTCCACTGATTTCATCAGGGACCTCATTTCCCTCTTCCTTACCAGAAAACTTTAAATAAAAGGATAAAGAAGTTTTTTGGCTCTATTCTGGGGAAATGGAATTCGCTGTAGTAATCTTTAAAGTCTTGTAATTCAAATAACCCAATAAATTAAGAATAAGAAATGCAGCTCTTATTTAGATCCTTTCTCTGAGCTGAATAAAACATCATTTATGTCATTAAGTACTTCAGATAGTCTCTAACATACCTTGGTAAAGCTTTTTTTTTCTCTTTTCACTGCAATTTCAAGTCATATGTCCACCTGGTTTATAAGTTCATTATAATATGTTTCCCTTCTCTACAAGCAAATCGTAGGTGTCTGAGAAGATTGTTAATTCCTCTGCTCCAGAAACAGAAATGGCATAACATTTTGTAAATTCATCTGAGTCTGTCTCAAAAGCTGATGTAAAACCTTTCCAACAAAAAAAGAAAACCAAATCAGTGATAAAAATGGAAGTGAATTGTATATAAAATTCTTGTTTTCTTTCCTGAGAGAGCTCTTTTCATAAAACTTCCCAAAAGTCAGAGGTTTTGCCAGTTCTCTCACCCATGAAGGGAGTGATGTTCCTCTGAGATACCAGTTGCTGCTTTTTAGCTGTGACTGTGCAAAGCATCTGTGCTACTCTGGAAGACAAAGCCTTTCACAGAATTTCTTACCTCTTTTTCCATCCCTTCAGCAGTGAGGTAAATGAACAGGGTCTTGTTACACAGCAGTGAAAGGCCACCAAATTAGGATCTAGAGGACTATACTCAGGAGATAATTTTTGTAACTTTACATGCATGACAACCGATGTACAGTACAACCACTTCATCCGAGTCACATAAATCCATACATGTGGCTGAAAAGCAATGGAACATGACTAAGGAGTGGGAGGAAAAGGTAGGCAAGGAGGACACACTGTTTGTTCAAGGAGAAGCTGCTTGAAAAGAAAAGACATCATTCCTTTTTTCAAGTGGAAAAGCAGATGGAATACACTGGCACAGACGTAGCAATCTTTGCCTCAACACTATTATATCCGAACACTTGACACTGGAAGGGAAAGCCAGGCAATGAACTAGAAGGGCCCACACAGCACCATTTTCCAGTGGCCTTGACAACTAAGGAAGTGAAGGAAATAGAAAGGATATGAAGTCCCCTTGGCTTTTTATTATTTACATGTTTTTGTTCTATTTTATGTTGGTACATTCTAACCGTGTTGGGGCAGCCAGTTAAGTAAGTAGAAGAGAATATGTTATTTCTACGATGTGTATGAAATATTACATCTGATTTACAGCAGAGTCTCATTAGTCTGAGTAACCCTAACTATGCATAAGAGCAATAATTTAGAGAGTGATAAAAACAGATCAGACCTGTCAGAATGGACACAAACTACAGAAATATACAGCTGGTAGGGACCTCACGACATAACTGAATATGCCCTCCTGCACTGCGTGTCCGTACATGTAGCAAGACTGTACCTGGCAGTTTAGCTGTTTCCCTAAACCATTCACAAACTCTCCAAGAATGAAAGTCCTTGTCCATCTAGTTTATTGCTCTTACAGTTGGAAATCATGTTGTTGTAGCACTAGGATCTGTCATGTTTATTGCAATGTTGACAAATTTCTATTTTTATTTTCTCCAAGGCCTGCAAAAGAATAGTTTAGCTCCTGCTTAGCACTCTTCGGCAGTATTTTACCCATCAGAAAACTTACGTGTACTGGCCCTTTTGTTCTCCTTTTTAGTCTGAATAAACGCATTTTCTAATGACTTTCTTGAATGTCATCCTTTCTTCAAACATTTTCTTGTTGCTGTAATACAGACTGCTCTCATCTTACCTACAGCTTCCTTAAAATCTGATGACCTAAGCCCATGCTAGAGCACATATTAGCCCTACGTATTAGTTTGAAAACAAACCAGTGGGAGATCGCAAGTCAGAATTATAATTTAATAGGAAAATTAAAATAAATGCAATAGTACAAGAACACGGACAGAGTCAGGATACAGCCTGACACCCTGTTAGTCAGGGTGGTGGTAGCAGTCCAGATGAAGTGGTCCTGTTGAAGCAGTGATCCATAGAAACGATCTGGTCTTCACCTGAAGGTCCAGTGGTAGCTCTTGTCCTCTGGGAATCCAGCAGGTAAGGGCTCTTCGTGCTGTTCCAAACTCCAGATTATATCCAGGTGGGAATGTTTGGTTCCTGCCCCTGGGCGGAGNAGAGGCTTTGTTGTGTCTATCTGGCCTAAGAGAGCAGCTAACAAGCTACAAGAAACTTTAGAGGTACACACTAGGCAGTACAGGATTTGAAAAATATAAAAATCAAAACCTAAGGCATCACTTTAACAGCTTGTGAAGATGATAATAGAATACATGCTTTTGGTTACATCTTACACTGTAACCTACATCACCCCACCATCCTAGAGAGTTGAACAATACTTCTCATCTCTCACACTTCCTAATTTTGCTCATACATGCCAGGAATCATGGCTTTGGAAGCCGTCTTCTGTGTTTGGTGGGGGATCTTTGACACCTCCCAGATCCTTTCATACAGTAGTAATTCTAATGCAATTCTAGGTATTTTATTTTATTTTAATTATCTTTAAAGCATTTGAAATTACTTTCTTGAGGTGGGAGGATGGGATTTTAAGAATTTCCTAATATGGGCTCCATACTGGCGCATGTTGGTTTCTTTCTCATTAATTCTGTTTTTAGTTTCTTCCTGTTTTGCTACCCAGAGGCCTCTGGACCCAGGACAGTGAAAAATTAAAATGAAGATGAGAACAGGAACCAATTATTTCTACTTGCTAATGGGAACATAAAATGATCACAAAATTAAACTTCAGAGAGCTGCATGTTATGCGTAAGAAGAATTATGTTACTTGAAAAAAAACCTGCTAAGGGAGGTGGTGGAAACAGCACCAGTAGATCTTGCCAAAGCTACAACCACAGAGCTACTCACTGTCAGCACATTGTCATATGGGTTTGCTCCCTGAAAAGAGTAACAGGTCCGGGAGGAAAGAGGTCTGATCACACTCCACGGCCTCCCAAGGCTTTAACAGTATCAAAAATAGGAAAGAGCAAACGAACCTTGCATGAGGCGGTCTGCAGAGGAGACCCACCTAGGTTCTGGTCTGATCCTGAGCACCACTGTCTCCCTGTGAGAAGATGGGTGAATGTAGAGCAGCAACAAGACGTGAGAAATCTCACAGTCTGTAGCAACAGGGAACAAGGTTATCACTCCAGGAATTGTCAGCTGCCCTCCTGGAGAGTCTTCTCAACAGCAGAGGGTTCTGTGTTTCTCATGAAGCATCTGCACATCAATCTTTGTTTAAATGTCATATAATGGAGACCTTTAGTATGAAGATATAGGTTTACCTCTTTTTAACCCTTGAGAATCATTGCAGTGATTCAGTGGGAGAGAGGAAACTACTCTTTCTTGTGAGGTGATGACAATTTTTGCTTCTTCAAAGTCCTTCCCCAGCAGGTGGATGTGGTGGCACGTGCCCTGCCCTCCTTGCCTGTGGGCTCCTGCTAAGGGAACATGTCCCATCCCAGAGCCCCAGTGCACAGGGATACTTCAGGGCCTTCAGCTGCAACAAGAAATACTAGAGACAGTGTTCTAGAGCTGTGGAATCCACCCAAACTCATGTTCTCATCCTTCCCACCCCAAATATTAGCCAGGCCTAAACATAAGCCCAAGCAATGGTCTGTTTAGCAGGATATGGGAATGTAGAAGAATCTTTTTCATCTGTAGCTGACATTTCTTATTCCCCTTCACGCAGAGTACCTACTGTGTGCAGATGCTCTGGAGTGAGGGTTGATCCATTTTCCTCCTCCTTTTCAAACTTCTAGATGGGGACTGCCTCTATCTAGTCCTCTTTCTCATCCTAGGGTTTCATTTTTGTGTGCAATTACTTTGATGCTGCTAGATACCCCTGATACTTGAAGAAGAGTCCTCTCCCTCAGTTTGAGACTAACCAGCCAAGAGCTATGCAAACTGTACAAATACCTCTGATCATCCTGCCTGGGGCCACTGGCAGCTCCAATTCATGCTCTGTTCTTCTGTGCTTGTAATCAGCTGATTGTCCCTGTCTGAAATGGTCCCTTTACACTCCCTGGCACCATAACACCCTAGAATTCAACTCTGGCACGTGGTACCAGCAATGTCCATGCTATTGGCTTGTGCTCTCACACATTATCAGCTTTCTATAGACAGATTCATAACACAGGTGGCAAATCTCGTGGTGGGGGCTTCTGCACAGAGGTGGTGTGAAACTCCATCCCCGCTCCTCCTGTCTCACTGGCATTCTGAAGCCACTTACAGTCCAGTGCTATACATAAATGGTTCCTGACACTGATCTATCGTATTTTTAAAGTCACAGTTCGGGCATTTATTTGGAATAACTGTAACTGGGAAAGTAGCACACACGGGTTTCTCTACTGCTTAGAAAGATTCCACCGTGGGAGTTTTCTGTACCCTAAAGATTCGATATGTAGGCTGTCTAGATAATATTGGTTGCCATCTGGCTTTCAGTCCCACTCTTTGTTTTCAGTCTCCAGGCCATTATGCCTTTAGTAAATAATCAAACATATTTTGTTCTATTCAATTTCTTTTCTTCTGGTGAATTGTTGATTAGGAGCCAAAGATTTATTTAAACAGGTGATAACTTTGCTGCTTACCTGGTGCAATGGTAACATGATTTTAGGTCACATCTACAAAGACAGAGGTAGTCATGCCAAGAGATCTGAACATACAGCAACAAGCTAAAGTGTATGTTAAGGTTTGGAAGCCTTCTGGGGAGTTCCAGACTAAAAAGAGCTAAGCTTTATCCTCCCAGTTCAGAGGCTGCAGCAGTAGAGACCACTGTGGTTATGAAGTGGGACTGAGGAGTGTAGGAGTGGCAGTAAACGGGAACTGGAGTGGGAAGAAGGAGAGGAGGAACATGGAGCTAGAAAAGATGCAACTACAATTCACAGTGGGCATAGCCGCTTTGAAAACCTGTTTTGAACAGCAGCCTCACTAACAAGTCCCTGTATTTCAATAGGCTTGCCCAGTCCACTTCATGGCCCCGTAGTGAAACTCTACCCACGCCCTTTACAGAACTACATCCATGCAAATCCTAATCCCCAGCAGATATAAACAGCATGGCTGAAAGTGTGCAAAAGCTTCAGTTTTTCACTGAAGGAAGTCACAACCACTGAGCTGGGTGCCTTGGTTGTTCAGTGTCTGCCTCCTGCAGCTGAAGCAGTTCAGACTGACACTGTTTGAGTGGAGAAGCCAAGTCTCTCTTCTGGCTGTCAGCCTCAAATGCCAAGAGGCTGCTGTGTGCTGCCTGCAGGAGCCGTGACGTTCCTAGGGGGCATGGGAATTGTAATGGGACAGATGCAGCACAACTGAGGGAAGGGAAAATTAAGACACATAAACAGGAAGAAAAGCAACGGGAACCAGAAGATATAGACCAAAGGGTTGGAATGGTATCCTTCCTTGAAAAATTAGTTGGGTCACTACTGCATAGGTCTGAGTAGAATGTGTGTTTGAAACCAGTCACGGTTCTCCCCATCCTAAGTCTTGTTGTTGTTTTGAAGAACGGTCATTTTACAGTACGTAAACTCTGACAACCCCAAAGTCTCTTCCTCCCTCTCTGTGCCAGAGGAAGATAAGTTTATCCCATGCATTTCCAAAAACACATAGTATTTGAAGGCACAGTAATATTTGGGGTCAGAAAACAGGCAGTTAGAGCTTCAATCCATCTCCACCTTATCTTTTATATTCATTGCATTCTCCGAAAGAAGCCTGTCTCAAGCCTACACGTTTTAAAAGGCTGACAGTTCTTAAACTGATCTAGAGACATCAATATCACTTGGCCAGACAACATCTTCAGAAAACTGCTTGAAATTATTTGCCAGAAAACTAATTTCCTAGTGTTTTAGAGCATATCTCCCCACAATTAACAGATTCCTCAGCTACTGTAGTTCTGATTTCTTCCTGTACTTGATAAAAATTTTATCTCCTGCCCTAAAAAAAAAAAAATTCTCAATTCAACATCCCATCCCTTTAACTTTGCTTGACTGACATGCTGGGATTACCAGTTGGGGCTAAATGTCAGGCTCTCTCAATTTAAGCAGCTGTAAAGAATAGAGAACTCACATCACAGAACTAGAGATAACTTGAAGGTTAAATTTTAAAAGCAGGTATTTGCTTTACCTTCTTGCCTTCACCTGATGTCTATCATATATCTCAGAGTCTAGTCTCACAATTTACATTGATGAATTTCACTTTCTGAAGAAACACAGAAAAAAACCTTAAGACTTGGGTCTTCTTCATTGTGTGAAAGAAAGCCACACTTGCAAGACTTCCTCACTTTAAACCACCCATCTTCTATCATTTATTAAAAACTAACAGCCACAAAAACAGCCAAAGAGTGCAGTGTCCCCCTCAGGTGTCAAAGGTGTGTTTCTTACTCCCGCTTTTGTATTAATTTCCCATTCTAATCAGCAATTAAAAAGCAGGCCAATTAGCTTACTATTTTTTCTTTCTTTCCAGCTGTGCCAGAGATGAGTTGGCAAAAGTTCCAGGCTGAGAGGAATAGAATATATCAAAAGAGATTGTCTGCATCTGAAGTGCTAATTTGTTCCTTTACTTTTTGCTAGCTGCCAACAACCCATAAGCCACAAATACAAGCTTTATGAATAAACACTTACACTCTAGCTTCAGAAGCTTGTGACTTCTATTTCAACGTGAACACAGATTTATTTCACATTGGTATGCACATATTTTGCAGTTCTGCCCAGCAACCAGGAGTATGTAGGAACAAGTGCTCCTCTGCACACAGTTTATTTTGATCAGTATGGGTAGTGCCCAACCCACAAATCAGCACAGAAGAGGATTTTTGTCTCTGATCTTACCGGCATTAGGAATTATGATACTTTCTTATACACCCAAAAACTCAACTAGATAAACAGAAATGTGATCAACAAGTGCCCAAAGCCAAAAGTCCACAGATCAGTGCAAAGCTGTTGACAGGCCTTCAACTGGAATTTTTTGCTCTCGGTCATTTATACAGAGTATGTTAATTCTCCTTACAATTATAGACGTATTATTGTGGCACATTATACTTTTATATTCAAATAAGATTAAAAGTTTGTCAAAGTACTTACTTTTTACCTGAATAATAATGTATAGATCTAATTTGAAAACATGGGTGCTTTTGTTTAGCATATCTAGGAGAGTAGCCAAAAGAATGTTATTAAAGGTTACCATGGGAAATTTCAAAGAATGTCTATAGGAGAAATACTGACTTGTACTTAAGATATTTTGTGGTTTAACCTCCTCACCCTAATTTCAGAACTCATATTTTCAATTTTTTTGTTCTGCTTTCTTTGTCATTCACAGCCCCACCCCAGTAAGGAGAAAAGGGGGGACAGGTTGTATTTTCCAGAGCTTTCTCCATGTAGGAAATAACATAACCATCAAAACATGAAGAGTGAGTTATCACTCTTCTGCTCTTTCCTGTGAGCAGTAAGGAATGACAAGAGGGAGAGAAATGCTGGCATCCCATAAAAAATATTCTAAAAATAGAGAACCAAAACTCTTTGACTTCACAGTTGTTTCAGTTTAACTTGTAAAATCCAAAGTGATTATCAGAACATTTTCATCAGAATATTTCTCTTATGTTAATATATTTTCCATACATCTACTCATTTTTTATTAGCCAGAAGGAGTTCTGGCTGTGGGCTGTACTTGGAATCTTGGCTATCAGAGGAAGCCCTCCCAATTACAACATGACACTTGGCTTTCAGGGAGCCTCTGTGCAGGATAGTGCCTCCAGCATCCCAGTGCACATTAACTCTCCCTTTCCAGAGGAGCCCTGCCGGTGTGAAATAGCAAATTTGCTTGGTCAGTTAGCTGAGTATTTGTGGGTGTTTTGTTTTGGACCTCTATGCTTCCATCAGTCATGGTACCGCTCCCTGTGCTAGGCTGGCTGGGTAGTCCAAGATGGTCGCTACTTTGTTCACCCCAAGATAAACAACACTTGCTTGGACATCTATTGTCCACAAGACATCAACCCCCTCACCCCCCAATCCTCCCAACCCCTTATGAGTCTGTTTCCTTGGGAGCCGGGAGTAAAAGGCAGTAAAGGGTGGTATTGCACCCCTTTTCCCCTAAGTCTTTTCCCTCATGTCAGTAGGGGTTGCATTAGCTTCATCACAAAAGCAGGTATTTGCCAAAAAGAAAGTGAAAAACAATCCCTCAGCAACCCCTTTAAGTATCCCAGGCTGCACAAGACCTCGTGATGAACAAGTTTGAGTGGAGAGCTGAGGGCCTGCCAGGCAGAGGCAATGCCATGGCTTTGCTCTCAGCGAGGTACATGACTCCGGTCAGGGCTGGGTTTACTCCCATTCGCCCAACTTCCCCTTGTTCCTCAGGGATGAAGCCACAGGCCACAGGCATCCTTTAAACCCAGGCAGGGTATGTGGAGGAGGCCCAGTCTGGGTGCAGGTCAAGGGACTCCTCTAAGAAACAAAAAGAAGTAAAAATCGAAGGAATGTTGTACTCAGCACAACCTTTTATTCCTATATATCACAGTATTAGTTACCTTACCAAGGGCAGGTTGAGGCTAAAAATATGTTAAAAAAAACAAGTAAAAACCAAACAAAGAAAAAACCCCCCAAACCAGCCAACCCTTGCTGACAGGCACAAGGTACAAGTCATGAATTTAAAAAGAAAACTCTTCCTCTTTAAACTATAGGTAACAGAGCTCCACCACCTCCTTGCATAAGAGTTGAAAGAGGTATTTTATGGGTTCTTCAGGATCTGGGTCCAGCTACAGGAAATTGCCCTGAATGGAGTAGCATTTCCCTGTTTATAATGGTCCTGGAACTGCAACTCATCCTGCTTTTTTAATGTCTTCATCTCCCAGGATTAAAGGTTTGATTTCTCTGAGTCCACAAGCTGCAGGTTGCTGGCATCATGTCGCACCAGGCATCATAAAGGCCTATGATACACATTCAGTGAAAAGATTTCAGGCTTTTTAAGTGTCAGCTGGTCTGTGATTTTATCTATTAAGCGATTGTGTTCAAAGAACCCTGCAGCCAGGCATGGACCATAGGAACAGGCGTGTAACAGATACAGGGTCATCCTGTTTTCCTACTTCTTGCTTCCCTACCCTCTATAAAGTAATGACACTACTGAAATTCCGAGGGCAGAGGGTGAACAACAGGTTTNCAGTCTGTGCCTGGTCTCCGGCCATGCTGGCTGGAGGAGAAATAAACACCAAATGAACACCTATGAAATATTGTGTCCCTGATTCCTCTGTGGGCTCTGGCTGTCTTCAGAAAGTTGCAGGAGACCTGACTGCAACATCCAACCTGCTGGGAGCTGATGGAAATATAACTGGATGCCTAGCAACTCCATGCTCTGTGCTGCCCTCAGCTCCATGAGGAGCTGCCACCTCCCTCTGGCTCTTTCTGGCACCAGTCACCAGTCAGGCACCTCTTCCTCCTTCACTGTCCCTCTGTTGTGTGGCTGGAGGAAAATGTGGAGATGGCTATCCTTACTCAAATCCCAACAGCATCCACCCTTCGCTCCTGTGCCCATGCATCTCCCCACTTCCCTAGCTCCTGCCTCAGCAGTTTCACTCAGTTGTCTAAAAGCCAAGCTTCAGTCTCTTCCTCCTCAGGCTGAGGTTCTCCTAGTTTCTTCAGATGGCTGCATCTCTATCGTAGTTACCACCAACTCATATTTTGCTGCCCATTAAGACAGGTAGTTAGCTATTTTCCAGCAAGTTGCCAAGGAAACTCCTGGAGCTGAAGGACTGCAAATACTTCCAGCCTGAAAAATGGTGAGCACTGCTACTAGAAGTATTGTGAAAATTCATAAACAGCTACTCAGATATTTTAATAGCTCTGGCATGAGATTCAGATACCAGTCATAAATGTCCATTTGATTTTATCACCGTACTGATTAATTCTAACACTTCCCATCTCTGTGCATCTTCTTTAAAAGCAGCCCACTGATAAAACACAGCCCTTAAAATAAACTTCAGTTTATTTTTCAACAGCTGTCCAAAATCCACACTGAGTAACGATTTGCTATGCTGTATCTAATTGAAGACCAGATGCCATTGAACTGAAGTCATCAATACCCCATACAAGTTCAGGCATCTGCTTGCATAAAACAACTCGCTTTTTTGGCTCTTTACCTTCCAGCTCTTTGGGCCAGGACCAGTCTCATCTGTGAGGTGCATTACAAGTGTAGGTAGTTGTAAAAAGAAATCTTGATTGCCATTCTTCTCATGTCAGAGAGGATAAATTGTAAATTTTTTATTGCAAAATATTAAAATAAATTACATTTTACAAAGACTTAGCAAATATTTACATACAGTGTGATTCCAGTGACAATCAGCAACAAAGAACAGACAGACAGGCATATTATGGAGTGATAAGAGTCAGAACTGTACAAATGTCAAAAGCCATACGAAAGACAAGCTAATTTTTAAAAGTTAAATCCATCACAAATGGAATGAATTGCACAAGGCACAAAAATTACAAGTCTACAACAAAGTTCTTTTGTTTAGTCAACAGACTTGTGTATTGCTTTTTGCTATCCTCGTCTGTCTCTACACACTCTCCCAGATCAACTGGAGGAAAAATAAAATCTTAGCATATGCAGCTGTGTCCCCATGGATCTGTTATCAGTCTGGTTTTAATTCTGTGTGCATTGTGATATCCATTGCCAGCAACAGATTCACGAATCATTAGTTCAGAAAAATTTAACGCTCCAATTTTGTATTTGCTCAGTGACTTCGTACCAGTGTATCAGGTGTGTCAGACTGCCTGATGGGGGACAGGTATCCGAAAATGATGCCCTTCTGGTATAAATAGCACAATGCAAACCCAAGAAGCATCACAACGATGTCATGAAAAATGGGGACACACAGTCTTATAGCATTTAAAAGGCCTTTTGTAGGAACAGACTTCCATAGTCACATTTCAGGACTTTTTTTCAATTTTTGAAAAAAAACCAACAAAAAAATTGAAAATACTGGCTCATCTTGGCAAAATTAGTAATTGAACCCATCCTTCACATGATGTGACTAGAAATAAAATTGACTTGTAGGCAACAGTTAGAAAGAAGAGTTTCCACTGCTATTCCATCCCTTCCTTATACATGCTTTTAAGCCTTTTTTTCCTTCTTTGTTTAAAAATCCCCCTTTCCTCTCTTTCCAGGAAGAGATCTGTCTCACCTATAAAACCAATTCCACAGCTTTAAGAAAACTGTTAACATTATTAGTTAGCCAAATGGAATCTTAATTGGCATCCGAAGAAAATGTTTCCAGATTGACCAAATAATTGAAATAACTACAAGACATAACCAGGTAGCACTGGGGAATTCACTCAGAGGCACTTTTGGAGCTGAATAGAACAAAACTCAGCCTGGACACCCCTCTAAGTCACTACACGTAAATCTGAAAGCAGAAAGACATTAATTTAGATCCCCCAGGCAGCTTCTTTCCTCCAGACGTGGAAGACAGGCAGGCAAAAAGCTGTCTTGTTTAGCACTTTGGCACTTCTGAGATGGCACCATAATTTTAAAAACTCTGGGAATGGTTTTGCCTTTTGGAGAGAGCCACTATGAAAGCTATGCACCAACTAAACCCCTCCAAAACTCTGAAACATGTAGGGCTTAACAAGACCAATTCTGTTGGCCCCTGTGTAAAGAGGAATTTTTTCCCAGTATTAAGATTAGATTAAGGCACATGGTGGGATATCTTGAGAACAGTTTTGTGAGGTGTGATCATGTTTCCCCGAAAAACTGGGAATATTGTACTTTGTTTTAATAAATTTAAACTATTACTTTAAATCCCATGATACTTATTAAGCAGACTTATAGTCTATGCTGACTACACTGGGAAAGGCCAGAGAGCCACATCTAGTTTGATAATATGAAACAGATCCCATCTATTCTCAGCTCTGGCGTACAAGTGCACTTTGCTACGCAGAACGGAGTCTGGGTTCCAGTGTGCAACATCCCCTCCCAATCAAAGCAGCCCAGCCAAGTGTCTGGGTTGTATTATTTCAGTATTAAAGAGAATTTTTTCTTTTTTTTTTTTTAAATGGACTATGCTTTTCTATTTCACGCACTTGCTGAAAGTCTTTTCTTTCCTCGTTGTCCTGTAGCTTTCTAACTGTCACTAAAACTTTGATCTTTGCATCAATAATGGAAGACAAGTTGGAGGACAACAAAAGCTATACGGAGTGCTTTCTCATTTCTTTTAAGTTAAGAGTGGACTTATTAAAACAAAAAATATTAAAAAAAAGAGAGAAGGCTAGACTGACTACACAAGCATCCTGTGCATCATGCACATAAATCCTACCTAAGATTTCTTACAGTTATAAAGTACAGCTGTCAACCACAAACCTTCAGATACAAAAACTTGAAGGGCTTGGAGTAATTTTAAAACAGTGGGGATTAAGGTATCTTACAAGAAGTAAGAAAGAATCTTCTTGACATGGCCTCTCCCGCTTTCCTGTCAGATACAAGTCAAATTCATCCAACCACCCCTGCTCCAAGTAGCGTAAATACAAAAAATTTGATTATAAATGAGAATCTCTCTTCAACAATACTATCATAAATTGCAGATTAAATACCAAATCAAATTATGTTGACTCCACAGTTGTTTAGTATAACACAGGTGGACACCAGCTGGCCACCATTTCGCCATTGTGTTCACATTCTATTTGAAAAAATGTCATGTATGTGGAAAATCTAGGAAAGAAATAGACTAGTAAAGACAGTCCCTTGTTTCACAGTCAGTAACTTCGAAACTTCCCATCTAAAGGCTATCCAAGCAGAGTGCCAGTTTCCAATATATCCTCCTTCTGTGGAACAGGCCAGCAACTGAAGCTGCAACCAATATCTGTAGTTATCAAAAACAGCTAGTAGTTTAAGATTAGCATTGCAAGGTTCCATAAGCTCTTCTTACAGAGCTTGTGAGTCTGCCAGCATTACACTGAAAACAAGACTGAGACACTGAAAATTTTTAACTGTTCACTGAATTTCAGGAACTTTCGGACATACCAGAATGACTTAAATACTCTAAAACCAAACAGATCAGCAGAACCTGACATGTTAAGGTTTAAAGATCTTGGCTATTTTCTGTTCCAAGTATATTGGATAAAACTGAAGTCAGTACCTTTTGCCAGCATATAAACAAGAGCCTCATTTGAAAAGAGTTGTCAGGGTTAATGCATAGATATGGAGTAAGAAATTAAAATAAAACCATGGTAAAATTTCTTTGTAGCCAAAACAATTTGGGCATACATGTTATGAACAGACATGCATCCTTCTAGTGAGTAGCCCATCTCCAAGACAGAAGATAATACTTTTAGAAGCTTGGAGCCAAAGTTCCTTCCAAAAAAAGTGCCTTATGGCCCGAAGTCACTTGATCACATCTCAGTTTGCCCGAGGTTTGATACTGCCCAACCTGCTTTCAAGTGGGATAGAATAACCATTGTATATACACATAGGTCAAACTCTAAAAACAAACAAAAAAAATATACAAAGTATAATCAACTGTTTCAAAAATCATCTCCCATTCAAGTCATGTCTGAAGTACCAAGGCAGGGAGGAACATCAAACAACAATACTGACTACACACTGCCCAGATCAGCAGCAGTGCTACAGGTCCCTTCTGACAGGCATTAGGGCATTTGGAGAGTATCTGTGTTTCCCCAGGTGATTTTTTCCTAAGAAGAACAGTGTCAATAAAACTTCACCTGTAAACAGATACTGTATAAGGTTCATTCAAGTATTTCCTTTAGGAAATGGACAGTGGAAGGACACTTTTAACATTAAAAAAGTTCATTGCATCCTGCTTGTGCTCATACATGCTTTGATCAGTAAGTCTTCCAGTCACTTTACTCTTTTAACAGTTCTGGGGCTGATGTGCAGCTTAGCAGCCCAACTGGCAAGCTTCATCCCAGATGATTCTTCCTTGTTAGAGGGCTCCTCCTTGATCCATTCCTTTGGAACTCCTAATTTTAATATTTTATTTATGAAATTAGAATTCACTATAATTTAACAAGTACTGACATATTCTACAGAGATGTTTCAGAAGCTTCCTTCTCAGTCTACCAGCACACCTCAGCTCAGATCTGTGTGTCCTGGCACTCCATCTAAAGTTTCTCATTAAGTACAGCGTGCTAGCGCCGTTTTTTGGCGGTAACAACTTAACAATGGGCAACCCCCTTGTTTTCATTTGTGATAAAAGCAGGATTCAAATCCAGGTTTTCAGAGGTGAAGGGCTAACGGAGTAACCGAACATATTTGATGCCCAAAACAGTCTTGCAACAGTATAGTTACACTCCCAAACTATTTCCTCAATGAAATGCATGAACTCAGAGCAGATCCAGTGTATTAACTAGTCTTTTCTATTTTCTTCAAGAACCATAAAATCCAAAGAAAGAGTGGGACTCCAAATTCAACTGTTATTTTACAAGTCTTTCAGAAAAGCAAAGCTGATGGGCTCAGAAGCCAAGTTAGAATGGGAAAAGGAGACTGGAGTTTCTTGGTTTGGGACTTGCTTTTGTTTTCAAAGAGACAGGAGACATACTTTTCTCCTTGCTCTATGTTCAATATGCGCTGACCACTTTCAGAAAACCACTGTCCAGCATGCTTCACGTGGCAGCCTTCACATTGCTTACTGTATTATATTCATTCATCAGTTGTTCATAAGGCACAGAAAGTTCTAGCTCATTATTGGTAAAGGTAGACTCATCAGAGGATGGGAATTTTACCAGTTTTTTTGCAGTTTCAGATTCCTCTGCAAGATTATCATCCATAGAGGATTTTGATGTTTCCTCATCATCTGAGATATCTTCCTCTTCATCATCTTCTTCATTTACAAATGTTATATTGGCATTCTCAAATATTAAGGGTCGATAGTCTCTGGAATCCCACACTTCACCTTCTTCTTCACTAATCCTGTCCAGCTGGTTTACAAACATGGTTCCTTCTAGAGGGCTGTCTCCAATACGTTTGTCATGGAGGGGTCTCAGTACATGACCATTCTGAATGTCCAGGGAAGCCTCATCATACTCAAATGACTCTGTCTTTGTGTAAGTCACCTGAACATCTATACTGGCATTCATTTGTTTGGCATTTTCCACTATAATCATTTTGTCATTGCTTGTCTTCAGGGCCTTCTTCCCAATTTGCTTTATAAGGTCATTGTAGGTCTCTTCCTTCTTTGAAAGAAAGCTGAAAATGTTGACATCCTTTGAGGTACCCATTTGAAGGGGTTTTTTAGACCGAGGATGGTTGTCAAATGACTCTTTTCTTTTTTTCCTCCGTTTCTTGATTGCTTTGTGGACTTCCACAAACATACTGACCTTCCAGTTAACAAAGAGTGAGAGCCAAGCTAGTCCCAGATAGATCCATAACTCCACAAAGTATCTGTAAAGCGCATGATAGTTTGCATCTGGATTTACACCTACAAGAAATTAAAAACAAAGACATTACTGAAAGAAGACTCACAGCTGATAAACCTTTGACATTATGACCCTGAGAATTACCCTCTCCCTCATTAAAAGAGTCTTGTTATTTGAACACTGGTCTGAGAGATAGCAAGTGGAGATCTGAAAGAAAAAGTTGATCCCACATCTTCCACTTCTTGGCCTCACGTATTCTGACCTCTGGACTAACAAAATAAAAATGCAGCATATTTATCCTCTCCTTATAAGATAAAAAAGTGAGTATTTTCCTGTTTGAAAACTACAAGTCTTCTTCCTCCCACCGAGGTTTGTATATATAGGCACCTTCCTTGAGAAGAAGATTCAGAGTTCCACTTAAAAGGACCATACCACCTCTAAAGCCCTGAACAAAGCAGTGGATTTTAGAGAAAGAAGAGGCTTAGGAGGGAGAGAGGAATATGCTCAGCATTCCCCACTGACTCGTTCTAGGCAGGTGTAGAGAGCACCACCCGATGCCTATACATCCTGCTGAGTACACTGGATCCCATTCACAGGTGCACAACTGCCATGGTGGGTAGGGCAGCTCCTTGCCTGAAATAGAGACCTGGGACACCAGAAGGACTTATAAACTTGGCTGCAAAATTAACCCAATAAAGGCCTTTAGGTGTCAACACCAACAGAGAAGAGACAGATCTAGTCCACTGGATCAGTACTGAGCCTTAATGGAATGTTCCATTCCTCAAAATGTGCTGGAAAAGCTTAGAAAACATCTTTTCAAATTACAGTTTGGAAGTAGAATTGCCACATTATGTATGTAATGAAGTAACACTTAAAATACAATTACTGACCAGCAACGAAATCTCCAAATCCTATGGTGGTGATAGTGATGAATGAGAAATAAAGGCCTTCGATGTAATTCCATCCTTCAGTTATCATGAAGACAAAGGGAGGAATAACCAGATGGACCAAGACACCCCAAACAATGAAAATAGCAGTGCATGTAATTTGGGCTTTCCTCTGTGAAGAAAAAAGAAAAAGTCAGGGAAAGATCACAGGTTTTTTTTTTCCCCACCAAGAATCATCTCACAGTACCAGATATTTCAGAGTCTTGTGCTAACAATTTAGCTACCATAATTAAAAGTCACTAAAAGTGACTGAAGTAAACACACTGGTTTTTTTCCTTCAGGCAGAACTCCCTATTTTTACAACTATTTCCTCAAAAAGGATCATTTCCTCATAGTTTTCTTTCACACTCCTGGAAGAGTTTAATGAGTCCCTGGTATTTTATAAATTGGCATGGGATATGGACATAGCACTCTAGTCTAAAAAGCTGTCAGTACCTCTAACTTTCCTTTTACTTATTTGCATACAGAAGATCAGAAGTGTTTTAAGATGTTTCTCTCCTATTTGTGTCTCCTTCCCTCTGCCACTCATACAACCTCTGTACAAAACTGCACATACACACGCAGTTCACTATTATTTTCTGTACTTTCTTCTCAGGTGCAAAACCAAGAAAGATCTTGCTCTGTTTCTGAAACCAAGACCCAAAGCAGTCCCAGTGCCCTCCAGGCACTACGACCCTGCATTGCCTCCCATCTCTGTGCAGAGTAAGAACTGAGAATTCACTGGCAGTGGGGAAGGGAGGGAAGGGGAGGAAAAAACCCAAACAAACAATCACCAAAGAGCCAACAAAATGCCACAAACAAAAAACCACAAGCCAGTAAATCAGAACAAAATACTATTTTGCAGAAGGTTCACTGCACAGCAGGAAATATTCATGCTAGCATGCAGGCAGGTGGGAGCCAAACAGGACAGCTTTCTTCATTTCTGTGCCTGAAGGAGCTTGAATGAAACATCTGTGAAATGAAGCCTCATGTACATTTGTCCTAAAGGTCTTTAATGTAAGAAGCAGTACCAAAGGTTTCTATGAGACCTCGTTTTGCTGAGCTTCTTGCAGAACTAACACTTCAGACCCAATCCCTCTTTTAGTTATTTCAATGCAACACCATTTGGGAAAATGCATATTTGTGCAAGTGTTCACTTACTACAAGATAAGCAGGCAAGTTAAGAAGTGTAAGCTTAATTCATGCATCAAAACCACACAGTTCAAGGGTAAACAAGTATGGGCTTACCAGGCTTACTCCTCTTTTTGTCAGAAACTGTCCCAGCCTCTTGGCACGCCCTCCAAAGAACTTGCCCAGAGCACTGATCCACGTCAAGCAGAGAGGAACTCCAAAAAGCCCATAAAATATGCAGAAGAGACGCCCAGCGTGTGTCTTTGGAGAAACATTTCCGTAACCTGAAAGAGATAAGTATGTACTCCATCTGTTCTTGTTAAGAGAATTCAAGGCACTTCTACCTGTGCACGGAACAACATTATGTGGGCTCCTGCTGTGCCAGGCACTCTTTACTTCACCATCTAAAAGGGATTTTACTCCAGCTGCTGATCTTCTGAATATGGATGCCTTCCAATTTGACTCTAGCAAACATGCAAAAAACCTGCACTTTAAGAGTTCCCTAGATTTTGTGCATCTTTTTCTGGACAAGATGGGATACGTACAAAATAAAGCTCATTTCAAAACTTCTGATATGATGCCCCAGTCTTAAATTGGGGCTGTTAAAAACTTGACTGATTCAATTTAATGGAATGAAACTCAAAATTCATCCCAAAGCTAGCTCCCACGTGAAAGATCCACTATACACATTTAACTTGTGACCTGGCACCTTTGCAGACTAAGAGCCTGTGACTTAACTGCAAGGCAAGTAAGTCCAAGGTATTTCAACTGAATTTCATTCTTTGCTGGTCACAGAAGCCAACAGGGCATTACAGACTCAGGATCTAAAATCAGCAGCCTATTCTCTGAACTTCTGACAGAGTTTTCTTCTTTAGGTGTGTTATTGACTTCAATGTTTTGTCGTAAGTTATAATATAAGCTGTGTATTGTGAATTTCAAATAATAAAGAAAACCACAGTACTGCATATGGTTTAACAGTAAGATTTCTACATCCAGTCCTCCCAGGTTATTTTGCATTCCTTTTTTTTTTTTAATTGTAGCTGCAACAAGTGTCTAACAACACCATATAGAAATATTTTTCTGTAAAAGCAGAAGGCAAATGATGCTGAGTTCTAAAAACCTATATATCAGAGGAGGAAGAAGTCTTTCAGGGCAGAGGGTCTTACAAGCACAAATCAGTAGTGATATTTTAAAAACAACAGTTCTGCTTCACCTTCTTTTTAGAGGTGGATAAAAAGTCTAGATAGCTCTGCAAGCCAGAACACTGATAATTTAGTAGTAGCTCAAGAGGATGTGTGTGTGTAACAAGATAGCAATACAAGAACCTCATATGCACTTGCTTTAGGTATTAATTAAATGGAATGCTTTGTTATGCTTTTGTTTTGGAATTTTACGATTTGGAAATCTAAGTGCATGAATCAATGGAACTGGAATGACACCAGCCAACCCCAACAGCACCTTTAATCCACTACTGACTGGAAAGGCACACTTTTCTCTTCTGCACACCCACGGAGAGTGCCAAAAGCCTCGGTTTTTTCCTCTATGAATCTGCAGGTGAACGCCCACTCTAGGCAGCTCCAGCCATGGGGACTTTATTCAGTGGCTGCCTTGACACAGAAATGGGAGAGTACAAACACACTAAAGCCTACAGAAAACTACAGTTAGGAAGGTTGATAGAGTAAATATTTACCGATTGTAGTGATCACAGTAGCAGCAAAGATCACAGCGTTAGGCCAGTTCCAGTTGTTGAAAGTATTGTTCCCAGTGATGGCAACCCCCTGTCCAGCAGCATCTGACACAATCTGCAAGGAAAAAGCTTACAGTCAATCTTGTAAAACCCTGGCAGCCTAAAAAATAAATGTGCCTGTCCCTCTCGGGTTTTGCCCCTTAGCTCATGCTTTCAAAATAATCTCTGAGTTTTTTGTGGTCTAGTATATTCACTAACAATAATTTTATGAAATACTAAAAACTTGCTTCACGATAAGCAAAAGTAATGCAGGTGCTCTGACATTTAAATAGGGAGTTTTATTAGATAAACTTTTATTTGATTTACAAGTTTAAACCTAATGGATCTCTTCCAGGGAGCAAATAACACTTCTCCAGACTGAACTAGCATTTAACCTCCAGTGCAGATCTCGAATCTGATTTAATCTTAGGGATATCTTCAGGACTACTATCCATTTCAAAACATTGTTATGTGCCTCAGCTTGACTTGAGTATGAATGTCATAGAACCCCTGGCAAAGCTCAAGTGATTCATGTTAATTCACCTGCTGTCTCTACCAAAGTCACACCATTTACAAGCAAACTGTAACACTGTACATTTCAAAGACAGAGGAATTAACATTTTTTCACAGCATTTCATGCAACAAGATTCCAATCACTGTCCTTGAATCAGGCCCTTTTCTTTTCCCACGCTGGAATCTGGTATGCCACAATGAATGCAAAGCACTTGTTAACAATGATCCAGGGAAGCAAGTGAGGTCAGCAGCATTTCTACAGATTCAGCCAGTCAGTTTTTAAACAGCTCTTCACATCTCCAGGTGCTCAAGAATTCTTAATCATCTTCACCTTTTGTAGGAAGGGGCTTGGAAGAACTAGCCTCCCCTCCTTTTCCAAAATTAGATTCTAGAAAACACATTGATTAAAAAACCCTAATTACTATTTCGTACAGACCATGAAAGTTTCGGATCAAAACCACGCATCTTGCCGATGCTAGTGTGCATTTCTACCTCCCCAGAATAACAGAAAAAAACCAAACCAATTTACTAGATTGTGTCTGGGAAATCCCGAGTTATTTAAATCTTTGCCCTGTCACATCATGATGCAGTTAAAACCCTACCAGGTTACTCTGCTTTCTTCCCTTCAGCGTAAATACTGAACAAAACTCTTGAGGCTAAACCCATATACAGAAAAGGTGAAGATATCTCCAAATGTTGATTTATTATGTTATCGACTTTCTGCATTTCTCCCTCAATAAGTGTTGAGCATAAAAACTATCTTCAGCTGAATACCTAAAAAATTGGAAGCAATGTACCTTTTTAAAAAAACCTTTTTAGAAATAAACATGACCGGTGATGTTTATCTTAAACTGGCAAGAACTTATAAAGGTAACTACATCCAACTCTTCCTTCTCCCGTCACCCCTTCCTTCCTTTCTTCTTGATTAAGATCTGATCTTGGACCCAGCAGAGACTCAACACAAAGTTCAATCACTACTGAAAACATACACAAGTTAACACAGGTTTTAATTATTCTTCAGACTTAATACATATCACCACCCTCCTACTGTAATAAAAATGCCCTCAAAGTGAATGTACTGTGCATATACAAGATGCAAAAAATGTAATTAAAAATGTACTTTCAACACAGAAGCTGTTACAGAAGATAAAAGAAGCATTGAAAGTGAATGAAGGTAAAGAACTAGGTTTTTTTATCCTGGTAAACTCAAAAGTGTGTGCAAAACTGTGTGCAGTGCCTTTCCACTGCCTACAGGCTCTGGAGAGAAAAGGACAGAGTTCTCACCAAGGCACTCATTTATCATGAGAAAATGCTGTACAAATGAGAAGCAGCCCTAAAACAGGCAGGTCGAGAGTAGGCAAGTAAAACACACAGTGCCACCCCTCTTCTGAAAAAAAAAAAAAAGGATTACAAGAGATGATCTGAGAAGAAACCAATCAAAGTACAGTCACTCATTTCTGCCATGGTCTGCAGATGAACTTCCTGAAAGTCCCAAAGGACATCCAAAACACCTGAAAAACACAATCTGTTATCTACTATCCTTGAACAGATGCCTTGACTTCTTCCACTGCCTATGTGTTCCACTAAGCAGCAGTTTTCCAGTCATTTTCCATTCCATAAGCAGGCTTGGATTTTTTCAGTTGTTGTTTTCTCACAGAGCAAGTGATCTCTAGGAGACGCAGTGAACTATCCGTTCCCATTGTCACAGGCCATTATCTCATTACTCCACCTTGGTCTGACCTCATGAGCTCAGTTCCCCAGTACATACAATTATGTCAAGACCTGCCAGGATTTGAGGTCTGGAGGTTTAAAGGGGGCCCAGATCTGAGGGGAAGAAGCTGCTGGCCTGAGTGACACATAGCTGCCCTTCACAGGTAGCTAACATCTGGGGGGACACGGCCAGCTCTGCAAGTTATATAAACTCCTGGTACAGAGAAGCACAGATGATTCTCCAGACACAGCTGACACCCTCTTCCTGTCCCTATTTGCACACAGCTATTGGCTATTAGCACACAATTATCTATGATCTACAGTCCAGTCTTTTAAGTTACTTCATGCCTGCAGTAAGTCTGAATGCACTATATGCATCCCAGCTGCAGGAACGAAGATGGTCACAAAACATGCTTAGATAGCTTTGGTGCTGTGGGAAATATGAAGCTGCTTTCCAAGCTGCATAACTTTTGCCCATACTGAAATAATTAAAGACTTTGGCTTAAAACAAAAAATGCGAGTGGACATTATACAAGCGAACAGCAAACATGTTTGTGGGGTTTTTTGCTTGGCAGATCTGTTAAGCTCTAATGTAAGAGATGCCTTTATCTTCATATGCTAGGATATAGAATGCCCCAAGTTCGCTGTGCTTGATTTCTCAAACTATAGAAAACTTCCTCCGAAAAGTCTTTGGATTGTAAAATAGGAAGCAAGGAAGAAGAGGGCAGATGGTGCAAGTGTTGTTAGTATCTTGAAAGATGTAATTTAAAATAGCTTTTCAACTATGCCCAAATGCAAAAGCAGAAAATAGGTAACTCATAATTTATACATTGCCTTAGGTCTCACCTCAGGACAGCTCATACTGATAAAAGCAGGACTGTGCTTTCAGTCAAATGTCTTTTGCCTCACAGAATCAAACGCCCTCTTCTCCCTCATTCCCTACTACTCCAGTTCTGCTTCTTGGCAAAGGAAAAAGGCAAAGAAGTTTTAGAGACTCTGGTGTTATTGTTGAAAGTTAAACAGACTTAAAACTATTACCTCTTCTGGTGACATTAACACAAGTAGAGAAAGGGATGTAATTTGAAAGTAATCAAGCAGACAATATGCTCCATTTGCAAGGCACCTCTTCCCACTTCCCCACAAACCCTAGCACTGCTCCAATACAGCCTTGTGTTTCCTGGCTTTGGTGACATTTTTATTAACCCTCTGATGACCAGGGGAACTCCAGATTCACCAGATATCACAGGAAATAGTTCTTATATCTCCTCCAGCTTGGACAAAGGAGAGGAATTTTGGCACATACCACTTGAATCGCCCTTGTATGAGTAAGAGTAGGGCTGAAAAAGTTCTCAAAACAAATTCAAAAATAGCAAGGCAAAGTCTTGGCCCAAGTAAGTCAGACACCACTACTGACTTTATTCTAAGAGTTCAGGAGTGAAAGTTGTGATACAGGTTTTGCATATCAAGTAAGAATGATTTAATATTTGGCATGAAATCTTAAGATACTCTAATCAGGAATAGCTGGGTCTGATGACAATAAGCAATAGCAAAGAAAAAAGACCAGCCAGATAGACAGGTACATCAGACAGAAGGCAATAAACCGGCTGTATATAAACTGAAGCAACAGATCCTGCCCCACAGGCACCCTATTACATACAGGAAGAACAGCCAGATACTGCTCAGAGCCAGGTCTCGTTTGAAGAGGCTAAAGCCTCCCAAGTTATTCAAAGCATTCCCTGGAGATTTGACACGTAAATCTAATGACAGCTGTAAGGTTCTCCCAGTGGTATGAACAATTGTCTTTTGAAATACTGTTTTTCCACAAGAAAGGAGATGTAATTGAACTATTAAGCCTGAAATCAGACCCAGTGGCTTTCATTCTACTTTCAACAGTATTATAGTGTAATGGGCAATCACAGCTCCCTACTGAATCCAAAAGCTGAATCCATTAAAGCAATAACTGACCCATCCTTTGAGGACTCCTAGGCTTTGTCCTCACTTCCGACTCCAAAAGAGCACAGTAATTTTGCTTCTTTCTCAAGTTCTTTTATCAAGGATGTAAAGATTTAGTGCACTGAAAAACACTGAATTACAAATCTACCAAGGACTTTAGAGACTTTCCTACAAGGAATAAAAGCTTCAACAGCAATCTTTTTTCACTTTGACATCTAAATCTTTTATACAATTTGAAGCAACCAGAAAAGTGCAGTAGTTATCTAATCATAGGTATGTATATTACTGACAACTTAGCCAATCACAATAAAATTGTCCAGCGTAATAAATTTTAAATTTGAACTATCAAATGAAACTCGTATACTGCTGTTCATTTTTAACCAGATTTCAGTTTTAACCAAATGCAGTAGCAGCAGGGCAAAACAGACAGGTGAAATCATACAAGCAGTTGTATGAACAAAAAGTCTAAAGGAACTCCTGGTTACCTTAAAAATACATAAACAATTAAAATCCATGCCATGCAAATTGCACAACCTTTTACTCTTCCCACATGGGTTTTGCTGTGACTTAGGTTTTCTGGCTCCAGCTATAAAGTTACAGTAGCAGTCAGCTGTTTAGAATAATCATGTTTTTAAATGCAATAGAAACATATTTAATTGTTAATGATTATCTTTCCAATAATAAAAACTGTGAGTCACATGTTAAGACTCCCAGGTCAGATATACATTACAAAGTTCTGCTGACCTGGATAATATTGTCTCGGGATTGATTACACGTACATAAAGGGAAAAGAAACCCTCTCAGCCAGTAACCCTTTCGAAGGAAAAATGTCTGTGGGTGGTCACAGCTAGATTGACAGGACAGCCTCTTCAGACTCGTTAGGCAGACAGGCAGCACAGTGGCGATGGCCACAAATTTCCTATCCTGTTGGCACATTGCAATTTAACGTCTATTTGCACATTAAAAGCAGCAGAACCTATTTCACAGGCACAGTCTGAATTTTTTAAGTACTTTATAGCTAGATCAAGTTGTAGATTCACAGTCAAACTAGAATATATTAATCCTGGCTTACGGCTATCATAGCTCAACTACTGAGTAAGTTTGTGGGTTTAGTTGTTAAACAACAAATATATATATAATATAATACTAAATGCCATAATCTATTGTTCTGAGTTATAGTCACTGGAGAAAGTGAAAACAACAAAAAAATACAGTAGATATTGAAGGTGATTCGCTTTCACTCTGCACCCCTGATGTGCCCCAACTGAATGGAAGTTACTGTCCATCAGAGAAAATATTTTCCTCTCTGGAATACCTTGGCAGCTTGGGGTTTGGGCAAGGAAAGGGAAATTGAAGCCAACTATGCAACTAATGATTTTACCAATAAGTAAAAAACTCCTCCCCAATTACTTTTCATGTCTAGATATATGAGGTGTATAAAAGTAAGGTTCTATTAAAATTTCCTGTTTGACTTCTTCAGAGACTTCATATTAACCTGTATATTCTTTCACCTCTCATCCCAACCTCAATTCCAAAGACAGATGCAGTACTGCTACAAAAATCTTGCTGTGCCACGCTGCTTACTTTGGTAGCCAGAGACACAACGTGGCAGAGCGGCAGAAAGCTGAGAGAATTCACATACGGTGAAATGATTTCATCAAGGCAGCAGAAAGATCAGCTATTCCCATGTCATCTTTAGGATGGCTGCTATACACGTGTCTGTGCACACAAATGGAAGCTCATCACTTCTTGGAAAGGAAAAAAAAAATTCTTTAAGGATTAGAATACAAAAAACCCACACAGCCTAGAATACAGAACAGCAGCATCCTACCTGGACACACTTATTTCTTCCACTTGGCACCTGGCACCTATCGTATGTAATCTGCTCAAGGCAAGAGCTCTCAGGAAAGGATGGTAGTAACCATCCTCCCTCTCTGAGCAGCTCAAAGCCACCAGAAAAGCATAGAGTTGTGGTTCCTGCCATCTTTTTTCACTCCCATCTCTAGTGTAATGATAGACGTAGCATGACTGCTCGCTTGGACTCAAGAGTTCCCAGCTGAATCACGCTGGCATATGCCCAGGGCCAGCACATGGGGCCAAGTGCACAAGCCTTTGAGGCTGCCTTCGCCACTCGACAGTCTCTGCAGGATTACATGAACCAGCAGGACTTAGGACAGCTGACCTCTCATTTCCCTCTCAGCATTATCTGTGTTTGCAGTATGAATTTTGTGTTTGTCAGGGAAAGAACCATGCCAGATGTAAAAAGAAGTCTTTTAGCTGAGCCCTGGATTTCCTACCTGTCTTCTGTGTGGAATGGTTTGCGACCTTTTTTGAGAAAGAAAAATAAGACAAATGAACCACATTGTCTCAGTCTGACAGGCAACACCCTGGTGTCTTGCTAACCTGTGAAAGTTTTGCTGTCCTTTACTGACCTATGCAGAGAGCTGAGCTGGAAGGTGGCTGGGGCAAGAGGTGCAGGATATGAGTCAGCAGCACCTGCACTATAGAAGGATGGTGGGAATTAACAAATTCCACATTAAATGAAGAGGACATCAGTTGACTACACAAGTCTGATTCCGGATCAACTGAACATAAAGGAGTGACTCCTCAGGTGGCCTATATTAAACTAGGTTCTACAAGACTCTTGATAATCCTAGAAGTTGTACAGTCTGTTTTAACAAACAAAACCCAAGGCAGAAATAGCTTGTTTCTAACAGCACAAGGGGGTTATGGACAGTAACCACCTACCACAAGGTCAAAGTTGAAACTGAAGCAAAAAATTGGAAGTAGTCATTGAGGGAATAACATTAACTTTCACTTTTAGAAGAACAGAAACTCCACAAGCTTCATGCTTGGTGTTGACATTATGTAGATGTAAATAACACACATAACCAAAAGAATACATGAAGATTATGCAAAAAACTAGAGAGATCACTATGAGTATACCGGATTCCTTCCCCCTTATCTATGAATTGAAATAGAAAAAAAAATGAAAACAAATCCTGGAAAGCAAGTGTTATTTCCCAGGTTTACATTCCTGTGTAGATCAACTACAATTAGCAGGGGCTAAGTTTTTCCCTTGCTGTCATAACCAATCACTTTATATACGCAGTGCAAGTGCTATTGCAAGTAGATACATATTTTGCATTTTTCAATCAACAGTTTAGCCTTAAAATACAGTTCTCCTATCAAAGGACAAAGTGTTGAAAATTCCCAGTAGGGGAAAAAAATCCTGGCAAAATATGGTTTAACATACTTCACGGGAGGAGTTTTTTCCAGCAATAGCAAGATTTAACCCAGAATGAGATGATATTTTCACACATCTATCAATACAGCAGATAAGAGTATTGAGTATTATCTTCTCACTTTTCCAGAGTCTTCGGAGAAAGAAGAACAAGAAAGAAAGAAGTCTTTTTTTTTAAACTGCTTCAACACTTCAGTGGTTCTTGTCTGTGTGCTTTTAATAAGGCAATTATAAAAGTTATTTAAATTTGCTGCAAGTGACTTTAAATGATCCACCAGTATCTTAGAGCATACAAAACAGAAAGGCACTATGTGGAGTTCGAATGCACTGTATATAACACACTTTATCCAAAAGATCATATAACACGACTGAACTTGCTCTGCAAAAAAAATTTGGCTAATCTTGTTGATTCTTCATGTACCCAGCCAACTTCTTAGTGTTTCATTCTGTTCATGCAACAGTGCTTCTCAATGCATAAATGAATCTCAGAACCAAGACACTCTATTGCTTTCCCTTCATTATGCTTTACTTTGGTCTGTCAGGAACTTGTACCTTCACCTAAGCAGAATTTTTCCTACCTAATTGAGCCTCCAGCACATGCCACTTCATACAAAGCTGTCCCTACATCTAAGCCTGATATTTAAAGAATGCATGTAAATACATGCCTGGTTTTCACTTTGCATAGTTTTGTGATACAACAGACAGCAAACTAGATGTCATTTTTGGCTGTTAATTTAGAACGCAGAACATCCAGAAGATTTCTTTACATGCATTTTGTTCTTGATTTCTTATTTAGGTAATTTTGTCACAATTCTTTTTTTTTTTAAGTGGGGAAACTCCAGTTCCTAGACTTCAATGTGGTTAGCACTTCTTTTCTTTTAAAGCAGTCTTGCTAGTTTTATTAGATGGAGAAAGCACAGAGTGGGATACCTTGTCCTATACTGGACTTTGAAAGCAGATTCCAGTGAAAGTAATTAAGTACGTGCTATGAAGAAAACTGTGGATTAGTGCTTGACATCCCTTTTAATTTACTGATTAACCAGCACAGAACAGGCTGTCCAGTAAGAACACCAAAGACAAGAAGCTACTAAACAAGATACTACCAAACACAGAGAAACACAGAGGTGGTCTTTACCAGAGAGAGGATACTCTTGACTAAGTAACTGCATCACTGTGCTGTAAAGAAGCCCTGTGTATATGGCCTTCAAAGGAGATAACTGAGTTTGAAGCAGGGTTAGAAAACATTCACATCTTAATCCTACACACATACCTTCACACTTCAGATAATCACTATTTAGTGTAATTCTGAGGAAGCTTCTCTAAGGTTTATTTAGGTGCTCAGAACTGAGGAAGAACACTGACATATACCAAAGCAAACTGGAACTGCTCAACATGAACTCCAAAATCTCTCTGCAAAAGAGTTTGTTGGATACGCCAGTGAATTCCTATTTGCATCTGAAGTTCTATCACACTAGCTGTTCTTAAAATTCACACTACCCAATCCCAGAATCACCTGTAAATACAAAGAGATTTAAACAACAACATCCTTGCTATGGGTTAGTCAATCTATTGTGTTTGTGTGGCCGTGATTTGGTAGTGGGGCGTGCTACAGGGGTGCCTTCTGTGAGAAGCTGTTTGAAGCTTCTGCCATGTCCAGCAGAGCCAATGCCAGTCAGCTTCAATGTGCCACTGGCCAAGGCTGGGCCTATCAGAAATTATGGGAACACCTCTATGGTAACGTAATTAAGAAAGATTTAATAATCTGAGTTATTGCTCAGATGTAACTGCAGCCAGGGCAGAGAGGAGTGAGAATGTGAGAGGAACAGCTCTGCAGACACCAAGGTCAGTGCAGAAGGAGGGGGAGAAGGTGCTCCAGGCTCTGGAGCAGAGATGGATGCCTGAGAGGAGGCTGTGACCCTGTGGGAGGCCTGTGCTGGAGGAGGGTCCTGGCAGGGATCTGCAGACCTGTGGAGAGAGGAGCTCACACTGGAGCAGGTTTTCTGGTAGGACTTGTGACCCTGTGGGGGACCCATGTTGGAGCAGTCTGTGTCTGAAGGACTGCACCCCATGGAAGAGTGACCCAGACTGCAGCAGTTCACAGAGAACTGCTGCCCATGAGACAGACTCAAGTTGGAGAAGTTCACGGAAAACTGTCTCCTGTGGGAGGGACCCCACAGTGGAGCAGGTTAATGACTCCTCTCCCTGAGCAGCGGCTGGAACAATGTGTGATAAGCTGGCTATAAACCACCATTCCCTGTCTCCTTGGGCGGGAGGAGGTAGAGCCTGTGAAGGAGGGAGGGGTGAGGGCAAAGTGTTTTTAAGATTTATTTTACTTTTCATTGTCCTGCCCTGATTTTGTTAGTAATAAATTCAATTAATATCCCCAAGGTGAAACTCTTTTGCCTGTGATGGTAATGAGTGATCTCTTCCTGTCCTTATCTCAACTCACAAACCTTTCACTGTCTCCTGTCCAGTTGTGGAGGGGAGTGATAGAGACTCTTTGGTGAGCGCCTGGCATCCAGCCAGTGTCAACCCACCACATTTTACTACTGCATAGAGCCTCCAGGACCTTCCAAAAACTGTGTGTGAGTGAAGTTTTCCAAATGCATTTGTTTAGATACAATGCCATTATAAATAAAACATAAGAGATAGCACTGTCACAGCTCCCTACCTTTATTAAGGCTAGTGGCTTAAATATCTGTCCTGACTTTGCAGAATGGACCTGCTTTCTGACTACTCTGCCAATTGGAAAAGAGTTTTCCCACACCTTCTCCCAGGCACTGATGATGGATAGCACTTTTCCTCTCTTTCTCTTTGGCCTCATTATTTTAACACAGCACCAATTACAGATGTTAAACAATGCAGAAAGTTCTTCAGTGCACTGAGTCTCAAAAGGAACAGAGTGACAAATTTAAGTCTGGGCATTTCAGGTGTTTTTCTCCTGGGTTTTGTTTTATATTTTTGCAAGGGCAACGTGTGTGTGGGAACAATGCTAAANCTGGTAGGACTTGTGACCCTGTGGGGGACCCATGTTGGAGCAGGCTGTGTCTGAAGGACTGCACTCCATGGAAGAGTGACCCAGACTGCAGCAGTTCACAGAGAACTGCTGCCCATGAGACAGACTCAAGTTGGAGAAGTTCACGGAAAACTGTCTCCTGTGGGAGGGACCCCACAGTGGAGCAGGTTAATGACTCCTCTCCCTGAGCAGCGGCTGGAACAATGTGTGATAAGCTGGCTATAAACCACCATTCCCTGTCTCCTTGGGCGGGAGGAGGTAGAGCCTGTGAAGGAGGGAGGGGTGAGGGCAAAGTGTTTTTAAGATTTATTTTACTTTTCATTGTCCTGCCCTGATTTTGTTAGTAATAAATTCAATTAATATCCCCAAGGTGAAACTCTTTTGCCTGTGATGGTAATTGATGAGTGATCTCTTCCTGTCCTTATCTCAACTCACAAACCTTTCACTGTCTCCTGTCCAGTTGTGGAGGGGAGTGATAGAGACTCTTTGGTGAGCGCCTGGCATCCAGCCAGTGTCAACCCACCACATTTTACTACTGCATAGAGCCTCCAGGACCTTCCAAAAACTGTGTGTGAGTGAAGTTTTCCAAATGCATTTGTTTAGATACAATGCCATTATAAATAAAACATAAGAGATAGCACTGTCACAGCTCCCTACCTTTATTAAGGCTAGTGGCTTAAATATCTGTCCTGACTTTGCAGAATGGACCTGCTTTCTGACTACTCTGCCAATTGGAAAAGAGTTTTCCCACACCTTCTCCCAGGCACTGATGATGGATAGCACTTTTCCTCTCTTTCTCTTTGGCATAATTATTTTAACACAGCACCAATTACAGATGTTAAACAATGCAGAGTTCTTCAGTGGACTGAGTCTCAAAAGGAACAGAGTGACAAATTTAAGTCTGGGCATTTCAGGTGTTTTTCTCCTGGGTTTTGTTTTATATTTTTGCAAGGGCAACGTGTGTGTGGGAACAATGCTAAAATGATAAATTTGTAAGAGAGACCAAGCATTGAGCTTTATTAATCCATAACTGCTGACAGTGGCAACCCAGTGAAGAGAGGAAATAGTTGATTTAACGTGCAAAGGGCAGTCTCAATAAAGACAGTACTACAGTCACAAGCACCTCTTTTTGTTTCTGTGTTCTCTTACTCTATGTGCTTCTTAGTCGCCAAATGAATGATTGTAGAGAATGCCCATTTGTCACAGACAGAAACACCCCTTATTTCAGTCTTTTAAGTGCTCATCTGTTTTCTTGTTTTCAATTAAAATTTAATCAGACTAAGTGATCCTCTAGAAAGGCAATCTGTTAATTAACCCATATAAGACAACAGAAATCATGCTCTTCAAGCACAATCTCAATTTATTATCCAGAAATAGCTCTCATTAGTCAGACTCAAAGAAGGGGGGGGGTAGTTTTTACATCCAAATTTAGAAGATATATGCTCTACTCTGGTTTTAGCTTCATATCTACAGGCCATGCAGTAAACCATGAATTTAGAAGAGATATAAAGAATCATCTTTATACATGCCTGAACCTGAAAGACACATAGAACTCTAACTGGTGGCTTAAATATAATATTTGTGAGTCTGGAAACTTCAGGACACAGTCCAGTGGAAACAATTTGTGAGTTTACAGACAAATTAATTCCACATCATTGTTTGGAAACAGAAAAGGTAAATAATTCTGCCAGCTATTCCCTGCTTGAAAAGATGATCAAAATTAGACAAAACACGAGCAGTATGAAACTGGATACATAAGACTTGAGGATAAAAATTTTATGGCACTCTGTAGTGCCAGCATTTGCTGTACTGAATATTTTTTTCCTCCTACCTTCCCCTGCACACACTCCACCCACCACCTCCTACCCCCCTATTAAAACCAGACATTCACATGCTGGACATTTTAGAAATTCACGTAAATGTAAATGCTGATCACTGCATCAATTCTGCTCTATCTACAGCAAGTCCTTAGGGTTGCTTCTACTTGGAGAAAGAGAGTCTTAGTATTGTATAATGTTCTGCAAGATTAGCTGCTCAATCAGTGCTGGTAACTAGCACCACCACCTTTTCCTTCCCTCCAAGGTGGACACAAACGTCACAAAGGGTATTGATATGCTTGAGTTCTGCAGGGAAAGTTACAGCTGAGTAATAAACCTAATCAAGAGAGCTTTTCTGAGGATATGATGCTTCCCAAGATGCAAGTGCACATTTTTGTGTGTGTCACTTGGCATGGAGAACAAAGACTAAGAGTTTTAAAGTTAATGGAAAATATCCTGGGAAACAATCTCCATTGACATGATGAGAGAATTATCTCCTGTGGGACAAATAAATGGGTGGGGATCAAACTTAACCCTCCTAGCTTCCCAACTTCTGCAATATCCGAAAATTAATAAAAACAGTAGTTTCAGGAAAAGCTGTGAATTTAGCAACAGAAAGTGCCTGCCTGTAGAAGACAACCATGGAAAAACCATTTGACTTAGTTCGATTGTAGAGAGCAGACTAGCAAAACGCAGTTTAAAATGTAACTAGTTTCTTTCATTTCCTACTCCAGTCTATGCTCCGAACTTAAACTCTCCTTGAATTAGCCTGAAATAAGAGGAGAGTTCCAAAACTGCCATATCTTGAAACCGGACCTCATTGCCCTTGAGAACAACACAGGTTTTGTCATCAATTTTGTTTAGAGAAGATAAGCAATTTGTACTGCAAAAACAAAGGGTGAGAGGAGATAGCATTGCTTTCTTTGTACTATATCAGAAACTGTAATGCAAGACCACAACCAAAAGCCATTTAAACAAAAACCCAGTTTAGTATAAGAATAAACAACAACAAAAAAACAAGCCTGAGTGAAACTAAACTGCAAAATAATACAGGTTCACAGCAATAACAGCAATAGATGATAATCAAGGCATTCACCATGGTAGTGTCTATGAACCTCCCTGCCTAAACCGAGATCCAGATTAACAGTGATTGGTTTAGCTAACAAAGATATTTCTGCAATGTGGTGTTAGAGGTAAGATTTTGGGTCTGGAATCCTTATTACTACTGTAGTGCACTGGGGAGCATATTTTTGTCCTTCAGTAAAATCCTATTAGTATGAGAGAAGGAGTTCTTCAGAGACATGTTGGGAGAAAGTGTTTACTCTTTCACCATTTTCTGTGGCTCCATTCAAAGGCATGCAGGAGCTCTTCCTCAAGGATGGACATGATGCAGAGCACCCAAGAGATAAATGGTGAAGAGCAAAACACATTACTTGGAAAGAAAGAACTCTACTGATAAATGGAAGACCAACACTTTTGCAGCTTGATTTATTTTTTCTCCTGGCAGATTTCTAACAAGAAGGTCTTTAAGTAAGGTTTGAACGATACAGAATACATATAATTTCCCTTACTGAATATTCTAGTGGTTCTACAAAGTGGACGCATTTCCCTACTGACTTTGTGAAGCCTTATCTTAAGGCAACATTGAAAATAAGTACAAGTCAAGATTAGTGATTTTGTAACGATAATTTGCACTCCTTATTTGTACAAAGTGCTATTCTACTGAAGGTTTACAGATAGCTGTTATGTCTACAGCTACAGACATAACACAAGAACTATCCTCTTCAGATTAAGCAAATTTTGCATGAAAATATTCCACCTGACAATGGAAACAGAACACTCATCTGAGCAACCTGGTTTAGTGAAAGGTGTCCCTGCCCATGGCAAGGGGGTTGGAACTGGATGATCTCAAAGGTTCCTTCCAATCCAAACCATTCTATGATTTGTTTGGGGTTTGTTTTTTGTTTTTTTTTTTGTAAAAAGCAATGCAAGAGTTACATTTGTCTTTGCAGCTTTCCATCACAAGCATCTATTTTACAAAATAGTGTTGTAAAAATAGGCAGTTTAAGACATTTTCAGTCAAAACACACATATGTGTTTTCTAAAAAGTCCTTACACAGTGTACATGAGTGTTTGTGGAAACCTGTTGTAGTCTGCCCAGACATGATTTGGATAACGCTTATTGATTTCATGGTCTGCAGCAAGTTCTATGTTTTGCCTTTCTCCATCCTCATGGAAACTTCCCATTGTTTTCCCAAACTACATTCACTGAAAGGAATGCTCCAAGACCGAGGCTTCATTTTTCATGCAGTAAAATTCAAGAATAAAATCCCAGAAGGATGTTGAGCCCAAACAGGGTTGGGCCTAAGCACACTTCCTCACTAAGGTAAGTTGAGGCCAAGCCAGCACTGCTCACGTGAATTGGCAGAAAAACTGAGCAGCCACATCTTCAGAAATATTTGTTGCTCTTTCTATACCATGAAATCAAACAAGCAACCAAGCCTTGAAGAGAAAGTTAACACCAGGATCAGAGACCAAGCAGTTTTAAGATGCTACCTGGTCAATTTTGAGGGGTTTTGGCAAATTGAACCATCACAGCTGAATGAATAAAGCTTTCCCTCACTACCAACCATTGCCGTCCTGCTGCTAATTTCTCTTTGACATAACAACTAGCTAACAACATGCTTGATTAGGGACCTCCCAGCCCAGATGTGTAAAAAAGACTAGAGGTAAACTATTGTGATGAGAGAATTATTAATTCTGCAATAACCCCCCAAGTTCTGGAGAAATTTCTATTTTAGAGTAAACATGAAGTCAACGAGATTTAGGTCGCAAGAGTCCATTAAAAAAATAATTTCAGTAACTGGAGCTCTACTTCTATTCTGCAGTACAAATAGGTGTTACTGTTTCCTTTGGAAAAAAAGGTCTAATCTGTAGGGAAATTAACCTCTTGGAGGCACGTCAATATTTTTACAGCATGCACTGTTTAAGATTTGCTCATGTATGATGTATAGCATGGACAGTTAATTTTCCTATAAGTCGTAATTCATAGGACAAACAATGTGAGGGATATTAATGGAAAGAGATCAACAAGGTTATTTCCTTTTGGTGACTTTCTGCAGAGTTAAATAATAAGTGAAACTCTTAATTCAGCAAATAAGTTAACTGGAACTATTTTGTCATTGCAGAATTGATTGCTGAAACTTCCCTATTTGTGATACTTGCAGATCCTAGGCTTCAGTGAACTAATATTTCCTAATTTTATTTCGCCTTTCTATTTATGTGCAATGGATGTAAACACCAACTGTTTTGAAGAGGCATCTGGCTTTTCTGACAGAGAATTTAACAGTTTATATGGATTTTTCCCCTATTAACTTCAGGACTAGATTCCAGTTTTATGAACTACTTAATAAACTATTTTGATGAAAAGCATATTCAGTGCTTTACCAGCATTCCCTTGCTCTTGTGATTAATGCAATAATAGAAATGTTTCCTTTTCACTTTCCCAAGTCCCACATAGACATGTTTTGAAGACAAATTAGCTAAAGGTTATTGCTGCATGAGAACTGCAGCTGTTCGGCAGATGCTGAGTGTCCCTACTTTCCACTGGCCCACAATCATTCTCATTCAGAAATAAAACCTATCAGACTATGTCATAGCTTTCATTAATACAGCTTAATTTTGTAGGCTTCTGTTCCAATATGCTTATAACACACTTTGCCTTGGATGGGGAAGAGCAAAAAAAAAAAAAAGTATTTCAACAACTTTTATGTTGCATCAACTGAAATTAAGACATTGGAATAATCTACAATAGCAGATTAGGCTTCCTTCCTATCTGAATGCATACATGGTGACTAACATAGCCAACTCCCCTTCAGAAGGGCTTTGGAAAATGCTGTTGTCCCCATTTCAGAGATAAGAAAGTGGAAGCAGAAGAGTCAAGAGTTTAATCAAGCCCTCACACCAGCTGGTGACCTGTGTTAGGCAGGGTTAGAACCAGACAGTGTTTGCATGAGCCTCTTGCAACAGAGCTGGTACCGATTGCATAAGCAGGTGGTAACCCATGCAGCAGTCTGTTTCCAAAATAATACATTTCAGTTCAGTTGCAATTGATTTAAGTAGATTTAAATGAAACCAAAACAGTCCTATTGTCAATAAAAACACAGTTTATTGAGATGAATTTACTAGATGGAGAGGGGTTGGACAGAAAATGTTGATATTACACAGGAGAAGCAGAAAAGGAAACGGAGTTTAAAATTAAGCTTCCCGCCACCTCCTCTCCCCCCAACCCGCCATGCTCTCAGTGTCTAAGCATAGTTAATTAGGACAAGTCAAAACACAAGTGATCCAAGCTTGACAGCTTTACCTACAGCAGCCTAATAAGCTTTTCAACTCAGTGAGTGAACTGAAGCATAAAGTAACATTGCATACTTCTCCCTCATTTATGGCCATGCATTAAAATACGCTTCAGATTAAGAAATTTACAGAAAGTCACTTGTTTAGCACACTCTAAAAACTGTTCAGAGTTTGTTTCTTAGGCACTTGGAGGAAAATATCATGGACTTTTGGTTTCACAAGCATTTGGTATTTCATCCCCAAAATTCAATACTACTTTAAAGATCTTGTTTCTCTGAAGACATGCTAGATGCTGCTGCTCAAGAGTGCTAGTAGCATCACACACCTCATTTCCTATTTAACAACCTAACTTAAGGAGAAACAAGTATTAAACATTAAAAAAAAAAAAAAGAAAAAAAGGCAGGTCCTTGTAAAACAACTTGTCTGACAATTCAGTGAGCTTACACATGCTAGAATAAAAATCTTGCTTGTCCCAACAGCATCAAATAAAAAACCCGAAAGTGATCAGACTTGGGTGGAGCAGAGTGCTACTTGTAACAACATTTTTAATCAGGTAGACTTTTGAACTACAGAACAAGAACAAGAAAAAGATACACGGCTGGCTATTAATTCTTTAAGGTAGTACCTTCACTAAGCCACCTTGTCAAGCCAAACAACCAACCAGGTTTCTAGAGTCAACAAAAACTTTACATAACCTCAACCACACTAGTCTCTCTCCCTACATCATTCCCGTATCAGGCAGCAGGAGGAGGAGGCAAGGCAAGGCATGCTTCCAATGTCAACAGGGACAGGATGCTTTGTAATAACAGCAAGGTGATGGGTTTATGTTAAAAGGCCTAACAAGAGGAAACAACCTGCCACAGAAATGCTCTTAGCTTTGAGATTTCTGTTCTTATATATTTAGCTTTATCCAGGGCTTAACCTGAAACAAAACGTTTTTGCGTTACTTACTATAAATCTCTTCAACACTAGATTAACTCACGACTGATCTTTGAGGAGGACTGGGGAAAGAGTGGAGGCTGCTCTGAACAAATGTCTTCAAATACAGAGATCTGCTGGCACAGTTACAGCAGACTAGAAAGAAGTGTGATCAGTAACTGAGATAACACACTAGGAAACGTCTGACCCAGACACTCAGACCTGTAATAGCTTGGTTTGCCTAGTCTATGTTATTTCTTCTGCTGGGTGAGTGAATTAGACTGGCAATAACATCAGTTTGCTTCTAAGAGCTGGCTGTGCATTAGAGTATTTCTTAAACACAGTTTCTTATACAAACCCCATTTTTGCAGGAATTGTATAACATTAAAAACCACACACACAACATGCGCACCGGAACACATTCTGCTATTTTAATACATCCGGCACTATACTAGTAAGTACACAGACGGGACTTTCTTACCAAGAGAGTTTCCAACCACTAACTGACAGAAAGAAAGCAGAGCAGACACTGCTTCAGTAATTCTCCAATAACCTTTTCAGTCCTGTACCACATCTAGTTCCTGGTCAAAACCCAGTCGTAAACTTGAAATTACATATATCCTGTGGAAAGGATTTTAAGTAAGTGAAAAAGTAAGCTTAGTCAACTGAAAAATCTTTCCACTTTAAGACTACCAAACCATGCACACTTTCAGATTCACAAAATTTCCCATACCTTTGCAGGTTTCCCCTGAGCAGCTAACACGAGACAAATTGCAGGCAAAGAGTAATGTACAGCACCGACGTGTGGCAGGTAATTAACACTCTGTGCTCTGTCACTTCTCAACTGTCCCATCCCTGAGGATGTATGAAAGCCAAACCACTTTGTCATCTTCTTGCTACTGTACTAAAGGCAAGAGGGATCAGCTGGCAGAAGTACTATAGCTGCTGCCTTCTGCTAGACTCCTTTCCTTCCTAGCCCAGATTTCCTGCAGCTGACATCGTGACTGTCCAGCAGTCTATTACCTTCTCAGCAGCTGAGACAGAGGAAGCATTCGCACATTTCTAAGCAGAGAACCCTCAAGTTTCAAAGCTGCTTACATACAATATGCTACGGGAGTGAACAAAACCACAGAAAAGCTGCAGTTACCTCAAATAAGTGAGACGGTTTTCCTAAGATGCACATAATTCAGACGAAAGCACCTAGTCAATGTCTACTGTGGAACTACTTTATGGCAGTGTCTCTCTGCTAGGAGACAAGAAACAGCCAGCTGTGTGGACATCTGTCCAAATAACCAAATGTCTAACTGTAGCAGAGCTGAACAAGTATTATTAAAACATGCAAATAAAGCCAGGCACTCTCAAAGTGTGAACTACATTTTACTTCCCCTGAATATAAGATAAAGACATCTATTCTCATCTTATTAATCAAGTTGACAGCTTTAGGACCTTGCAGAGACTATATAACAACTTCATGAGAAATCACTGTTATCCTATAGTCACAATCCAGTAAAGACACTACCCGAAAATCTAGTATTACTGTAACAAATAACGTAGAGACACAATAAAGATGACTACTGCATTTGCTGCTAAACAAAAGCAACTTCAAAAGTTTTCACTCTCTCTCCCTTCCCTTGCTGTCCACCTGAAAAGCCATAAAAAAGTTGGAAACATGTAAGTGGTATTTTAAAAGGGAAGTTGACAGTGACACAGGTGAAAAGCTTTCAGAGTGCACTGATAAAAATAAGAAAGAGTGAAGCATAAACTCCGCTGCCCTTCAAAAACCCTTGTGCCAACAAGGCAAGTGTTGATTGCCCTCTGTCATTCTGCAGTCACGTACACACCACTTAAGACAGGCCTGAAGCCTTAACTGGCAAGTTATCATAGATCAACTATTTAACTTGATTTTAACATATTTGCATTACAGTCTGCAGCTGGTTAACAGCAACTGTAAGAGCTGAGCCTGTGCTAGGTTGAGCGTTCCAGCTAGACGAATGCAAGAGAGGCTAAGGGAGAACAATATCACAGTGAGCTTGATGAGACCCCTCCTCTTTGTTCAGCTGCTTGGCTCCAAACACCTCCCCTGTTTCTTTGGTGCCTGGAAGAGACTCATCAACCTCACTTCCCTTACAGACCAGAACTAACCTATTTACAAACTGCTGTTTCTTCAGCAAGGGACCAAATGTGACTCTCAAGCAACTTTCCTCCAAAGCTTTTTTACTCCTTTGGAGTAGGTTGGAAGTAGCGAAGAAGAGCAGCAATAAGAGCATTTGGAGGTCACACAGAGAAGTCACCACTGATAATCTGATATTTTAGCCAGGCCATCCAAAATACTGTATCGTATCTGATTACGCTTTCTACCGCAGGACGTTCACAACCCTTTGCAGAATTATCTTCAACTTCCATCAGCTATTACTTGCTCGCTGCCATTATACAACAATCTTATGACTTACTTTGCAGTTCAAATGAATGTTAACTGTCACTGTTGCTAGGAAGTATCAGAATTCAGAACCCGTGATAGGTCCATTTGGGACATTTCTGCACCTCTTGCAAAGAGACACACACAAAGAGGTCTGGGTTTTAAACTGTTTACACAGTATTTGCAAGATGCTGGCACAGAACCAAGTCAATTTAGTATATGCCAGTTTGCTCAACCAAAATCCGTGTCTACCTTTTCATTAAGGCAGCAATATGGTCCTACAGACTGGCTGATCTGTAGCAATCAATCCCACAACATGAGTTAAAAAAATCATAAGAAACACTACAGATACACATACGGTTAGAAAACGAAACACAACCTATAACTTGTTTCCTACTTCATTTTTATCACTCACATTTCCTTCTCTTAAGAAAATCAGTGTAAGAGGTTTGACTTTAAAACATTTCAGAAACTGTTCTGCATCCAAGCGTGTCTTTGATCCACTTGAGTTCACACAACACAATGCAGGGGAAAAAAAAAAAAAAAAAAGAATAACTTCCTTACTGATTTGACTGTAAATAGAGCTACTAGGGCAATAAATGCCTAAGAGCAGTCTCTCCTGCCTACAATTCAAGTGTTGGTAAGTACATAACTAACACAGTAAAATCTAAAACCTCTAACACAAAGACATAATAAAATAAGATGGGAGGACACAGAAAACAAACAGCCACCCTGGAGTTCCCTGCTAAAGAAGCTGGTGTTTTAAAGAAAAGACCTAGTAATGCTAGAACCAGTAGTGCTGATGAGGGACCCAACAGAATCAAGACAGAAAATAAAGGAAGATGAAGCTCCTTCAAGCCCAAGGCATCCCCTCAGCAGACAGAGCTAGCAAAAATGCAGAGTGCATATTGCATGCTTATTTTAAAGGTTCAATCTGCCTCGAAGTGTGGCTCTCCTGAGGATGTCTGTAGCACCTCAAGTGCTTCAGGTGTGACCTCACGGGGATTTTAATTTAACTGAAGAGTGCACCTCTTCCAACTGTCCTAATGCCACATTCTGTTACATACTACAGAGCAGACTCAGTTTGTCATCTGAACTCATTTTGGACTAAACAAAGCCTAAAGACATATTACTACTCTAACCTACTCCAGGAAGAAATTTAACTACACATTCACACGTATTCAGTCCATAGAATCAAACAAGTGCCAGGACAAAATAAAACCTCTGCAAATCACAGGCACTGTGATCAACACATCCATAGCACCAGAGTGCAAAAGCATTCTCCTTTTCTCCCCAGATGACCAGATTATTGACTGCCACTTGTAATCCATCTTGCTTCTGGGTTGTATGTTACTCTGTTGACATCTACTTGCACTACCAGCAAGGAATATGACTGTTCTAAAAGGCAACAGCATTCAGAGAAAAGCAAGACAATTCATTATGTTTAATTAGTATTAATAGCAAAACCAGTCAGTTTATAAAAAGGAAATCTGTACAAAGTCATCATTACACTGTATCTTCACTGGCTACGGAAGGTATGGTGCAAAAACCACGTACACAGTATGAACCAGAGCTCCCAAGATCTCTTACAACAAGCTGTTGATAACTTGCAAAACTACTTGCATGCCATGGTCTCTAGAGCAGAGCTTGCCAAAAACACACCTAGTAGCAGAAGGTAACATGTAAGGTAACACAAACATTCAGTTCTAGGGTAACAGAAGGACAGCATACTAGGAACACTCAAGGATTAAGTTCATAACAGGAAAAAGGAAAAGCCCATAGCAGGAAAATTATAGCTTCTGATCGATTGCTATTGCTCCATCAGCAGAGAGTTGCAGTGTATGCACTATCAGCTTTGTTTAACCATGTTCCAAGAAAGTTCAAACGATTTAATGGTTAAACAGGGAAAAAGAAAAAAAAGGAAACACAACAGAAAAGCGTGCCTGCTTACATTTGGTTTTATGTGTAGAAACACACAGAGAAAAGCTGTGGGGTAATGCAGCTGGACATCAGGAGGAATTTCTTCACAGAAAGGGTTGTTGGAATGGACTGCCCAGGAAGGTGGTGGAGTCACCATCCCTGGAGGCATTCAAGAAACCACTGGACATGGCACTCAGTGCCAGGGTCCACTTGACAAGTTGGTATTTGGTCAAAGGTTGGACTCTATGATCTCCGAGGTCTTTTCCAACCTAAATGATTCTGTGCTGCCTGTCCTCAATTCTTTTCTCCTAATGTTGCAGTGGCAATATCCGTAACTCAGAGTCTGAGGCATCTTAGCCAGCCGTGGACAGTGGTCCTACACCTTCATCTCAGTTCATACCTGCTGAATTTAGAGGGTGCATAATTAAAGATATACATTTGAAGAATCTAGGAATACATATATCACAAGCATAAGCCTTAATTTACACTGTCAAGTTTTTATATGAAAGATATTAAAAGTAGTTAACAACTTTGTTTCATTGGCAGTCACTTGTCCTTGTCTGAAAGATGCTCAGCTTTACTTTGTTCAGCCTAGGAAAAAAGGCTTAGTCTTGAAAGGGACAAGTTAAGTGGCATTCCAGATAATTAATTCAGTCCCCTATTTATCCACCCGACCTTCAGTATATTCAGTGGAAGGGATCAGGAAGGTAAAGGGCAAACAAACAAACCCAAGTAAGTCTAGAATCTCATTTATGCATCTGCTGAAGAGCACAAAAAAGGGAAAATATGTAAAAGATGTCCCTATTAGCTTTACACTGAAAACCAAATCAGTCTACAAAGCCTAAACAAAAGCCATCATCTCTGTTAAATGCTGAACAAAGAGTATTGAAAACCCAGTTCAAGTTTTTAAGAAAACTAGTTTGCAGACTCTGTCAAAAGTACTGCACATAGATTTAAACCTTGAGATAGCAGCTTGAAAGTAATGTGGGAAACAATGTTCAGAATTAGAGAATATTCTTCAATTTTCACAATTTAAGACAAGAATATTCAAATTTGAATATTCCAAGAATATTCAAATCTAGAAGCAAGCTTCAGCATTCTCAAACATAAACCAAAATCCTGCAAATGCACCCATAGGTACTTGTGAAACGTGAAGAGACTTTAAAAAACAGGGGAGAAACTAGTATTAATCCACTTAACTGTTACTTCCTATAGCATAAACCATGTGCCATGTATATCCCAGCAGCTACCCTTAAAAGTCTTCTAAAATGTTTGTTCACAGCACTGGGTTTCAAGTCTAAACATTAGGTTTCTAAAGTTGTATCTCAGGCCTGTTTAGAGTCTTGTATGCTTTTCAAATAAAGACGTCATACTCAGTATGTTTGTCTGCCTCCTCTAAACACAGCCAGCAGTTTCTCTCTTCATTTTACTGCTGTTTTGAAAGTAAGCATTTTCACTCATCTGCAAATTCTTCCCTTTCTTTTCACCAGCCTTGATGTTTATCAATGGGAAACATTTCATTTTTCAATGACTCTGGTGGGCAAGTGAAAGATTTCCTGGTAAATAAGACGTGGCCCAGGGTAGGCAAACCTTTGCTCATGTGAATAGACATGAGGGTCAAGAGGGCACCTCCTTGCATGAATAGCTCCTTTATTATTAAGCTGATGTTTCACAACCAGGATGGAGCAATAAAGAGTAAAAGTAAGGAACTGGAGAAGAGGGAAATGACTGAATCACCTTATATTTGTCTCAGTCTTCCAAACTCCCTCCTACAAGCAGGGTAGATAAAGGTGTCATCACCGTGGATCCCTGCTTTGTTGCCCTTCCTAAAGAGTGCAGGATTTAGGGGCACTGAAACAAGTGGCAATGACAAGCCATAGACTTTTATCAACAGACAAAGCTGTTACACTACTTTTAAGAATCTACAATGATGATAAATATGGTACAGTAACATTAATGCTAAAAATGTTATTTTTTGCGTATAGCCCAAAGAGTTATGAGACATTTCTCTTCCAAAGTAACTGTACATAGAGATGGGAGATTTCGAAGTTCTTGTGTCAATACACAGTTGTGGCTGAGGGTCTTTGGAGGCTTAAATAATGTGAATAATGTGGCATCTCAGCCACATTTACATTTGAGCAATCAGCTCTACCCAGAAAAACATGGACAGGCAGAAACCAGCCTATACCCTGCCCAGGGTGAGTTACCTTTAAAATCAGGGTCTACGTAACATTACTCCAAGAAGTGTTTGGGTACTTTCTTTACCTCTTACAGTTATGATAAGTAATATGGTACTCTCAACAATCAAAAGCAAATGGATTCTTCACACAAGAGACTCCTAAAAGTTGCTTTTAAGCAAGTTTACTTTTCGGCATTTCTCAGGATGGAGGGAAAAAGGCTTTCTTTTTAGCATATCCTACAATACTCAGCTTGTAAATTTCTGCAAGTGTGTTCAACACATTTCAATAAACATTTATTGTGGTGTATTTCTACTGTAATACAGTGTGAAATTTTTATTACAGAATATAAACTTTAGTCAGTATTTGACCGAATACAGCCCACTTAATAATCAGTTGAACTGTTGGTACAGAGCTGCTGGTCTGGACGTGAGCTGAGTATCTGTGCCAATAACCTCCTTGTCTTTTTAAGTGCTCAAGATCAACGCTACAGATCTAGCTTTGTAGTCACTCCACACAGTTTCCATTGCACTTACAGCTAGCATTAGGCTCAAAGGAACACACAAGCTAACCTGGGTGGGGAACAAGGGCAGCAGAGAGACCGGTCTCTGAGTAAGTCAGTCCTTGTCACCTTTCAGGCTGCTTCTGGAAACAAAATTGGTATTGTTAGTTCAACTTGAACATTTCTTGGCATCCTTGCATGTTACTAATACCCATTTAAATTCTGCAGTTGGTGATATTTGCTGAAGAACTTTATCCAGTGTGTTTTAAATGGGGGTCTTAAATAGAACATCAGAGAAGTAACAGCAAAGCTCAGTGTGGCTCTGTAAAGTCACATGAGCATCAGTTGGGACCAAAAACAAGAGTGAAAGAAAAGGCTTCGAGATGAACCCAACTATTAAAAAAAGAGACAACAGCAGAGAAATGAGTTAAACTATGCAAAATCTCAAGAACAAGTTTAGGGAATCCGTGGAAGAAGCTAGAGGAAGAGGTTCAGAGGAACAAGACAGAACTGGGGATGCGGATGGGTGGGGAGGTGTTAAAAGCCCATTTTCAAATCAGCAACATTCTGGATTTATTACAAGAGAATATATTTGGAGGTTTAATATGAGAAGAGGATAATCAGGATTTGTGAAAGAGATGCTAGCAATGCTTTAAAGATTCAGCAGAACCGAAGTGAAGCAGCATTCAGTGGCTGAGAAAGGACAACTAAAAAGACTATTTCTGATATACTGTACAGCTTACTCAGGACAAAATCCTGATGTCCTTACATGATTGTCCCCATCACAGTTAGCTTCAGCTAGGTTAGATTTCACCCTGCCATCGTCCCCTGCCAGAAGTGACACTCTCCTCTTTCCCATCACTTCTTACATAGAAGTTGAATAAGAATAGGCACAAAACTACAAGTCTAAAAGAAAGCAGGCAGTATAAAGTTTCCAGTTACCAGTAAGAGTGAGAATAAAGGCATTTACATTTGAGCTAACCTGAACTTAGGACAATAACAGAGTAACTATGAGGGATCATCAGATCGTCAAGACTGGACATGGAAAGCAGGGTATGATTGGAGAAGTACAGAGGGAAAACTCAAACCACATACGAGACTATTACCAGGGGCTAACACGCGTTGAAGAGGGAAGGCCTTCCACATTTTTCACTGTCATCTTGTATTTTAAGGAAAAAATAAAAAACCCACAATTTTCTGCCACTTCAGGATTAATTGTGATACGCATCATGGGAGAAAACAAACAAACATAAAACCCCCTAATGATTCCCTCATACCAACATAATTTTCATCCTAAATTGAGGCAGAATGTAGATTCTGCATTATGTCTGCAGCAAGTTAAGCACACCAGGCTTCATGCACATCCCAATCCAAACAAGGTTTTTTTCTTGAGAACATTAAAACAGATTTGGATTATAATCTAGAGTAAGATTTCATTATTACTCCATAACAGCTAAAACATACTCCAAACACATAGCATGTTTCATTTTCCAACGTCCCTTTATGGTTTCAAGCCTCCATCCACCTGTTCCGCTGTATACCACAAAGACACACTTAACAGGGCACTAAGAAGGTAACAATAAGGACACTACCACCAGAAAGCTCCCCTATCTGAAGCAGACAGAAGGCAGCCACCAACTGAAGAAAGGAAACTTAAACCACAAACTTCTGGGATCAAGAACCTATACTCTTCTAAGCTTGCACAGTATCCATTACACCAAGAAAACTAATGAGCCACTTTGCCATTCTTCCGTATTTTAGCATTTTAATAGACTTTTAGTGAATTTGAATTTTTTTTTTTTTTTTTAAATCCAAAACATAATGAACAGAAAATCTATGCGGTATAAACATTGTCACCACCGGAGCCCCACATATCTGGGCAGCTTGTTTTTCATAGTTCACCATTGCTTGCCACGACATTTTAACGGATCCATAAAAAGGCACTAACCAAGTTTATATTGCTCTCGGATTTAATACATGCTATCGATTAATAATTAGTTTTGAAGAGGCATTCTGCCAGATGAGCAAGACAGGACGATTATCAACTCCTTATGGCTTGGAAAGAAGTCAGGCTCCTAGAGTATAACAGCGCAAGAGTTGCGAGCATCCCTCCGTGAGAGCCGTGCACCCTTTCGCCCAGTTACCCCGACTGACCTCCGGGACCCCCAGGGCACCTCTTCAGCATTTCGCATAAAGGAACAAGTAAAAAAGGGAACAGGAAGAAAATCAGACCAAACAGAAGAGGATCGAGACACTTGGCTTCACCTTCCCTCCTTCTTAACACAACATCCATTGAGGCAGAAAGAAACACCCTGGGTGCTAAAACAAGACCCGCATTCACGGGCGCCGGGCTGAGCGGCGGGCGGGAGCACACTCCGGGCGGGCACCTCCGGGCCGGCCAGCTAACGCTGGAATCAACCCCCAGCTCCTTCAGCACTCAGAGGGAAAGAGAAGGCAACGCGGACCCATTTAAGGGCTCTATCATTAAGTAGTTAGGAACGATTAAGAAGTTTCCCTGCGCTCCCGCTCGAGGGACAGTTTTTCGGCAGCAGGCTTTGTGAAGGCACAGACGGGCTGTGCCGGGTCCCGGCTGGTTCCTCAGCCCGCCCGCCCATGGGCGCGGGGTTTTCCGCTCCAGGGCCCCCGGCAGCACCTGCTGCTGCTGCTGCCACCGCTGGCANTTGCGAGCATCCCTCCGTGAGAGCCGTGCACCCTTTCGCCCAGTTACCCCGACTGACCTCCGGGACCCCCAGGGCACCTCTTCAGCATTTCGCATAAAGGAACAAGTAAAAAAGGGAACAGGAAGAAAATCAGACCAAACAGAAGAGGATCGAGACACTTGGCTTCACCTTCCCTCCTTCTTAACACAACATCCATTGAGGCAGAAAGAAACACCCTGGGTGCTAAAACAAGACCCGCATTCACGGGCGCCGGGCTGAGCGGCGGGCGGGAGCACACTCCGGGCGGGCACCTCCGGGCCGGCCAGCTAACGCTGGAATCAACCCCCAGCTCCTTCAGCACTCAGAGGGAAAGAGAAGGCAACGCGGACCCATTTAAGGGCTCTATCATTAAGTAGTTAGGAACGATTAAGAAGTTTCCCTGCGCTCCCGCTCGAGGGACAGTTTTTCGGCAGCAGGCTTTGTGAAGGCACAGACGGGCTGTGCCGGGTCCCGGCTGGTTCCTCAGCCCGCCCGCCCATGGGCGCGGGGTTTTCCGCTCCAGGGCCCCCGGCAGCACCTGCTGCTGCTGCTGCCACCGCTGGCAGCCCCCGGCCCCCGCCCCGGCGGCGCCCGCTGTACCTGCAGGATCTTGTCCAGCCCCTCTTGGCCCAGGCAAGGGAACTGCTTGAGCAGCTCGGTCTTCTGCCGCTTATAGTTGTCGGTAGCCGAGCGCCAGTGGGGCTCCTCCAGCACCTCGAAGATCGCCGCCCCAATGGACAGGTAGAAGATGATGGCCGAGGTCAGCAAGGGGCCCCTGTCCACCATGGTGCCGGCGGCAGGCGAGGACGGCGGGCTGGCGGAGCGCGGCGGGCGGGCGAGCCGGGGCGAGTGCCCCGCACTGCGGCCGTNGGTGCCCACAGCCTCCCTGTCCTTCCCCTGACCACCTCTACCTAGCCCGGTCGTACGCCGTGCCTCCTCTCCCGGCTTCTGCCGCGTTCCCTTAGAGTCTTGCACACTCCCCTCCCACTCTCTCTTCTCCTCCTCCCTCCTCTGCTCCGCTCCACTCCCCCCGGGCTGTCTCCTTCCCCCAGTTTTCTCCCCTCCCTCCAGAGCAGCGATTTGAACCTGGTGCCTCTCTGCCCAACGGCCCGCGCATGCGGTGCTGCCG